>JAMXBD010001414.1:0-378412 GCA_024138025.1 Combretum micranthum | reverse complement strand
TGTTGAAAACTTATGAAGAGTTGAAGATATAACTACAATAGTAAATTCAAACGGTAGTATTTGGATGTCAAAAGTTTAAATAAGTTAAAAAGTTTACAACATTTAGTTTGAAGGTGCTTAATCTGAAAGAGTCTTCAAAATAACTAAAACAAAAGTCATCCTACTACAAAGCATAACTTAAGAGGGAGGGTCTCTTATGTCATCCATTTTTTCTCTTTACCCATCCCAACCAAAAGGAGCAAGTCTTACCCAAGTAAGTCCTAGCCGTGATGTAGATGATGTACCTAAAAGATAGAATACCCTATGGAGGTGTGAGCAACCACCACTAAGTGAGGGGTACCGAGTATGGGTAGCTTTAATTTTTTTCCCTTAGCGGTAATGGATATAGTTAGCTTTTGTCAATTTGTCCCAATTTCGTAAAGTTGTTGATGTCAAACATGTAAACTTGAGGCTCACGAATTATCTCAAGATTTAATAGCGACGCATATTAAAGCTTGTTTCGTGCTTCTTACGTTATTTATTAATTAATTATGGATTATTAGTTTTTTTTTTTTGGGGATAATCCATATTAGATTTAGGAGGCTTATAAAGAAATTGTTTTCTCTCCAGGGCAATAAAAGCATAATATATTATAATATTATGAATGTATTTAATAACTTCATGTGAAGATTTTTTTTCTCTTTCTTTTTTTTTATTTTCATATAATACATACGTATCATTTTTACCTTTAAATTTTTTTTTTGTAAATATTAACTTTTTTAATCCATATTAATTAAATATTTTAAATTATTTGTACAAGAATATTTTTCCTCTCCAAGTAACAGAAGCATAAATATAATATAATATCATGATACATTAATAACTTGATTTAAAATACATTAATAACTTGATTTAAAATAGTGTGGTGGTAGCTTGATATATTTAATACAAAACCCACTCACCTTGATCGAGCAATCACTAATCAAAATACTCTAGTGGTAGCTTAGGATCGTTGGAGAAACCTATAGGCCATAGGCATTAAGAAAGAAGTAGTTTCTAAGTATCTTTTATTATTATGAACTAATCCTACTTTCTAGCCTTTTTTCTTTTAATATATTAACTCAGTTACCAGTTTCATTATTATTTATATATATATATATTTTTTTTTTCTATTAACTTCGTGTTAATTCACTAATAAAAATTTCTGATACACAAGCGAGGGGAGAGATCGTCACTTCTTGAAAAAATTGAGGTGAAGATCACCTCAAGAATGGCACATTGAGATTAAAATCGCTCTAGCATGCAAGTGGGGCCCATGCATATAGCAACAACTAAAAAAACTGATATATATGTATATCAGACCTGATATACATATGGTAGGACAAAAAAAAAAAAAAAAGACCCGTGGTATATCAATTGAGGCGATTCATCCTCAAGCTCCTACTATATATACCTGCTACTAATCTCACTTCTCCCTCGCTCTAGTCTCATTCATCGCGGGTACGTCGTCTGCATCTCCCTTCTTGCACTCTCTTCATTTTTTTCCTAAATGTCTAATTATTTTTATTTATTTATTTTTGTAGATATTTGAAGTTAAAGTGTCAGAGGCAAAAAAGAAGAAGAAAAAGAAGAAGTTAAAACGTGGAATCATCTTTATCAAAATAGTTATTCATTTTAATATTTTAAATTTTATCTTATTATATATAGATTTTTATAAAATATTAGTATATATTTTAAATGTTTGTTGAAATGATATATTTATATTATATTGGTAGTTAATAGTTTAGTAAAATATTTACTTAAGTATTAATAATTATCATATGTTATATATATATATAAATAAATATATTATGAAGTATATTTTTCAAATGTTTGTTAAAATTATATTTATGTTATTATTTTAGTTAATAGCTTAATAAATTATTTATTTAGGTATTAATAAATTAATATGTTGTATATACGATTAAATATATCATGATTGTGTTAGCTTTAGTATGTTGTAAATGACATTATTTTTATATGTAAACGTATGTATATATCTTATAAAAGTTGCATGTGTAAAAAAATTAAATTTATTATGCAAAACTAGTACGTAAATTTAATGTGTCGAATGGCTATATTTAAGACATGTTTGCATTATCATAAAAACTGAAAACATAGATGAATAGGAAATATTTCAAAATAACTTATAAAATAAGGATGTCATTTTTTAAATTTTAGGATAAGATGTCTAAACAAAATTGGCACATAACGTGCAATCTAAGAACGAAGAAATATAGAAATGGGGTTAGTAAGTTTTTACAAACAGTGGTCAACCATGAAAGGGTAGATGAACCCATAAGATGCTCGTGTAGGGATTATCTCAATGGATTGTGGCACTCTATTTATATCGTTGAATATCATCTCATGTCAAGAGGAATGGCTTGGTCATGCTTGAGGTAGGTTTATGACGATAAGGAGTCTATTGGAATGGACGATGAAGATGAGTTGCATGATGATGTGGACGGTGGCAAAAAGGAGCATTCTCAATGAGTATCAACTATTCAAAGATCCAGTTGATCACCGATTTTTAGAGGAATTGGTCGCTAATATAAGCGATTTTGAGGTGGATAACACAAGTAGTAGGGATGAAGGTAGTGGTGATGATGATAATCAATGGATGAGGATGTTTGAAAGTGCAAAGAGGTCGGTGTATCCGAGCTTTACTAAGTTTTCAGTATTGTCTACAGTGCTTCGGATGATGAATATGAAAGCCGATGGCAAACAATCCATGAAATCTTTGAACAATTGGCTCACCTTTGTAAAGAGTTCGTTACTAGAAGGCAATACATTATCGTCATCATACTACGAAGTGCGGAAAATACTTAGACAATTAAGTATGGATGCAAACATAATCCATGCTCATATTAATGATAGCGTACTATTTTGAAAAGAGTTTCAAAACCTCGATAGCTACCTGGTTTGTAGTCAAGGGATATGGAAATCTCATTCTAAGAAAAATAAGACCGTACTAGTTAAGGTTGTCTGTCATTTTCCACTAATGCCGAGGTTGCAATGTTTATTCATGTGTAGGCAGAAGGCGTTGAAGATGAGATGGCACAAGAAAAAGTATGTCAGGTAGGAAGGCATGTTGAGGCACCACGTAGATTTTGATAAGTGGAAGGGATTGGATGCTAAATATCTACGGTTCAATGTAGATCCTTGAAGTGTGAGATTGGAGCTTGCTACTGATGTGTTTAAGCTTTATGTTAACATGAGCACAACATATAACGTATAGCCAGTTATTTTATTTGTATATAATGTTCCACCCTGGAGGTGTATGAAGGATCCATATTTGATGATGTCACTTTTAATACCAAGACCTAGATTACCTAGTAAAGATCTTGATGTTTACTTGCAACCTCTTGTGGATAAGTTGGAAGAATTGTGAACAAAAGGTATGAGAACATTAAATGTCATGGACGGTCGAGCATTTTGACTGCATGCTGCTTTGCTTAGACAATAAATAATTTCCCCACATATGGTCTTATTTTTGGCTGGACAACCAAAGGGTATAAGGCATGCCCCATATGCAATATAGATTGCATAGGTGAACATGCAAACAGTAAGTTCCATTATATAGGCCATCAACGATTTTTGCCATTAAGGTACTGTTGGCACTGCAACAGTACAAACTTTGATGGTACTGTGAAGACAAGGCCTTCATCGAGGGATTTCACGGCAATGAAATTATGTTGCAGTTGAGTCAATACGAGTACATTGAACTTGGGACTAAGCAGGAGAGGCTTGGTCGGTAGCAAAACGAAGACAGCACAAATTGGTGTAAGAAAAATGTTGTTTAGATTGCCATATTAGCAAGAACTTCATATCGACCACAATCTCAATATGATGCACATCAAGAAGAACATATGTGACAATCTAATCGAAATATCTTCAGCCTGAAGGGTAAGTCAAAAGACATAGAAAAGGGAAGACTAACCTTCTAAGTAATGGGTGTTTGCCTTAAGTTGCATTTGCAATACTGGGGTAGCCAAACGTTTAAGCTACCAACTACATATATACTATCATCTCGGTAGATGAGGGAGGTATGCAATGTGATCAAAGGTGTGAAACTGCCAAACGGATATGCTTCGAATATAGCATCTTATCTAGGTGTGGACAAAGCAAGTTTAAGGGGTTAAAAGAGCCACGACAGTCATGTCTTGCTTCAACGTATTTTGCTTGTCATCATTTGTAGTTTTCTCAATAGCCAAATTTACGACGTAGTTTATGATGTTATAGTTTTTCAAGGAATTAACTACTAAGGAAATTCGGGTGAATTTGTTAGAATCATTAGAGAAAACAATAATTCTAACACTGTGTAAGTTGGAGATGACATTCCCACCAGCATTCTTCGACATCATGATCCTCCTAGCTATACATTTGTTAAAGGAAGCACAAATGTGTGGACCGGTTCAGTATCGTTAGATGTATTTAGTGGAGAGGTACCTAGAACTTAAGGGAAATGTTTAGAATAAGGCAAGACCAGAGGTTTCTATTACTGAATCATACATTGTGTGAGAGGGCATTCAATTTTGTTCACTATACTTCGAGAATATCAAATCATGATAAATAGACCTAATTGGCTGTAGGCTAAACCGTTAGTCGAAGGTTTTGTCTCATTTTTAACATATTTACATAGCTCATACGATCATTAGGCGCAACAACCCTAATGGTGTCAAACGTTGGAGCTAACAAAATGCATTAGATTGTGTTGAACAATTGTAAGGAAATCTAAGCACATGTTGGCTACGGTGCCTCACTTACATAAATTGGTGCACCACAACATATTAGTTTAGTTGTTATATTTGTTGCTAATTAATTTCTATGCAAAGAGTTTAAGTAAGAACTGAATGTACGTAGAGCATAGAATGTAGGAGCACTTGTGAGCAAGCATTTCACTAAGTAGTTTAGGTCTATGCTTGTTTTTCAACCAATTACTAACAAATGAGCTCAATGGTGGAAACTCACTAACCGCTCCTTTCAATCTTTTTGTAGATTATGCAACTTAGGACTGGTAATGCGACACAAGTGCTAGAAGATTAGAAGCACTGGCATAAGGCCCGGATGTTGACCGATATAATTTCAAAGCTTGTGTTATTAATGGAATCCACTATAACACCAAGTGTAGAGAAATGCTCTTGAGATCACAAAATAGTGTTGTGTGTGTGGTCGGTGCACATAACTGGGAAAGGATGACTTTCTATGGCATTATCACTAAAGCTATCTAGTTAAATTACATGGAGTCTAGACATGTGTTCTTGTTCAAGTGCACGTGGTCTGATACCAATCAGGACAAAACTTAGATAATTGATGGAGACCTCATCTCAATCAACACGTGAAAATCACGGTACAACAATGATTCGTACATTCTTCTAGATCATGCACAACAAGCATTTTATATTAATGACCTAAGCAAACGTTCTAGGGCCTAGAAGGTTGTCCAAAAAGTACACCACCATCATATATTCAATCAAGGACTTTTCCAAACTAAACCTGCCGATGAAGGTGATCTGAAAAGGCAACATGACACAATGAACCTCTCCAATAGATAGTTTCAAGGCCTTGGACAATACCAATTGATCGAATTTTCATTGATTTGGGAAACCTGACACGTTTATTTAACCCTAGCAATGGCACTAATAGTGTGTGTGGCAACCAAAAAGTTGACTGCCTCTCACACAATAATAACGATGAATAAAAAACAATGTAGCGTTTTTAATTTTGGTGCTGTAGATTTTGTTAAATTTGTAGTAATTTGGATATATTATATTTATAACATATAAATTTTGTTTATGTAGGATGAATATGAAGGATCCTAGCTTTCTTGAGGCGATCATGTAGGATGCTAATGAACAACCTGAGTAGTACACTTATAATGTTGCACTTATCCATTTACCTTATTATGTACTTATATGATTGACATATTAATAAAAGTACTTATTTATGTAGGTGGATCATTCACTATACCACTTGTGGATGCAGATCAGAGAGGGGATGATTCCAATTTCGACACCAGTGCACCAGAGGGCCAACCTACACAGATTAGGGTATAGACAATACATCAATAGGAGATAATGCACAATATGACGTGATTCCTACCTCGAATTGTGTTAGACTTGAGGACCTACGTGCCATCGTAGTCAAGTAGGAGGAGATAACCTGATATGTCGCTCATGAGGAGGCTGATCTTAGGACACCTCGAAGTAAACGCGATATGTACAAAGAGAAGCAAACAGAGGAGCATATAGGAAGTATGGCCAAAGGCCAGTACTTAGCATGCCAAACGGGTACTAGGGCATCATGTGCAAGCCTTATGGATGCTCAGGATAGAGTTTCTACTCTACTACGGAGCTTCAACGAAGCTATTCTAGAAGGTTTCGGTGGCAAAGCATGGTCAGCATTCCCAAAGTCATATAGACATGGTATTATTCGAAGAGTCAAGGTAAGTTCATTTTATATCTGGTACACGTTTTCGTTAATTATGTATTATTCCATCTATCAATTAACGTAGTCTATTTTCATCAATGTGCAGCAAAAGTTCACTGTACCACTAAATTGAAGGAGCATAACGAAGTGGTGGGAAGCCCTGAATTATTTAGCTAGTAAATCATACAATCAAAATTGATATTTGCTTAAGCAGTATATAATCGAAAAGGGTGAAGGAGAGGCAATTGTGAGTAACCCTCTAGAGGGATATGAGCATAGGGCGGATGAATGGAAAGATTACGCGGTAGTTATGTTTTGCAAACAATAGATTATATGCGTCCATTCCTAATCAATCCAACAAAATATCTAATCATTTCTTTATTTTTTTGCAGAATTGATCCGAGGTTAATACGGGGAACCAAAAGTAGCAAAAGGTCTTCTACACAAGAGGGACTAACTCCATGATGTTCTATATGCTTACCAACATCAGTCGATAATGTCCACTACAAACTTCCTTTCAACATAACTATATATTATATGATCTTAAGTCATGCATGTGTTTTTTCACTTGCATTTTGTTTTATATTTCAGAACTTTACACCTATAAAGAATAACTCATGGACCTACATTAAGAAGAAGAATGGCATGCCCATGTCTAAGTGGTAGTCACCGGAAGCTACCATTAATTTCGTAAGTCTATGCAACATTTACTAATACAATAATATATTTTTTTGCTATCTTCATACTGCTGACATAATTGCCATTCATTATTTCCAAATTAGACATAGATGGAGGAGTGTAGAGCCCAAGAAGATGCCATTGCTGTTGTAACAGGCAAGAACCTTATGAGTGTTGTTGCTTTCATAGAGAAAGTCTTGGGCCACAGGTCTAGCCATCACTAAAGCATGGGATACGGTGCTCTAATCCCTTAGGAGAGGCGTTCTTACTTTGAACAACCTCAGGACAAGACTCTTGTGAACTTCGATGAGGATGAGCAATACACATCATACTCTTAGCCTGCACCCCACATGAGTAGCTCTACTGGTGGGCTCAACCCAAGTTACCCGAGCTAAAGATTCGCACGTTTCACACCTACAGCTCCACGCCCACAACCGTATTATGGGCAGCCGAGATGTCTAGACAGTTAGTTGGTCAACATGGGATACTAACCCAGCAACCTACTGGAAAGCACGACACTACTGGCACCTTTGGATAGCAGTAGGGGCATCCCCATGCATCGAGCCTCGCACCTTAGTCATCATCAAGATCAGCCTTCTATTCACGCTATTTTTCAACCTACTAAGGTGATTAAATTCATCTCTAAATCTCATATCCATGCCAATGATTCGTCTCATATTAACTTAAGATGATGGTCATTTTGGTGATTACATTATGAAAAAGCAGTAGAGATTTTAGATTTGGGAGCAAAAGCAACAAACATCTTACTATAGCTTTAAATCTCGACGTTTGGGGTTGCATCGCTTAGAGTAGATGGTGTTGAGAGTATATTGGAGTCGATGGTTTGCAAGGCGTGAACTAAAATGAAAATTTTTTTCTATTTATAGTAAGTATATTGGTTTGTTTATGAGTAAGAAATTCGATGGAATGGACACTTACCAAAGATCTAGTGAGTTTTGAGTTAGCCTTAGCAAGACAATATGGCGTCAAAAAATGAGTACTAAAATTGCTAGAAGATGTGGCTAAAATGGGCTTACAAGCTACATGGTTATAGTTCTAGCTCAGTTTTGGAAAGAAAATGTAAGGGAAAATCAAGTAAGATAAACTTGAAAAGAGAGAGGAGATGAAGTCGTGGTTTATGTGTCTATGTTGAAGCAAGATATAGGAAATAAATTGAAGATGGAAGAAATGTTATAGTCCATTGGAAAGAAGAGTGGGATATGTGTAGTATTTCAGTGTTGTGACATCATGAGACATTTTACTACCTTTGGTCCATTAGACTGAATTGTGGACTACTACTACAAGTTTAGTCCTTCTCATATTAGTTGTTATTGTTGTTGTTGTTTGGTAGTGTAAAGTGTTCGTGTGTAGTGGTATTTTTTCAATGAAATTTTATGAATAGGCTCATATTGTGCTATGTAGGGGTAAGTGGATAACCCTATTATACAGGGTACCTATATGGATCTTACTCAATCGGGTAAAGGCCGAGTGAGTATTAAGGGCCACAAGATAAGATATGAGTATTAATTTTTCAAAACCTACTCTCACATGGTAGGGTATGAGTATGAGGTCTTCAAACCCTATACCTACCTTGGAATCTATACTATACTATAAAAGGTATAGTTTTTAGGGTATCATGCATCCATTCTGTTAAATATTATGTAATAATATTAATATATAATAAATAATGATATTTCGTATTTTATTTTTCAACAACTTATGTTTAAGCTAATTATTGATAGACTACATTTTATAAAGTTTTATTATAGAAGGATCTATACTATTTTATTTAAAAATGACTTGTTATTTTATTTTAAAAGAACGATGGTTGTATGTATTTACTTGAACTCCCAAACTATATAAAGATGTTTATATTGTAACACTAATTAGTATATAGAAGCAATTCCAAAATTTTTAATTTTGGAATTTTGTACAAGTTTTATAATTTTGTTTAATATCACATAAATAGACTCTACAAGTATTTGTTTTAGGTTTCAACTTTCACACATGAATAGATTCTATATATTATAGAACTTGTGATATTAAAAAATTATTTTTAAAATTTATTTTCGCATGTAATTTATATTGAATGTATGAAAACAAGATAGTTTTACATATTACATGAAAACATATCAAAGATTATAAACTTGATGTTTTAAAAAGAAAGAAAAAAATTAGAGATTTCATAAAAAAAAAAAAATTTATAGGTTCTACGGGGTACCTAGTACCTTACTAATTTTATAGGATACAAAGTACAGGGTGGGTACAATGAGCCACAGAGTAGATTCCACGTACGAAATTCAATATCCTATATCTTATAGGGTAATCGGATAGGGTATGAGTAATGCTTTATATCCCACCCATTCTGTACCCGCTCAACCATATCCTATGGGACACACACACACACACATATATATATTGAAAGTATACATTTTCCTCATCATTCACGCACACACATATATATATAAGCTAATATTTATTTATAGCTTGTTTTTAGTTCAAGCCTCATAACGTAGTGCTTCTAACTTTCCCTTTTCATTCTAGTCTTTTGATATTGATATCAATATGTTAATAAGAAATTATTTATCGTATCTTTATATTTTATTTATTTATTATTTTGAAAGCTTTTTCCATTACTTATATTTGGGACTATTATCATCATCGATTTATTATTATTATTTGGTTATTATTTATTTATTTATATACATACATATTTTTGTGATATCACACCCTTTTCAGCAAAGAGGTATGGGAACTTGTCTCATCTTGTCTTCCCACTCCCAAGTTGCTTCCTTCTCCAAGTGTTTACTCCGTTATACCTTTATGTACTTAAGGCTTACTTAGGTCATGTGTCAGAGTGAAAAATAAAATTGTCTGTAAAAGGTAGTTTTCTAGTAGTGATGGAATCCTCAATATTCTTTTTACATTAATATTTTATAATCAATTTAATGATAACATTATAGGTTAGACGATCTTTTGCTTCTTATCTTGTAGCCTAGTCCCATTAATATTAGCCTTCCAATTGGGATGAACCAAGTTCAAATCTTCCTTTATGTTGCTATTGTAATGCAACCAAAAAAAAAAAAAAATCATTTATGTGATATTACAATGGTCACAATGCATGTAAACAACATTGGTTATATGTGAAAGTTTCACATTGGTCGTAGTTATATAAAAATTAAATGATTAATCATATACATTGTTTTGGGATGTATATGGTGATTTCTTTGATCAAACAAATATAATATGCTTTAAGGTAATGCACTACGTACTTGTATATTTATTCTTCTCTTTAAGCATTTTAATACTATTTATACATTTATCATTGATCATGTGTTTATTTAAATTAATAATTATTTAATAGTTTACGTTTTACTATATTGATGTACTTAATTTTGCATACATCATGAAAACATGTCCATTAGTAAATTAAAAAATAAACCCATTTTAATTACAAGTGAGTCTAACTATTTTATATGTGAAATAATGCATTATTAATATTAACAAATAAGGCCAGGATGCTAAGAGAGTTGCTTAAGATGTCACATCTTCATCATTCATCATAAGCAACTCTGTTTACTAAATAATTCTCAATTTTATTTCTGAGTTACTTCTAAAGAGTTACTTGACTATTTTTTAGTATTTGCATGGATGTCATGCTATGATTACTTTAAGACACTATTTATATTTTCTTTTTCAAATATCTATCAAATTAAATTTAAAAAAGCATTAAAAATTAATAATACAATTTCTATTTTATATATAATGATAACAGTTTTTTAATTACTATTATAAAAATTGTATTGAATAGAAAGTAATATCCGGATTATGAAATTGGTGAAGAAATTTGTGGGTTTGGTGAATGATGAAAGTGTAGTAAATTTTGAAAGTTATTGCAATCCGTGAGCAAGAACAAATTGTAAACTCAAGAGATTTTTACAATAATGGGAATTTGTAAGTAAAGTTAAATGTTAAAAAAAAATTGATAAATTCTCATATATATATATATATATATATAAGTGAAGAAAAGAAAAGACATTATTTTTCTGTTGTTGCACAACAAGAATATACCCAATGGCATTATGCTATATGAAGATTGAAAAGCAAAGGACAAATGAATGGCTTATTTCAATAACGTCTATTTGTCCTCATTTAATTATATTAAAAAAAATTAAAAGATAAGGGGAAAAATTTGGGGGAGGGGGGAGGAACTTGGTTTATTGCTGAAGAGTTGCTTAGTGTAAAAACCCGTGTTAAGCAACCTGTAACAGAAATGTCTAACATTGTTAAGTTTTTCATTAATATAAAACTTGAGGCATGTTCTGATTTGTTCGTATAATCATATCAAATGTCCATATAATTATATTAAATAAATGACACAATAAAATATAAAATATGAATAATACTATAGAAACAAGGAAAAGAAAAAGAGAAGAGAAATAAAAATGAAGAAATTTTAGATCAATTGTTGCCTATTCAAATCCCCCTTTTTAATTATTAATGAAAACAAAATAAACCACATCTTCTTCTTTGTGTTAGGCCAAAGCACTTTTTCCTTCTGTGTCTTTTTCCTTTCTCACGAGCGAATTTTGGAGCCATAAACTCAAAATTCACCATTCTGTCACCGTTTCTTTTTTCTCTTGCTCTTGGTTTGAAGTTTATTATAGCAGATGAGTTGGTTGATGTTGAATCTGGCAGTCCTGATATGTTTCCTTCCTTTGAGGATGGAACTTGAACAAGTGAAACCTAGGATCTATTCTCTCAACACTAAATCTTAATTTTAAAGTTCGTAACTTTAAATGCATTTGGATTTTCTTTTTTCCAATTCAAGTATATTAAGTTAATTTCGTTGCCTGATTATATATTTCTTTTCAAGCTAATTTCTTAAGTTTATAACAAATCGAGTGGTTATAGTTTTAACTTTTGGTAATTTGGTGTCATAATTTTAAATTTGAACAAATTAATACTTATGCATTCAAAGGACCTATGATTCTTGCCTTTGCCGAATAATAATTTGATGGACATTTATTTTGAAAACAAGCTTGTATTTTTATTTTTTTTTGCTATAATTTTAAAACCTAAAGATACGGCACTAAATTGTCAAAATTGATAGCATTAGCACTTGAATCTATCATTATCCGTCATCAAAATAAATATTTATTAAACTATTGCTAAACACAAATATTAAATCATATATCTCTTGAAAGTATAAATGTTAATTTATTAAAAATTTAAAGATATGATATTACATTACCAAAATAAAAGTAAAAGTACTTTTTCTGCCACTATTCCACATTTTTATAATTTCTTGGCTTTCTGGCTGCTTTTGATGGTTCCATTATGAAAAGAATATGGATCCCTTGAATTTGCTTTATTGCTTAGTGGTGATTGTACGGCGTCTTTTTTGCTTTTTCGGCCGAAAGGAGAGAGTTCAGCATCTACCGATTCTTCTTTTTCTTCTTTTTAAATTTTTTCCTATCTTTTCATTTTTCTTATATTTTTTCTAGTATTATTTTTTTTTTTATATTATACTATTTATCTAATATAATTATGCTGATGAATCTCAATGTGCCATATGTTATACACTAGTAAAACACTTAATGGTGTTACAAAAAGTCTTAATTTATCAACATCTAGGAGTAGACATAGGTACGGGGTGGTTTGAACTACGAACGTCCCGAACTGTTTTTTTTTTTCCAACGGTTTCGATCCGCTATAAAAAGAAAAAAAAAAGTAAACAACCACGCACACACAGAATGTTATGAATTTGGGGTAGAACGGTGATTTGATTAGTTGTGGGCAAATTCAACAATTAATAACGAGAGTTAGAATCCTTCAAGCATAAAACTATTTTGAACCGGAAATTTCCATTAGTTCTATGCTTTCCTTCAATCTAAACCCGGTTTAAAAAGAAGAAGAAGAAGAAGGAAGAAACTTGGTTCATGGTTCACGTGGAACCGAAAGAAACGTCAGAACAGGTGGTTTCGTGGAACCGTGAACAGTCTCGGCTATTGCGGTTCCGGTTCCAATTCCATGAAATGTGGAACCATGAACTAGTAGTTCCGATTCGGGTTCGGAATCAATCCGAACCGTGCCGATATCTATCTAGGGGAGACACTCAAATAGAAGAAAAAAGAAAAGTTTTCCAGAAAACAAATGGATACACTTGAAGAAATTAATTACCATTATGCAACTTGCAATACAAATATCTTGTGGTCAGCCCTTAAATACGCAATAACCACAATTGTATTTTGCAAGTCTCAGTGAAATTGTATATTTCACATGCAAATTTTGCGTATTACTATAAATTGCATGTTTTAAATGTAATTTTATAATTATAAAATAGTAATTAAGTTTTTATAAGGTATATGGCAATTCTATTTTTAAATGAGTAACAAATAGGTATTATCTATTATACCCCAAAACTAGGAAAGTGGCGTGGAACGATCGAAACAAAATATTTATTTTTCCTTTAAATAAAAAGAGTGACATATATATGTGTTTATATATATATATACATATGTAGATATAAAATGTCTACGTAACTAGTTTCCTTTCCTTGACCATTCGTTAAACCAGTTATGCTTACCCCCAAAGAAGCAAAATGCAGTGCACGCTTTCGTTAAAGGATTGCAGTTCGAACGAACGGCAGGTGGAATAATCGGTGCCCGGTCAATGCTACACTATAACTAGTTTCTAGTTAGGAAAAGCCTACACGACATGAATGGAATTGCAGCTTTCTCGCCCTTTCAAATCCCTCCCAACCCATGCCTTATTCGTCCACATTGCGGCTCATGTCGCTTTCTCTCTCTCCTCTCCTCCAAGTCCCAAGTGGCACATGCCCATGCTCTTCTCTAATCTTCTATGTGATCAATAATGGTGTTTTCGAATCTGGATTGACTAATCGATCCGATCTGTTCAGGTCTGTTTATTTCGCTTGTATGAAAAAAAATAAATATATTTATAATAAGATTAAATAGAATAAATATAAATTAAATATACATAAAATATAATATAAATTAAATATAGATAATGTATAGATATAAAAAAAATAAAACCATTCAAATATACCTTTATTGACATGATAAAATCGATGCAGTCACACTTTTTATTAGGTTATTTAGGTTGATGTGCACTATATTTTTCTTTCCAAAATTAAATATATTAATTTATTTAATCATGTAAACCTAGAAGGCTAGAAGGAAGGAAAAATAAAGTATAAGAAAAAACTTCTCAATTTTCAAATTATCATGAAAGAGAATACATTTATTATTTATGAATAAAATATAAAATTCTGGAAAAAAAAAAAGTTATATTATATTACTTATTTTCTAATTCAAACTAGACCGGATCTAACTTTCCAAACCTTGACCCTTTTCATTTCCCAAACATTTATCAACTAGTCACAGGAGTGCCCAATGCACAGATATTAATTCTATAATCTGATTATAAAAATGAAACAAAACAAATGAAATATTAAAATTTGAAAATAAATGCAAAAAAGTGAATTTCAAAAGACATATGACTGAAAAAAAAAAGTTAGTAAAATTGAAACGACACGATGAAAACTTTCACCATGCTTTGACAATGATATATTACAATACAATATTTATAATATTGAAATGTTAACTTAAAAAAAAAAACACAATAGGAGGAAAGCTTCTGAAAGTATATATTACAAATAGATATCTCATCTCATTCTCATTTTGATCTCATCCAGCCCTTTCATTTCAATTGATTGGTACTTTCCTTTTTTTTTTTTTTTCTTGGCCAATGTATGTACTTGTTTGTTTTAATAGGAAAAATATAAATGCGTACAAGATCAATAGCACGTTTCATAAAAGTGGGAAGACACTAGAAATGCATAATGATTGGTGTCTTATACTTTTTGAGTTTTCTTTATCTTTCTTATTTTCTAATATAATTCAAAGTAATATACTAATGTTTGAATCCAAAAAATAAAAATAAAATAAAGTTAGTATACTAATGGGTTCACTAAAATAATTTTAATAGTAAAGAGAGATGGATTTCTTTCCTTTTTCCTTTTTTTTTTTTTGACAAAAATAATATGTAAAAGTGCTTCCTAATACATAATGTAAAATATGCTCCAGACATCCTTAATGGTACCTCTTCAAATATAAATAGTTTAGATTCATACAATAACTAGAAAAAATATAATAAAAAACCTAAGCAGTCAACATTAAAATGATTATCGTGCATAACCAAATGTCACTTTTACAGGATAATTAAAAACTCAAAAACATAAGAAGATAATAATAGATACAAATAGGACAAAGCATAGATATTGTATAGATTCATGATATAGATAAAAGGACTAAGAAAAAAAAATTAAAAAAAAGTCATTAAACCACCTTTATAATAAAATGGGCAATCATGGATCCTTATGGATACAGATTAATGGATTTGATTAAGTCCTAAGAGACACTGATATTTCACGTAAAACAAAAACTTTTAGTTTCCTAATAATTATATAAACATGTCATCTAAAAACAGATATATCATTACAAGAAAACTAAGATTTAAATATAAAATTTCTATCTTTAAACGTAACTTTTATTGGCAAAATTACCATCATTGATTTTGTCTATAGAAATATAATCTTCTTACTAGTTTTTATCGCAAAATTTCTATTTTTTTATAATGACAAACTTCTCTTTCTCCTCCTCTACACTTCTTATTGTTTACCTTCATTAATTATTATAATAGTACATGTTGAATTACCATGCTAAAATGGGAAAATAATTCGATCAAGTTGCTAACGACACTTGTATGGAAGTCTCAAGATCCATCCGTAGGATCTTAGACATAAAATTATTAGTTGGTTTTAAAGTGATAGGTCAAAAAAGTGGCAGACTATGATAGGTTAGTAATAAAATAATAAGTTGCAATCCGATTGAAATGGTGGGCCATGTGTTTCCAATTCTAACTGAATTTGTTTATTTAATTTAGCATAAGGATCTCAATATATTCATATTCCAAGTGTAAATCTAGAAAACATTACAATGATTACTTGTACCTTGGTCACCGAATTTAAGAAATATGTGAACAAATTATCTACAATTTATTTTTGATATAAAGATGATTTCCTTTATTATCTAACGAGCTTGCAAGATCCAAATATATAGCTCAAAGTTTCACAGTAAATGTAGTAGTAAAAATTAATTTTGATATATATAATTGAAATAAGATGTGAAAGAATTTTACTCTAATTTAGTTATCATTTAAACATGACAGAAATTAGGATATAAAAAATTCATGCAATAAAACTCGAGGAGTTAGTATGAAATGCTAGGACAATAAGATATAAATTAAACTTTAATTAGATGTGCTTCACATAAATAAAATACAGACAGAGACAATATGATTCGACTATAGAAATTAGAAACATTAAAAACGATGATGATGATGATCAAGGAAGGGTAGGTGCTACAGTTTCATTGGAATTCTAGAGTATAGAGTAGCCACCTTACATGAATATTTTATTATTATTATATATACTTGGTAGGTATGGTACGGCTCTTACTCTTTATGGCTAAATGAAGCCAACCCCAAGTCCCCATGTGATGAGTGATTGAACCAAAAACAGAAACAACTAAAACAAACCACATCCATCTGATCAATCTCTCTCTCTCTCTCTCTCTCTTCTTCATCTCCTGAAAATAAGCATTTGCTTTTCTCCATCTTCTTCAAAACTCATGGAAGCATTGTCTAATGAACGTCTTGATTTTGGGAAGATGGGTTATGGGTATTACTTCTTAACAAACCCCCATGTTCCACTTTCTATATATGTTGCATGTTCTGTTTGGTTTACATTCCCATCTTTTTTTTTTTTTTCATTTTCTCACCAAAGTTTTGGACTTTCAGTACAGAAAAAGCATGTTAAAAGCATTTATTAAAGTATGATGCAACTGCTGGTGTTCTTTATCTTGGATGCATTGTCTATAATTAAAAAAGTTGCTAACCTAGATGCTTTATACTTGATGAGTCATTGTGTTGTTGCATTAACTTGAGGATAAAGTTTTGATCTTTGGGTACGTTGAACAGAAGTATGTTATTGCCATGTGCAATAATATATGCTTGAAGTAAACACGGATGAGTTGCACTTTAAACAAGAAAAAATCGATCTGTCGCGTTACTTAAGGTTCTGGAGTTAGCTATGCTGGTTGTCTTTTGTGGGGTGCATTCTTATAAATGAAAATTGATGGAGGATAGGCTTTTAGGGTCTGTTTGGATTGCATGTTTTTCAATCGGTATTTGTTTCGGTATCAGTATCATATCTTTATTAAAAACAATAAAAAGACGAAGCAAAAGACAGAAAAATGACAAAACAAACATACCTGTTTGTTGGGTTTGTGCTCTTTTTGGATTTGATCGGAGATATACTCTAGTTTTGACCCTATAGTTTTTCACTTTAGTACCAGTAAGCATGTTTCATGTGGTGGTTCTACTGCATTGAGAATAGATCAAAAGAAGATACTATTCTCTGTTATTTTGGGTAATGAAAACGTAAGGGGGTTTCTGTTTCATTGAAATGCAATATGTTTATTGATTTGTGGACCAAATCCGTATTTTTGATGAATATTTTCTGGGTATTTGATAGATGCAAGCATTATAGAAGGAGATGCAAGATTAGAGCACCTTGTTGCAATGAGATATTCTCCTGTAGGCATTGTCACAATGAAGCAACGGTATGTATGCCATAGCAATTCTTTGTCTTATTCTAACTGTGTTTTTTTGAAACTTGCAAAGTAAGATCTCAAAACCATTTCTGTCAATCCTTAATTCTGTCGAATATCTTTTGGAAGATATCATTAAACTTCAAACCATTTGCACATATGACTCACCGCATGCCATAAGAAAGCAGAAATCATACTAAACTTGGTAAAATGATGCAAAACTGAACATTGGACAAATATAAATAGCTTATATTTATATTAGATCTTTGTTTTGTTTTATGTTATTATCTTGAACACTAAAGCATGATGTATCTAGCTGTCCGTAAATGCTTGAAGTTATCTTGTAAATTACAAATCTTGAGTAATTACAGGGTGTTAACGTTTGTTGACCTAATGTTTCCTATCCATTTTTCCTTTTAAAGCTGTCTTTAATAATTGCTAGGTTGATATTTGTTCTGACTTTACATCTTTTCATGTGAACAGAGCATGCTGAGCAGTCCTTTTGACCGTCACGAGCTTGTTCGGCAAACTGTGAAACAAGTATAATTTCCTTTTTTCACTCTTTGTGGTTTTTTACCACACTCATATATCTGTTCTCTTCTAAAATTTTCTATTCATTGAATTTTAGGTTGTATGTTCAGTATGCGACACAGAGCAGCCGGTAAGTAGAAGCTGGATAAGTTGTGTTTAACATTTCTTTTTATCTGTTATTGTTTGTCTAGTTTGTTTTAGTAGGTGAATGGATTTTGTTCTTCTTTTTTTTTCAGGTTAATCAAGTTTGTACTAATTGTGGAGTCAGAATGGGCGAGTACTTCTGTGAGATCTGCAAATTTTTTGATGACGATGTACATAACCTCTTATAGAGCCATTATCTCTTTCCTTTTAATTGTATTTGGATGGTTCAACCTACTACTTCCTTTTAGCTTTCCTTCTTATTACAATGTCATAGCTCATATCATTTGCTGTCGGACCTTCTGCAGAATGAGAAGGGACACTTTCATTGCAATGACTGTGGAATATGTAGGTCAGTGACATTATCTGAATTGATTCATTGCTTAAGCATGGCAGTTTGAATGAAATCTTACTTTTACTATCAATGGCAGAGTTGGAGGTCGTGAGAATTTCTTTCATTGCAAGAAATGTGGTATGTGTCGCGTGGTTAATTATTTGTTCTTAGTTTTCCTTTGGGTAATTCTTCATTCTGTGGAAGGAGTTGCCATTTCTACGTTGTAGGATTTGACAAACTTCCTGTATCTCCACTTTCAAACTAAAGGTTTCAATTTCCTTTTCATTGACTTCTGAAGAATGTACCTTCTAATTTTGGGTTGTTGATATGAAGTCTTCACTCTTGCTGGGATTTTAAGACAAAGAAAACTTGATAATGACCCCAGAATGATGTAGTACACCAATTGTGTAAGATGGACAGTTAAATTCATAACTGAAAATTCCAAAAGGGTGCTAAGATTGAGATCTTAGCATTACAAAGCATGAGTCCTATTCATTACTAAAAAAAATAACAAAAATCATCCTTGTTACTTCATCAGCTGTTTTGGAGCTGATGTCTATTTTTTTCTCATTGCTTTCTCTCCAAAGGTCATTCTAAAATATAGTATTTTCCCATTTGGTTGGTTTATAATTTGCTCAAGAACCAAGATGATATGTGCAATTTAGACAGATCCATTTCGTAGCCTATAAATGATTGCTTGTGGTGTATTTTCCATACCGTTTGGGCAGTGCCCTTCAAACTTGACGTGGACTTTTCTCTACTTATTACCAACTTACTTTTTGTGCCATGGAAAGACAATGGGTAATGCACGTGATGAGTATTACCCATTGAATATTTTTTCTATTTATATTTCTCTTAGTCCCACCACTTACTTTTCTCGATTGCTCTAAATGGATAAATCATATTGCAATTGAAAGAAGAAAATAGATTTGGCTGGGGTTATTAACTTTTTGTGCTAATTCAGGTTCTTGCTATGCAATTAGTCTGCACAACAACCATCTGTGTGTGGAAAATTCCATGCGTCATCATTGCCCAATATGTTATGAGGTCTGCTTGTTTTTTTATCCCCCCACCACAATGCATGCAAGAAGTTTGCCTTGATTTTGCCATGTCTGTCTCTTAACTTGATTTGTTGTATTCCAGTACCTTTTTGATTCATTGAAGGATACTACAGTGATGAAATGTGGGCACACGATGCATAGTGAATGTTGCACTGAGATGTTCAAGCATGACAAGTAAGCAGTATGAACATGACATATCGAGTTCTCCAGTGTATTTGCATCATATTTTGCAACTTCTGTTTCAAAATGTACTGATGGTCTCTGACTTAAGTTTTCTGAATCCAGATATTGTTGTCCAATTTGTTCCAA
Organism: Combretum micranthum; assembly: GCA_024138025.1. Lineage (NCBI taxonomy): Eukaryota > Viridiplantae > Streptophyta > Magnoliopsida > Myrtales > Combretaceae > Combretum > Combretum micranthum. Next base: position 358,214 of record JAMXBD010001414.1, on the reverse strand, counting down.
ATCAGTTATTGATATGTCTAGAACCTGGAAGAGAATGGATGAGGAGGTGAGACTTGCGAACTCATTTTCGTGCAGTTCAATTTAGTTTGTGTTTATTTTCTTCTATGTTTCTAAACTTATTATGGTTTTGTCCAGTCCAATTGAGAGCCATTTTTAGGGCATTTGTTTATGCTTATGCTTGTTGTCTTGGTTGTTGGCAGATTGAAGAAACTGTGATGCCAGAAGATTATCGTTATATGAAGGCAACTTGCTATCTAATTCGTTATTTATTATTTTATGATTGAAATCGTACCTTTCAGTACAGGATCATTCATTTGGGATTTTACAGTAAAGTGATCTCTTTGCTGTACTGATCTCAACACTTGCATGATTTTTAAGCAATAAATGTCTTCTATAATTACTGAATCCTAAACATCTTTAAGTATCACATTCTTGGCTACTTTGTTGATTAGTATAATGCAATGTCTTAGGTAGAGTTTTAGCCACTCTTCTGTCGCCTACAGAAAGCATATTGTACTAAAAGCAAGAGAAATTTGTAGGTGTGGATTTTGTGCAATGACTGCAATGATACTACTGAAGTCTACTTCAACATCATTGGGAAGAAATGCGGCCACTGCAAGTCCTATAATACACGTGAAATCGCTCCTCCAGTTCTTCCTCAATAACATCCTTCCATACTGAAAATTCACGAGCCAGGCAGGCTAAATGACAACAACCACTCTTTGTAACATGTCCACCATTGATTGAATTTAACCTTCTTAAATTCCTCCAAACCACTTTATTGTTATATGAAACCATATAAAGATATGCGTATGCTCCTGAGAAACATTTCTCAGGCTATTCTTCTGGAAAATCTGGATTTGTAAAACACTATTTTAGCAACCTAGGGGAGTAGATCTCTTCTATGATGGATAGAGGAGAGAAATGAGAATCCTTATGTTATGGTGTGTTATATAGGCTCTGAGCAACTATTCTTCATCTTCTTTCATTGTTCTTGGTAATCTGAATTTTGGGCTTTGGCAGCCATACGAATGAAATGTGAATAGTACAAGTTGTTTTGTACCGACTATCACCTTATAAAAATATATTAGGATGCATGAAACATTTTACAATAAAGCTCTCATATAGGAATAATCAAATGTTTTTAGTGGCGTATTTTGATATTCAAAATTTTGAGTTTAGGAGTATATTCCAAGCTTGAGGATTCATGATAAAGTTCACCTTCTCATGCACTCAGCCCCGACAGTTGTACCATGACCATTTTTGCATTGGTATGGCAAATCTTCATTACCATCACCACAATTGTCACCTCCCTATGCTTAATTATCCATATTGAAGCCTCTATTAATGGTAATTACTGTGGCTTGCTTTTGGAAAATACTTGTATGGATAATGCTTGCAAACACTGGATACATGTTACGATTGGTTTGTTTTATGCTTGGTGATTACATATGTAGCACCAAGTCTGTTTGGTCTGTAAGAGAATTCTATTATATAGGAATGAGCATCTTATCATTTTGTTTGATTTCAATGGTAAAAAAAATCATCTCATTAAAGCTGTATTATGGGTCTGTTTGTTTGTTGACAGATTACAGATTACAGATAGAGACACTTTTTTCAAACTTTTTTCTAGCAAATTGTTTATCAAGAAATAGATATGGATAAAAAATAGTTGACAATTCTCATTAAAAAATCAAATATAGATGAAATTTAGATGCAAATTAGACATATTTTACATATATTATTTCGATACAGATACAAATGAAAAACAAACTATCCAAACAAAAGGATCATCTTTAGGGTATAAAAAAAAGAAACTCCGAATATATCATGGCTTTCCCTCTAAGTAAGATATGAATTCTTGTGATGATTCATCAGATATTGGTTAACTAGAATCCTACCTCTCTTTGCCAAATGTCTCAGTCATTTTGGTCCATCATTATCTATCTATAAAGGATAGAATAACCTCTCTATGTGTTTGAGACTACTATCATTGCAATCCCAATCATAGTGAAAGTTTAATCTTTGTTACTTAGGAATGCTAGCTATATGTTTTACATAGGAAAATCAAAAGAAGTGAATTAATATGCTCTTTAAATGATGAGATGGTAGCATAACGATCACTTATCTCCCTAACTATAGTTTTGAGTAACTCCTTTTGGTCTAAAGGTCCCATATGGAGCTCACAACTATTGACTTGGCTATGGCACTCATGACCTTTTTTTTTTTTTTTTTTTTTTTTTGCCCTGACACTCATGATTGAATGTAGTTGTTTTCAAGAATAATTTTTCAATCAAGCTATGATGGAATAGATGTAGAAAAAACAAAAATAAAAGAATTATCAATTACTTTATTTAAATGCTAATTAAAATTGCACTGCTGGTATACTTGAAAAATATCCTTGATACAATATTAACAATCTCATAAGGACTAAACTTTAACAAATCCCTATTTGCTAATAACATTTTTTAAGGACTTGACTCCCGAAAAGAGCATAAGCACTCAACTATATCAAAGAGGGAAAGGTAATTGTTTAAAGACAGGTCGGAGAAGGGCTTTATATAGTCAAATCATAAAATGCTAATTTGGTATATAATATGTCGAGTCGCAAAGAAGTTCCATGGATTCCTCTTTTGCCAAAGTCCTACATAAACCTTAATTGCAAACTTATTTGTTTGATCATTGGATTAAGTGTAGTGGGCTAAAGACTGCATCTCCCATTACTCTATCCATGATAGGATGCAATTAAAAATGAATATAAATGGAAAATGTGTAGTAGGTAAAGAATCCATAGATGGTCTTACAACCAAAAATGGAAAATGAGCATTTTATGGCTTAGATATATTGAATCTCGTCTTAATCATTATTTGTTATGATTTTTTAGCATATGTCTTTTATTAGCATCGAAATCCATATATGCCGTTGTCAAAGTTCCATCCATTTCCTGACTTAAGTAACACATTCTCTCTTAATTGACATATCACATTACCACCTTTACCCCTTCCACCATTGTCACTAGTAGACTATCACTATTGTCACAACCATTATTATACCACCATACCACTACTACATGTAAGTTGATTTAGGATTTAAGTAATAGAAACAAGGTTAATTTGACCAAAATAGCCTAGAGGCCAAAAAATCATACCTCTTTGGGACAAACTAATGATAGTTGTATAGGTAGAAAATTTACATAATTCCCCCTAAAATGGTATAAATTGGTGGATGAGATTTGCAATTTAGATTCATGGATTTGTAAAAATTCCACAATTTCCATCTATAGGGAAAGGGTTTGCTTGTGGTTTTTAACCAAAAAATAGCTATAAGTCGAAGACATTTGATTTTTGGATTGCTAAATAGGAACATGGAACACATTACTCTTTAGATAAAGCATAGGAGGATATAGACTCTTGGAAGGAAGATATAATAACTTTCCATTTAACTAAGGAAATTAAAAAAAAAATTGCTTAGTAACATATAAATGTGTGAAGACTCTAAGTTCATTAGAATTGGCCCGAAAAGGGAAGTCACTATAAAACTTTCCAATAAAGCACTCAGAACTAAGACACCATTGAGGTTACATGGAAAAAAAAACAATGATTTGATCCAGAAACCTCTAACTCCTCTTAGGTATAAGATGTTTGCATGGAATCTGTAATGCCCCAACTATTGTATGAAACATTGAATCAATTATGGCTACCACCACGTATAATACTCTAAAGTATTACATGCTCAGGCTTCCTTTAAAAGATTTTATTTATATTGAACATTGCTAGTCCATTTTAGATTATGAAATCTTTAAAAGATTTTATTTATATTGAATATTGCTAGTCCATTTTAGATTATGAAATCGTTTAGTTAGATTTCAAATAACTGGATTTAGCAGCGGTGTATTAAACTTTATTAAACACATTTTAAAAATCTCTTCTCTCATCAAAGTAAACAAATTTTCTAAGAAGCAAATCTTTATGAAAACATAGTATAATATACCCTTAAAGGTAGATCTACGATTTCAAAACATTTAGGCTCCAGAGGCCCCTTAAAGAATAGTACAAGTTTCAAAATGTAAATCCAGCTCTTAAATATAAATAAAAACAAATACAAATGATATCCATGGCTCTACCCTGCATCACTCATCAAACATCGCCTAAAACCCGAGCTAAGCATCATCACATCAATCATCATCAACAACAACTCCATCATCAACATGATCATCAAATCATCAACATCCTCATCATCTCATCATCATCATCAACATTATCATTATCATTATCAACAACAATAATCATCGCCATCATCAAATCAAGACCAGGAAAAAGAACAACAATAATAACGATGAGCCGAAGCTCAATACATAGTAACATAGGCACACACTAAATAGCAAACAAGCCTAGCTAAATGCAATGCACATACAGTAAGTTAATTATCTTCAATTACAAGTAAACAAATCAGCACTAGAGCACTCGCACTCTAAGACAAGCCAATGGAAATCTGGGGGTCCTGATTAACAACAGCTGCTCAAAAGGTGATATAGGTAGTTCGAATCCCTATATCTCCTAAGTAGCTTTACAATGAAAAAGTAATCTCATTTAAAGTTCATAGCCGTTACTCAACTTTACTTAACTTAATTCATAATATAAATTAATTCACATGCCCCCATAAACATTGAATTAAATCATATTATTTCCTCTTAAGAATAAGTAAATATTACACAGTTACCACATTCCCTATCGATCATCCGCTGAGCCACTATATGGAAGTCATTGCATCATGACAAGTGGCCTAAGTGCCTATTGTAACATATCATTGCATCATGATAGGTTTGCCCCTCCTTGACCAGATACCGATCTTCCACTTTAGGGCAAGAATAGGATTTCGACGACAACAAATACAACCAACACTCATAAATTAATTAAGTTGTCTTTAAGTTCTTAATCCATTTTAGATGCCTATCCCAACACTTAAGTTACTGCGTACCTCTCATATGAAATCCAAATAGGGTCTCAAAAGTTAAAATAGAAGCCATCACAAAGGATATACCAAATATCTATATCTTTTCAAGAATTAAATTCATATAAGAACTTAAACCAATAACCCACTTATATAACAAACTCATATAAGAACTTATATCAATTATTCACTCATCTCAAACTTTTATTATAACCCTATTTGATCAGACATTAATTTGGAATCCCACTATGGCTGCGAAGATCGCCCTATGAAAATATGGACAGTTTTTCTTTATCTGTCAAAGTATTTCTTTTCACTTAGTTTATAGTATTTTATTACAAAAACATCAACAAAACATTCATATTCTAAAAACACAAAATTCTTAAGCAAATAAACATTTGAAACAACATATTTACTATATTAATCTAAGATCATCCTAACATATCATTCTAATCCAGTTATTAACTACTAAGTTCATTCTAGCTTAATCCTAGCCAAATTTATTAGAGTTACTCATTTAAGTCATTTACTAAGTTAAGTTAATTAAACTTAAACAATCTAACCCGTTTTAGCTTAGTGAAGCTCATTAAGACATGTTGTATTTAGATTCATTATTAATTCATTATACATCTAGGATCCACGTCAATTTGAGCTTATATTAATTTAAATTTAGCCAAATTAATTAACCTTAATAATTTAATTCAAAAACTAAGTCAAAGATGGTTAAACTAACTCAATCTAATTCATTTTAACTCATTCAAGCTATTTAATCAAGTTGAACTTAAGTTTGTTAGCTATGTTCATTTTATAACTAACTTTCACATTCAATCCAATTATTTATTAAATCTATAATTTCACTTAATTCATGCTTAATTATATCACCCAATTAACATAGCACATCAATTATCATATATCTATCTCATTTTAGGTCAAAAAGATCTATTTCCTAAGCATACACACATTTAACAAACAAAAATAGGTTTTAAACTTTGTTTATAAAAATGTAGCAACTGGAAAGAAGATAATTTCTACTTTGACAATTTTCGAATTTGCAAAAACTCAAAACGTGAAAGTTGTATATCTCTTTTTAAGCTTTCCAACATAATTTGAATCACCTCAATCCGATATCGTATGAAAAAAGTTATGATCAAATTACAAAAACATGTTAAGCTATAGGGGACCCTATCATGCCCATAATCTCGCCCGTGATTTGAGAAAAATGCATAATCAGAGCGTATCATACCCCTTATCACACCCGTGATGTTTGAAAAATGCATGATCAGAGCGTATCACTCTCTTTATCACGCCCGTGATTGCTCCCCTATCACTTGTTACGAATTTCCTTTGTTTTAAAAATTCATTTTTACACATTTTCATCTACTTATACAACTCCTACACTAATTCTAACATCAAATAAATACCTATAATAACTTATAACACTTCAACTTCATCCAACAACATCAAACACAACCCAACCATCCTAATTCACTATTCATCATCTTCTTCCTCAAACCAACTTCCATCGACGTTTAATCCAACATATACATATATAACATCACTTCCAACTCATTTATAACATCCATACATCATATAAACATATAAAGAACAATTAAAGTAAAAGATGAATTGAAATAGAAAACTTATCTATCCAAGAACATATGCACACTTGAGTTTTCTTTACACTTCTAGCTTGATTTCCTTCTCCAATTTTCTTTTCTAACTTTGATTTCTCTTTTTACTTCTTGCATTTGAGATTCATGTATTGAATTTTAAGAGAGAAAGAAGAAGAAGAAAGAAGAAGAAGAAGGAGATATATGAGAAAGAGAGAACAAGAGAGAGAGAGAAGAAAAAGAATAGGTAGGTGAAGAAATAAAAAGGAAAGGATAATTATAAAATTTAGGATATTTTAGGATTTAGGTATAGGTTTTGAACTATCAGATCAATATCTATAGTTCCAGAAGTATTTATAAGATAATTTATGAACTAATAGGTTAAAAATTAAAAACTTAAAATAAGAACTTAAGTTAGGAATTTATTTTAGATAAAATAATATTTAATTTGAGTTCGGGTTTAAGAACTGATATTTCTATACAAGTAAATAAACTCAAATTTTACAAGGATTTAAGAATTGAAATTCAAACTATGAATTAAGGATTTAGGAATCCTCTAAACATTTTAATGATATGTTTAGGGGTTTAAGAATTGAAATATCAAAATTTCAACTTAATTTATTACTATTATAATTATATCAACTTGTCTAATTATCCTATAATTCATTTAATCTATCTAAACTCATTTTCAAGTTTAAGGTGAATGTTTGGGGTACTTCAGAATCAACATTAGGAGTTGATATGCAAGTTAGTGGATGAAACAATCAAATAAATAATCCTGAAGTGCTCCATTTTTTTACAAAATCTTAGCTAAGCAAAATTTCTCAGTTGGCTATTGATGGTATTTTCAAGTTTCTTTCAACTAGTAAATTCATATAAGTAGAAATTTTAAGAGCCATATAAAGTACCCCTTGTTATGAACATTCGTGTGTATTACTTAGGCATATAACTAGTAGGTTTGTTTTATATTGGATTTGTTTGTAATTTCTAGTTTTAGCGTTAGAAATTTTGTTATCATGAAAAAGAAAAAGAAGATAAAAAGGGTTAGAAAGTCAAATAGAAGAAATTGCATGATTACAAACACTCTAAATAAAAATTGTGCAACTACAAACTACATAAAATTAATTAAACACTCTAAATAAAAAATATGCAAAGACAAACTATATAAATTAATTACAAAATTCCAACGCAAAATTGTGTCATTAGATGCGATCATAATATTTATACAACAGTTGCATGTGCAAAGGGCAACTTATATATTTATATTAAGACACAAGACATCAACCCACATTTGCTTTGACATATAACATCTCCACATAGTAAATATATTGAGAGATGAGCGCAATTTTTTGACTTTTGCAACAAAAAGGTAGGGCCCAACAAAAGCAACGGTAAGAAGAAGACAAGACATTAAGTGCATTGTGTATATCGGGAGTGTAAAAGAAGAGAAAATAAAAGGACCGAAGCAATAGAAAAGAAAGGAAAAGGACGAAAAGAGCAACAATCAAAGTTAGGCAAATGTGAGTCACCAATAGAAAATGCAATTCATTGATTTTTAATGTGAATCGCAATTATTAGATTCAATTTAGCACTATAGCACTTTTGCTAAATTGCATCTTATACAAGTGATTCATGTAGACAGATGTGAATTGCATGTCCCATATGCGATTTTGCATCATTATATTGGTAATTGTTTTTATGAAGTTTGTATTTATGTAATTTCTTTTTAAAAAGTTAGTAAACACCTGTAGGATCCAAGTAAAAAAGAAATTTTTTTTTTGTACATCTTTGTAATTTTAATTAAAGGGCCTAGGATATTAAATGACTCTAATCAACATTCTAAATCCTTCTTCATCCCTAAGTAATTTCTTAAGGTTTTTATGATATACCATGTTAAAACTCCAAGCAACTTTCCCCTTAATTTGTAAAATTTCTTACTATTTTATGAATTTTTTGTGAGATCAAATTACTTAACATTATAAAAAATAAAAACATGTAAACATATTTTTATTTTAAATTCGTTATTAATAAACTATATAAAATAAAGGGACAACAAATTGCCATTGTACCTCTTTGCAACACTAATAAATCTAATAATATCAAAAAAATGTAAATAAAAGTTAAAGTAAACTTTGTTCCTTTGCATTGCAACGATATTTAAGCAAGCAAATTCATTTCCTAGGTCCTTTTCCTCAATCTTTATGTTAATGATGGAGGACCAATGATAAAAAGCTGGTCTAATAGTGTTTTTTGTAACCCTTATGCTTTGGCTTGAGATCTCTCGAAAACACCTTCTTAAAATATTTTTTTTTTTACTTATATACAAATTCACCTTAAAAAGATTCAAAAAAAGAAAAGCAACTGAAATTGATGCAAATGAATTAAAAAATGTCTCCATTTTGAAAGAGCACAAATTATTGCATGATTTGTAACCAAAAAGGGAAAATAAAATAACAGAACATACAAATTCAATTTAATTTGCACAACTTATTAATTGTTATGTGATGATTGATTTGCAAACATAAATTCATATCAATAAGTAGACAAACTAAGAAAATTAGGGATCATCCATCCCGATCACTAAATTAAATATAATTTAAAATAAAAACTACAAGATGATTTTAAAAGAAAACTGGTTGATTTTAAACTAGCTGATGAGTCAACATACTGTGTGTGTGGAAAGGAAAAAAAAGTGGGAAGTTTTTTTTGACACAGAGAGTAAAGAAGGTGAAAAAAGAAAGATGAGTAGTTTTTTTTTTTTTTTTGCCTTTGAGAAAGAGGAATAGTTGATGATGATTTCTTATAAAAGAAGAGAGTGGCAAACAATCGTCCAATAAAATAAATGAACTACCATAAGTTTTAAATTTTTTACACAAATTAACAGATTCGCTTAATAATAATACTGGTAGATAACACACCAGTACTGCATGTGTGAAAATAGAAAAAAAAAAAATCTTATTTGTATAACAAATAAAATAAAGAGAAAAAGGGCATAAAATACTCTTTGATGCCACTACATTAGCATCAGTTTTCCAAAATCTATACCTAGCAGTGCAAGCCTTGGTCTAAATTGCTAGCCCTTGCCCAACCACTTCGTCTATTTTGGCGGATGTTCGTCCTTTTGATCTTGGCTAATTTGTTTTTTTTTTCCCCCTTTGAAGTTCTTAAATCCACAAAAAAAAAAATAATAAAAAAAAGAGAAGAGAGAGGGGGAGAGAGAGAAAAGAGAAAAGGGACAGGACAAAGAGATAATAGAGTAACCATTATCTATTATTATTAAGTTAATCTTATTGATTGGTGTCAAAAAATCTATTTTTATAGTATCATAGTTATTTTATCATGTGAAACAGTTATTACTATCTCTCTTCTCTTCTCTTTCTTTTTATAACAAACCATCCTCATTCTCTTTTCTTTTTATTTTCATATATGCAATGTGGGTACACTTTTTCCTAATATCATATTATAGACTTCTTTTTTTTTTTTTTTACACGAACCAAGATATTCACTTGGTAATAACTAGCAGATGACACACCCACTGTGTGTAATAAAAAAGACAGTAGGAATGATTTTTGTTACAAAAAACGAGAGAGAAGAGTAATTTTCTAATAAGAAAAATATAAATAACCGTTAAACTTTAGTTTTATGTTTTTTCACACAAATGTAATAGATTTGCTTAATAGTAATAGGTAGATAGTAATTTGATAATAAAATAAATTTTTACTTTTAATTTAAAAAAAAATGTCCATGTCAAATGACTAAACTCAATGTTTAGTTTGGAAGCCTTACACTACCGGTGAAAATATTGATTTGATGGTCTCACATCACCGTTGAATTGTATGGTCTCACATCATCAATGAAAAGAAAAGGCATCACACATTTGAAAAGAAATGCTTTTACTAAAAATCTCAGTAACTCAGCATCATCATGTTTATTATAAGCAGTATCTATTTATTTAGGATAAAATAAAATCTAATAATTTAGAAAACTAAAAAAAATTGATATCTACAAATATGATATCAATCTAACCAAAATCCTAATAAAATTAAATGTAATGTAATAAAATATAATAACTGCTATCATAATTAGGGATGCAACCGGGGCGGGTCATTATAGGGTACCCGCCCCGCCCGAACCGTTAAAAACCCTATAGGGTCTGACCCTATAGGGTCATGGGACGAGTTTGGAAAATTACTTGCTGACCCTATAGGGTTTTGGGGCGGGTTCGGGTCACAAAAAAAACCCGATGGGTAACCCGAACCCATCATAATATAAATAATTAAAAAAGTTAAATTTGAAATTTAAAATTCACAATTATGTAATATTTTTCTTCATGGACTTCTGTTCAGATAGATTTTTGAAAATGATTCATCCACTATGATTTCTTGTGTTTGTTTTCTGTAGCACATGGAATACGAAAAGATGCAAAATCAACTTTCCCTGATAAGTTTGTACCCATGGACGTGCAGTTTCCCTATTTTCTCTCATGGATTCATCGCATTTTCTCGTAGGTTCCACATTTTAATATCTTTTTTCCGCACTATATTCCCAATAACCGATTCCTCCAATTTCCTGAAATGTATAATTAGATGGGTTGTTCAATTCAAAATTATTTGTATTTCGATCTATTTGTGTGCTAGCTTTTTTTTTTCTCGTAATTTTCACCTGGTTACTGAACCAGAGTTTAAAGTAATTTATAAAATTTATTTTATTTGATTTCGTAACAAGTTTATCAATTAAACATCTTTCTTTGGGTTCACTAAACTAAGTAATTGATTAATAGTGCTCAGTGATGATCGTATTTGCTTTAACCACACCGAAGAGTGACAAGAGAGATATTCGGCATCAATCATCGAGTTAGAGGAAGCGTCGTTTTACTGGAAGTGTTTCGGTGGTGCGTGATGACTCTATTCTCTGTTTGGAGATTAGACGAGCACGCTATCAAGCACTGAAAGTGGGGAATTTTAAGTTAAATTTTGATAGAATGCTATAAGCATTATTCAAACAATTAGGTCTTCTTCTTCTTTTTTTTTCCTGGTTTTACATTTACAGTTGCTGATAAATGTATCCAAATTTTCATCTAAATTTTGAAATTTATAATCTTATACCAAATATGATTTTGATTCACCAAAAATTATTAATCATTAGAAAGATATTATGACAAATATTTATTTGTAACTTGTTGAAATGTGAGGTAGATAATAAATCTAAATAGTTGAGCATAGAAAATTAAGCGGGTCACGGGGCGGGGGGGTCAGGGTCAAAACCCTATAGGGGCGGGTTTGGGAATTGAATAAAAAACCTTGTAGGGTCGCGGGATGGGTTTGGGAAACCCTATTGAGAAGCGGGGCGGGTTCGGGTTTTATATGACCCGTCCCAAACCCGCCCCGGTTGCATCCCTAATCATAATAAAATAAAATCTTTCATACTTTTCATATTATTTTTTTGATTCGTATCAGTTATTTAGTTTTAGACCTCTTGGTTTTGTACAAAGGTAATGCTATTTTTAAAATTTAATTAGAAATTACTTTTTTTTTATATAAATATTCTAGAAATACTCTACTAGAAAGGCATTCGATGAATACCTAAAAATTTCGGGCAAAGAAGGAATGCTTAAAAATTAAAATATCATATTAAAAACGTACTTACTGAATGCATTTGTGTCGATTATAATTTCTTTTTTTTTTTTTCTAAATTTATCTGGACGCATGCAGTCAATGCGTCCGTGACTACACTTACTTTTTTTACCTTGCGATAAGAACTGAAAAAGGAGTTGATGATCGAAGTGGTGTTTGGGAATTTACGGTAAGCATGCATCGACGACATGACTTGCTCAACGACGAATGATACCAGGGGCTCAATACCGTCTCCGGGGAGTAAAGTCACGGCGCGTGGTGCTTCGTCACCGGGACGAGGCATGTAGCCATGTAGGTAATGGATCGAGAAGAAGGTGGGGTGGAAGTTTAGGCGTTTGAGGAGATGGAGGGAAACAACTCGTCGCGCCATTTGAATGCGTCGGATAAATTAAAAAAAAAAAAAATGTGCTCGTCAAATTTTATTAGAAAAAGGAAAAAACACAAATGAATGTATTGAGCGAACGAATTCAAAAAATTTTTTTATAAAAGAAAATTAAAATCGAATGCATTTAGTATGTGTGTGTTAGTGTAATATTGGAAACACATTTACCAAATACGTTACCGGTGGAGTATTTTTAGGTATATGTTTAAAAAATTAGGATATCTATTACTATTAAAAAAAACTGATTATTAGTGTTAAAAAATATATATTAAAGTATAATAGTTACTTTCTTTTTTTTTTCTCTCTTCTCTACTTTTCTTTTTATATTTTTATTTTTTTTTCTGCATATACAATACGGGTGTATTATGCATAAATGTTTTGAAAAAACAGAAATTGAAAAATGACCTAACATCCCTACAAAAACCTTGAACCTCCTCCACGAAAAAACTTAGGTCAAGTTTTATATGAATGTTTTATAGAGAAAATGAAAAATTTATTGTTAGATTTTACATAGAATTGTGGGTTTAAAAGACCATAGATGTAGTATATTAGAAAATATGATAGACTCGTTAGGTTATTAATGAAAATTGTAAGTTAAAAAGTGATAGGTACGGCAGGTGATTTACTCTCTTACAGTTCAGCCAGGCCCGCCTCCACTGCCTCCCTCCTCCTTACTCCTCAGCCAGCAACAGCAACCACCATCTCTCTCACTCTCAGTAACACATCAATCGATACCAAACCCAAGCCGCCGTCACCACTACGAACTCCCAAACCCGAACTAAGGACCGCTGCTTTTGTAGCCTCAACCCGGACGACAACCACGGAGCCACCTGTACCACCTCCAAACTCCCTTCCAACTCAAGCCTGACGCCACCAAACCCACCGTACGCATGTTCCTATCATTTACACATTTAGTTAAGGTGCTGAACATTATAAGTTTGAGGATATCAAGACACAGTCTTTAGTCTGCTTTTGGGGTTAAACTTCTCGACCCATTTGGTGGCGTCCAAAGTTTCATTTTCAATTGAATAACCTTGTTTTGTGCCGAGTTCCTGGGGCTTAATTGTTAGGAGATGGCTTTAAGGCTATTATTACAAGAATCTTGTGTAATCGTCAGTGCCTAGTGGATACTGTCAGCTTGTTATGTAGGGTTGATTTGGCTGGAAAAGGATAATTGAAATGAGAGCACAAGAGTCATCCCTAAGCATGCTCTTTTTTAAGCTTACTAAGGTGCTTATTGAACTTTTTGATCTATTGGTATCACATTGTCCTTACATTGCCTTGTTTTTTTCCTCTGTTGTTCCATTCAATTAAATTTACTTATACATCAAAATAATACTGCCTCATTATCATGTTTGCAGGATTTTCTACAAAAGGGTTGCTTGACACCTAAGCTGTATAAGTCGCAACTACAGGCATAGCCATGCAGCTTGTAAAAAGTAAGCCTTTTGTATTTTATGCCTACTTCATCTCAATTTCTTCAAAGAGGTCATGCATCTCATAGAACCCATAAATTCATACCTTGGAAATGGAAACAAAATGGGAGACAGCTAGATCATCAACGCAATCATCCATGCTATTCCAACAATTGTCTCATAGGAACTCACCCCAATGCCGACGAATCTATGATAGATTGTTTTCTTGTATCACTTAAAAATTTTGTCAAACAAGGAAACTTAGGAGAAGGATTTAGAACCTTGTCCCTGGTTTAACTTCATGTATTCCATTCTGGATTTTCTGATTATATTCTGCACTCTATCTCCTCACTTTTATTGCCTTGTACAAACCTTAAGGCTTTCCAAGAGGGGCAACAGCTTCATGCTCACATTATTATGTTTGGTGTTGAGCGACAGCTTGTTTTGGTTTGTAGCCTTGTTGCTATTTATTCAGCCTTTGATCTTCTTATTGATGCACAAAGTCTAGTAATTCAAACATTTTGCATCCATTGCCTTGGAATCTACTTATTTCTGCATATGTGAAAAATGGATTGCGTGAGAATGCTCTTTCGCCTATGAAGAAATGTTGGGTAAAGGGATTACACCAGACAATTTTACTTGCCTTTCTGTTCTTAAAGCCTGTGGTGAAAATATGGAAATGGATTTTGGAAAAGAGGTGCATAGACCAATTGATGCAATCCATGCAAGGAACTTAGTTGTGCAAAATGCATTGCTTTCAATGTATGGGAAATTTGTGGAAGTCAGTGTTGCCCGTTGCATATTTGACAAAATGGCTGAAAGGGATGCTGTTTCTTGGAATTCAATGATTTCTGCCTATGCCTCCAAGGGTGTGTGGAAGCACGCATTCAACTGTTTGAGAGCATGCGTGTTGAGTCAAACATAATAACTCGGAACACTATCGCTGGAGGGTGCTTACAGGTCGGTAACCATGTGGAAGCACTCCATTTGATATCTCAAATGAGTAACTCTGGGATACCTTTAGATTCAGTGGCAACGCTGATTAGCACAGGCGCGTGTTACCATCTCGGGGCCTTTAAGTTAGGTAAAGAGATTCATGTTTTTGCAATATGTAGAGATTATCATGGGTTAAATAAGTTGACCAATGCAATAATTGCAATGTATTCCAGATGTAAGGACATTAGACGTGCATATATTTTGTTCCATTCAACTGAAGGCTAGAGGGTAGTCACTTGAAATTCAATGATTTCTGGTTACTGCCTTATGGGTCTATTTGAGGAGGCTTCTTTTTTATTTAGAGAAATGATGGTTTCTGGCATTGAGCCAAATCATGTGACGGTCACTAGCATTCTTCCTCTTTGTGCACATGTGGCAAATCTACAACATGGTAGGGATGCTCTAGTGGATATATTATGAGATGCCAATATTTTTGGGTTCATTTGGCTATGTGGAGTGCTCTAGTGGATATGTCTGCATAGTTACAATCACAAGTCAAATATACATTCCTACGAGTTTATGATTTTATAGGTTTTTTCTTAATTAAAATGTATGCACGGTCAGGCAAGTTATTGCAAGATACAAAAGTGTTTGACATCATGGAAAAGAGGGATGAAGTGACTTATACTTCCTTAATTGCTGGATATGGGCTACAAGGAGTGGGGACAACTGCTCTGAGTCTTTTTGAAGAGATGCTTAGCCTTCAGATCAAACCTGATCATGTGACAATGATTGCAGTCCTAACAGCATGTAGCCATTTGGGTCTTGTATGCGAGGGTAAAAAATTATTTAAAAAGATGTAGAGTGATTTTGGCATATCTCCTTGTTTGGAGCTATATGCATGCTTGGTTGACTTGTTTGGCAGGGCTGTTTTGTTATATAAATCAATGAATATAATCACTGGGATGAATTGTCCACCAACTCTTGCCATGTGCGCTACTCTTTTAGGAGCCTGTAGAGTCCACCACAATATGAATTAAGTTGAGTGGGCAGTTGGGAAAATGAAGCCTGAAAATGCAGGTTATTATGTGCTAGCATCTAATATGTATGCTGCTAGTAGTTGCTGCAATGAGCTTGCGATGGTGAGGACTTATATGAGCGACACAGGTATAAGAAAGGATCCCGGATGTGCTTGGATTGATGTAGGCAATGGATTTTTGTCTTTTTCAGTTGATGATACATCCAATGCCCATGCAGAAGAAATTTATCCAATGTTAGATGGATTGACTGACCCAATTAAAGACAATTGTTGTCTTGCGTCTTGCCTGAGTTTTGAGGAATTAAAATGTTATGAATAGGTGTGAACGCATCTGTACCTCTTGCAAGAATTTTTTACTATTATTTCTACTATTACTGATGTATGTTGGTAATAATCATTCATGTTT
This sequence comes from Combretum micranthum, assembly GCA_024138025.1. Classification (NCBI taxonomy): domain Eukaryota; kingdom Viridiplantae; phylum Streptophyta; class Magnoliopsida; order Myrtales; family Combretaceae; genus Combretum; species Combretum micranthum. The sequence continues at coordinate 341,843 of JAMXBD010001414.1, read as the reverse complement.
CAGTTTGGAACAGTTCTTGATCCTGATTATATATGTCCCCCTTAACAAGGATTCCATTGCAAACTGCATCAAGGGAATGACAGTACTTTACAAATATTTTATTTGGCAATCATTGAAAACAATACTACATATTTTAATTAGTTTAGTTGAATATTTTAGGGTTTGGTTTAATCGATATAATAATGAAAATAGAAGTTTCATATGAAATATGTCTCCAAATCTTTGAGTAGTATTTTTTTTCAATCGTGTATTGTATATATATATATAATGAATATGCCATGTGTAGTTTATTTTTATCCTTTTTTTTTTTAAAACATGGTAACATTGAAATACCAATAAAAATACCTTCAAGATGTAGAAACTCCATCCCTACAATTAAATAAAAGACAAATTGGTTAGCAAGATCTAGTAATGAGATTTATGCTCATATCTACAATACGTTTGATGTCCTTCTTCAACCCATATCGACCCATATCATTCTTAATGAGTTTCAGAAGCCAAGTAGGCATAAAATAAAAAATTTCATCATCTATAGCTCTGCATAAGTGGCAATAATTCATCCCTGTACATTATTCTCTTCAAGTTTATGTGTTCGCAACTTCTTTTAGTTGACCTGTGCTTGCATTTATTTACATGTCACTTAGATTCCAAACTATTTGCACATATGACTCACATGCCATATGACTCACTGTTTGCATTATACTAGTTGTAAATCTTTTGGAAGATATTATTAAATTCCAAACGATTTGCACATATGACCCATGCATGCCATATGAAGAGCAGTAATTATACTTAACTTCGTAAAATGGCATGCAAAACTGAACATTGGACATATAGCGTACAGCTTATAAAACATTTACATTAGATCCTTATTTTGTTTTATGCTATTTTATGGAGCGCTTAGCATGATGTATTAAGCTTTCCATAATTGCTTGAAGTTTTCTTATAAATTAAAAATCTTGAGTAATTACAGGGTGTCATTGTTGTTGACCTAATGTATCCTAGCCATTTTTTGTTTTAAATCTGCCTTTAATGAAACTTGTTACTAGTTTGATCTTTGTTCTGACTGTACATCTTTTCATGTGAGCAGAGCATGCTGGCGGTCCTTATGACCGACATGAGCTTGTTCGGAAAAATGTTAAACAAGTATAATTTCCCTTTTTCACTCTTTTTTGGTTTTTTATCACATTCATATATGTGTTCTCTTCTGAAGATTTCTATTCATTGAATTTTAGGTTGTAAGTTCAATATGCGACACAGCAGCCGGTGAGTAAAAGCTTGATGAGTTGTGTTTAACATCTCTTTCTATCTCTTTTTGTTTGTATAGTTTGTTTAGTAGGTGAATGGATTTTGTCTTTCTTTTCAGATTGCTCAAGTTTGGTCTAATTTGGAGTCAGAATGTGCGAGTACTTATGTGAGATCTGTAAATTTTTTTCTGACGATTTACATAACTTCTTATAGAGTTGGAGTCCCTTTCATTTTATTTTTATTTGGATGGTTCGACCTACAACTTCCTTTTAGCTTTCCTTCTTATTGCAATGCCATAGCTGATATCATTTGCTGCCGGACCTTCTTCAGACTGAGAGGGAGCAGTTTCATTTTTTTTTGGAATGAATGAAGGAGCAGTTTCATTGCAATGACTGTGGAATATGTAGGTCAGTGAAATTATTTGCTGTCGGACATTCTGATGTCTAGTCTTTTGTCATTCCTTTCTCTTCAAAAAGTTGCCTGCTGTGTGCAAAAGCTTCTATATCATCGTTCTCGCTGATGTCATATGATGTATAATTCCATTCTGAAATTTAGTATTTTCCCATTTGGCTGGTTTATAATTTGCTCAAGAAGCTATTCAAAGAGATTTATGCATTTTGACAGATCCATTTCATAGCCTATGAACAATTGCATGTGGTGTTTTTCAAATTGTTTGGGCGGTGCTCTTCAAACTTGATATGGACTTTTCTCTACTTATTACCAACTTACTTTTTGTGCCATGGAAAGACAATGAGTGAGTATTTATATTTCTCTTAGTTCCAACACTTGAGACTTTTCTTGATTGCTCTGAATGGATAAATCATATTACAATTGAGAGAAGAAAGTAGATTTGGCTGGAGATTTTAACTTTTTGTGCTAATTCAGGTTCTTGCTATGCAATTAGTCTGCACAAGAACCATCTGTGCGTGGAAAATTCCACGTGTCATCATTGCCCAATATGTTATGAGGTATTTTTGCAATTTCCTTTTCTAGTGTCTACAAGAAGTTTGCCTTGATTCTGCTGTCTCTCTCTCTTAACTTGATTTGTTGTAATTTTCCAGTACCTTTTTGATTTGCTGAAGGATACTACAGTGATGAGATGTGGGCACACAATGCATAGTGAATGTTGCACTGAGATGTTGAAGCATGACAAGTAAGCAATATGGTCATGACATTTCAAGTTCTCTTGTGGTTTGCATCGTTTCTTACAACTTGCTGTTTCAAAATGCATTGATTGTCTTTGACTTTAGTTTGCTGAAGCCAGATATTGTTGTCCAATTTGTTCCAAATCGGTTATTGATATGTCTAGAACCTCGAAGAGAATGGATGAGGGGGTAAGACTTGCATACTCATTTTCATGCAGCTCATTTCAGATCATGTTTATTTTCTTCTATGTATCTAAACTTGTTATGGAATTGTCCAGTCCAATTGAGAGCTTTTCTTAGGGCATTTGTTTTATGCTTACGCTTATTGTCTTGATTGTTGGCAGATTGAAGAAACTGTTATGCCTGAGGATTATCGTTATGAGAAAGTAATTTGCCATCTAATTCTGTACGGGGTCATTCATCTGGGATTTTACGATAAAGTGATCTCTCTGCTGTACTGATCTCAACACTTCCTTGAACTTCAAGCTATAAATGTCTTCCATAATGAATCCCAAACATCTTCAAGTATAACATTCTTGGCTACTTTGCTGACTAGTATAATGCAAATGTCTTAGGTAGAGTTTTAGCCACTCTTTTATCGGCTACAGAAAACATATTGTACTAAAAGCAAGAGAAATTTGCCGGTGTGGATTTTGTGCAATGACTACAATAATACTACTGAATACTTAAACATACCGGGAAGAAATGCAGCCACTGCAAGTCCTATGATGCCCTGTGAAATTGCTCGCCCAGTTCTTCTTCAATAAAGTCCTGAAAATTCACGAGCCGTGCAGTCTTAAGCACAAGCTTTGCATCCTGAGCGTATAATGACAAGAACCATTTTTTATAGCATGTCCACCATTGATTGAATTCAAGCTTCTTAAATTCCTCCATACCACTTTATTTTTATATGAAACCATATGAAGACATGTATATGCTCCTGAGAAACATTTCTCAAGCTATTTTTTGTGAACATCTGAATTTGTAAAACATGACGTTTCTAGCAGCCTAGGGGAGTAGATCTCTTCCATGTTATATAGAGGAAATCAATGAGAATCCTTTGGTTGTGGAGTGTTATGTAGGCTCTGAGAGCCTAGTCTTCAACTCCTTTCATTGTTCTTGTGGTCTGAATTTAGGGCTTAAGCAACCATGCTAATGAAATGTAAATGTGTACAAATTGTTTTGTACGGTCTCCTTATTAAGTGAAGTTATTTGGTACCAACCGTGACCTTATAAAGTTAACAACGTGGATATTCATTAACAATTAAAAAATTAGGATGCATGAGACATTTTACAAAAAGCTCTCATATAGGAATAATCATATGTCTTTATTGGCACATTTTGATATTCAAAATTTTGAGTTTGGGAGTATATTCCAACCTTGAGGATTCATGATAAGTTCACCTCCTCATGCACTCAGCCCTAACGGTTGTACCATGACCAATTTTGCACTGGCATGGCAAATTTTTATTGCCATCACTACAATTGTCACCTCCCTATGCTTAATTACCCACATTGAAGCCCCCATTAAAGGCACTTACTGTAGCTTGTTTCTAGGAAACACTTGTATGAATAATGCTTACAAACACGGATACAAGCTACAAATGGTATGTCTAGTGCTTGGTGATCACATATGTGGCACCAAGTTTGTTTGGTTTATAAGAGAATTCTATTATATAGGAATGAGCATCCTATCATTTTGTTTGATTTCAATGGTAAGAAAAATCATCTCATTAAAGGTGTATTATATGGATCATCTCTAGGATATAAAATCAGTAGATATCATTTAACTAGAATCCTACCTCCTATTGCCAAATGTCTTGGTCATTTGGTTTGCCATTATCTATCTAAAAAGGATAGAAGAACCTTTGACAAAATGACAAAATTTTTAAGTTGATTTTCTTATTAACTTTTCATTCATATATAAGTGGAATATATATACAAGACTCATTGAGTTATTTGAGGAAACAAGATCTTCTAATAAATGTTCTTAATAAATCTTAATAAATGCTAATATATATTGTACAATAATAGAAAACTTTCTTAAAACAAAGGCTGTCAATCAACATTCCTAAAACAAAGCTGGTGAATGGATATCATCCATTCCTAACTAGGATGTAATCATTGAGAAGTCATGGACATTCAGTCCTTTTGTGAATACATCTGCCAGTTGAACCTTTGTAGATACATATGGAGTACAGATTAGCTTGTTTTCTAACTTCTCCTTTATAAAGTATCTATCGATCTCGACGTGCTTTGTCTTGTCATGCTATACTGGATTATGTGCAATGCTGATAGCCAACTTATTGTTGCGGTACAGCCTCATAGGTTCCTCCCACTTTATCTTAAGATCTTCAAGGATGATCTTTTAACCGCAATATCTCACAAACGTCTTGAGCCATAGCCTTGAACTCCACTTCTACACTTGGCCGAGCTCACATCTTGTTTCTTACTCCTCCACATGACTAGATTACCTCCTAAGAAAGTGTAATAACTTGTTGTAGAATGTCAATCAACTGGAGATCCCACATACGCTGCATCCATGTATGCTTTAAGAATTAGCCTTTCACCTTTCTTGAATAAGATTCCCTTTCCTGGATTAGCTTTTAGGTAGCGGAGTATCTGGTCTATAGCTTATAGATGAACTTCCTTAGGGTTGTGCATGGATTGACTTACTATGCTCACAACATAGGCAATGTTTAGACAAATGTGTGTCAAGTATATTAACTTCCCAACCAATTTCTTGAACCTTTCCTTATCCATCCTTATCATCCTTTGCCTCTTCAAGTTTGTGATTGGGCTGAATTAGAATTAAAGCAAGTTTGCAAGCTAATTTTCCTATTTCCTTCAAGCGGACATGATGGGAATTAGGTCAATCAAGTTACAGGACCAATCACTAAAGGCCGAGCTCGAGGATTATAGAATCTTACCATGTGAGTTCTATTAGACAATTTGGAGTAAGAAGAAGCTAATTTGGTGGATGTTCCATCCATATATTTTGACTTCAATAAACTACACGTGTTGATGCTTCAGAAGGATAAGCATATGAAGACTGGAGCATCATGGCATGTAGGTTGCCACTTAGGCCACCATCTTTGAATTATAAGCCGCTATCTTATTTTCTAGGCCGACAACTTATGTATTTGGCCAAACTATCCTTTATTATTTTCACTAATTTTTAATAGTTTTTTCCTTGTTTAAGGGTTTTACTATAAATACCCTTTTATGTAATAGACTCTTTAAGTTTTTGGATGATATTGAAACCCTAGTGAGAATTTTCTCTCTATTTTCTCTTATCAATCAATTGTTTGATTGTGGCGACATCCCGTTCTTATCGATCCTTGCGATCATGGCGAACAACACGTTCTTATCAATCTATTTACAGATTGTGGCGAAAAAATCGTGATCCCTATTTCGTGAGTCATATCGACCTAGGATTAGCATATTTAGAGTTGAGTTGGTGCATCATATCCTTATCAACGTCGATCATATCTTTTAATTTCTTGTTTTAAACACAAAAACCATATAAAAATAACATTTTTTTTTGTCTCATAATTCAATTTGTGATATATGCTGCGTGCCTGTTTGAGATCACTGTATCTAATGTTTTGGGCACATCATAATTTGGTATCAGAGCATAGTTGCGGTGACGGGACGATTGGTAAGCACAAGATTTGATTTTTATGTTATTAGAGTTTGTGCTATTTTTGTGTGAAGAATTGAATTAGAGTTTATGGTGTGATTGTGATATCTGTGATATGAAAGCATGTGAGACTAAATTGGAGTAATGGAGTATAGATACCGTCGTGAGATTTACCCTAGCTCTAAGATATTGAATGTGATAAAAACGCATCTACGTGAGTTTGATGGTTTTGGCACCCCTAGAGAGTATTTGGATTGGGAGTTACAAGTGACGCAGGTTGATGAAGAATTTTCGTACCCTAATTGTAATTTAGGGCATGCAATTGCTAGGAAATTTATAGGGCTTGCAAGGGAATGGTGGCAAGTTAATGTATTATAGAGGAGTATGAATGGATATTATGAAGATATAACCTGGGAACGTATGAGAAGATTGATAAGAAGAAGATTCGTTCCATCATCTTATTATGATGAACAATATCGATAGTTGTTGGCCTTGAAGCAAAGTAGGATATGTGTTGAGGAATATGCTTGTAGATAGGAGGTTTTGTTGAGATACAGTGACATATATGAACCTATTGCATTCACCATCAATAGATTTGTGAATGGCCTACACGATGAAATTGCCAATGCTATTGGTTACTAGTGTTTCCAAACATTGCAGGAAGCCACTTGGGCAGCTTCAATGAGAAAAATCTCGATCTTGACTTCTGAAATAGCAAAGCAGATGGAACTAATGCAGGCTCCGATAATAATTGATTCATTGGAAAACCATTCCAAGCAAGATCATTTGGTTGAGGTAGGTAGCAGTAATGTTATTGTAGGTAGTTCAGAAGATGATCATGAGATGCAAGTGGAAGTCATTTGTAATATGGATTGTGACGTTAACCCAGAATCTTATCTTGATATATGTGTACCTAATTTAGAGCCACTCACATCAGTAGCTATTGAGACGTTTATGTATTTTCATATTGATTTTCCTATAGTTTATCCAATTTATTTTGATGCGTTGATGGGTTTGCAAGGATTGTGGATTATTGTGATGTCATTGTTCCTATAAGATCTCATAAGATATATGTTGACATTCACTGGAGCTTATCTAATGGTTATATCTATTGGAAGAGTATTCGATTTTGGTGTGGTGGCTTAGTAGTGCATCAAATACCATATGCGCAACCTATTTGTGAATTATCTAAAGGAGAAAAAGATGTTAATGCTTTATTGGATAGTTGTGCTCCATCTTGTTTTCCTGATTCCAAACCGATGTTGTTGGGTTCATTTACTGATGAGTTGCATGATGGAAAGTGTCTAAAACGACTAATGTTAAGGCCACCGAAGATGTGTTTGTTGAATGCTTGTTATAGTGTTCATGATTTTTGGATTGATTAAGTACATGATGAGTGGCATCATGGACATAGAGGTTGATTGTGGATGCTTAAGGGAACCTTGTGAAGATGAGCAAATGCTTTGGGAGATGCTGATTCAGAGAGGATATGTGGAACCCATTCATGAACCAAGTGAGGGTGGGAAATTTTATTTAATTACTTTTGAGCTTTGCGAGTTTATCTTTGATCCTAGTGGATTTATTTCCATCAAGATTTGAGAACAAATCTTCACCAAGCTGGGGAAGATGATGGGAATCAAGTCAATCAAGTTACAGGACCGATCACTAGAGGCCGAGCTCAAGGATTACAGAATCTTACCATGCAAGTTCTGTCAGACAATTTGGACTCAGAATAAGCTAATTTCGTTGATGTTCCATCCATATATTATGACTTCAATGAACTACACGTGTCGGTGCTTCAGAAAGACGAGCAGATGAAACTAGAGCGTCATGGCATGTAGGCCGCCATCTTTGAATGATAGGCTGCCATCCTTTAATTATAGCTCGCCACTTACTTTCTAGGCCAATAACTTATGTATTTGGCTAAACTATCCTTTATTATTTTCACTAGTTTTTATCTTGTTTAAGGGTTTTACTACAAATACCTTTTTATGTAATAGACTCTTTAAGTTTTGGATGTTATTGAAACCTTAGTGAGAATTTTCTCTTATTAATCAATTGTTTGATTGTGGCGACATCCCGTTCTTATCGATCCTTGTGATCGTGATGAACAATCCGTTCTTATCAATCTATTTACAGATTATGGCGAACAAACCATGATCCTATTTCGTAAGTCATATCGACCTAGGTTTAGTGTATTTCGAGTTGATTTGGTGTGTTATATCCTTATCAACGTCGATCATATCTTTTAATTTCTTGTATTTAAACAAAAAAACTATATAAAAATAGCATTTTTTTTATTTGGTCTCATCATTCGATTTGTGATATTTGTTGCGTGCCCGTTTGAGATCATTGTGTCTAAGGTTTTAAGCACATTAGGACAACTACTTACTTCTGTTATAAAAGAAGATACCTTTTTAAGATTTAGCTACTTTTATCCTAAGAAAGCATTTCAACTTCACCAAGATTTTGATCTTAAACTCCTTTGCCAATCGATTTTTTAGGGTCTCCTTCTCTTTCTCATCAATCCCGATAACAATTATGTCACCTACATACACCAAAAAAGCAGTGACTCCCCTTAAAGTCGTATGCTTGATGAATAATATATGATCACCCTAACTCTGCTTATACTTGGTATTGAGCATTACTTAAGTAAACTTACCAAACAAAGCCTTTGGAGACTACTTGAGTCCATATAATGCTTTTTTTAGTTGACAAACCTTGTTCACTTTAAATTGTCTTCCAGATGGAATCTCCATGTATATCTCTTCCTCTAAGTCACTATGAAGAAAGATGGTTTTTACATCAAACTGCTGTAATTCCCAATTGAAATTTACGGCCAATGACAATAGAATACTCATCGTATTCATCTTAGCCATTGATGCAAAAGGCTCCTAATAGTCTACTCCATAGGTTTTTGTGTAGCCCTTAGCAAACAACTTTGCTTTATATCTCTCTAGAGATCTATCTGATTTGTACTTCACCGTAAACATCCACTTGTATCCTATTGCTATTTTATTTTTTTGGCAGCTCTACAATTTCCTAAGTTCTATTCTTCTTAAGTGCCTCCATTTCTATTCTCATGGACTCTCTTTGCTTCTCATCGGATAAAGCTTCAGATAAAATACCAGGAATCGAGATGGCACTTAAGTTGACTAAGAAACTCCTTTGTGATGAAGAAAACCTGTGAAACGACACTGATTTTGCCAAAGGATATCTTGAGTGTTTAATACACTTTCATGTCCCTTATCACAAAGCTATAGGTAAGTCAAAATTAGATGGAACAAGCAAGGGAATTGAATTTGTGCTAACCTCATTTTCAGGAGTAGAGTTTGAGTTTTGGACTTGCACAAGGTCTGGTTCCAGATCTCCTGTTCTTGAGTACACCTATCCATACCTCCCTATGTTAAGCTTGTTATTTATAAGGATTCTAGTTTTTTTTACTATTTCAGAATTTGGTTCTTGTAGGGACAATTTAGAGAATTCAGGTTCAGGCTATAGGGGTATTTCCTCCTATAGAGGTGACCTAGACCAAGACAAAGGAGGTTATAAGATGGGTAGGTTAAGAAAAAAAGGATCTTCTACCTTATCTTCCCTAATAGAACAAGAATCCCCTTGAAGATAAGGCTGAGAAAAAAAAGATTGACCCTCCTCAAAAATGATATCCATAGAGACATAAAAATTCCACGTAGGTGGGTGATAACACTTGTAGCCCTTCTGTGTTGGAGAATACCCGACAAAAACACACTTGATTACTCATGGATCAAGTTTACTTCTATCGTGACTAGATACATGAACAAAGGCTAGACAGAAAAACCCAAGGACTGAGATTATTTATGATTCAGACATTAAGATAAAAAAGAGAGAAGTTATAGCAGTATTTTATTCCCTAAGGCTCTGGAAGGTAAGCAGTTTATAATGTATGTTGCAGTAAGAATGGCTTCCCCCTAGTATGATTTTGGAAGAGCAAAGCACGTGTTATGGTGAGTAAGTGACCATTCTTCCTCTCAGCTACCCCATTTTGTTAGGGAGCATCTACACATGATGACTCATGAATTATCCCTTCTTGTAGGAAATATGGTGAGAGGACTTGGTTAAAATAATTCTTGGCATTATCGGACTTAAACATTTTTATTTTGACACCAAATTAATTATGTATCATGGCAATGAAGTTTGAAATATAGTAGTTGAATCGGATTTATGTTTGAGAAGAAAAATCCATGAGACTCTAGTATAATCGTCTATGAAAGACACAAACCACTGAGTTCATGTAACATTGGGAACTCTAGATGGTCCCCATATATTAAAGTGAATTAAATAAAAAGGCAAAGAACTTCTATTATTACTTATTGGAAAAGAGACCCTTTTTATGTTTGGCAAATTCACATACATCACAATGAAAGTCTTGGACATTAATATTCTTAAACAAAAAGGGAACATTGTCTTTAAAACAGTAAACGAAGGATGACCAAAACGAAAAAATGTTGACACCAAATGACATCATTATTTGAAGCAGAAAAACAAGACTTTGAGGAGACATGCTTGATAGTTAGTGTGTGTTTGATTGATGCATTAAGATAGTAGAGACCATCTTTTCCCTTAGCAACTCCAATCCTCTTCCCCAAAACCTAATCTTCAAATTCACAATGAGAGGCATAAAAAAAGACATGATAATTTAGATCATGGGCTAATTTATGAATATACAGGAGACTAGTAGATAATTTCATAACATGAAGTACATCCTTTAGTAACAAGGTTGAACTCAATTGAACATGTCCAACACTAGCTATTGTGGTGACTGAGCCATTAGCAACAACAATTCTCCTATTGCTAAGACAAGGTGAATAGGTTGTAAAGTGGACTGATGAAGGTGTCATGTGGTTTGTGGCTCCTGAGTCAACAATTCAATCATCTTGTATAAATTGATCCATGGCATAATCCATAAGAAAGGGACTTACCGGAGAGTGGTAATGAGCAAGAGTCACTAGGCTTTTCAAAAGACCTAAACAACTTCCGAAGCTTCTCTATATCGGCTTGGTTTAATTGGATGGGATTAGTCTCTCCAATCGGTTTAATTGCTTGGAAGGATGGGTAGCTTTGTTTTCAAACATGATTCTCACTATTTCATAGAGAAATAATTGAAAAAAGAAATGGCAATAAGGCCAAAGAGATAAGAACAAGAACAATAATAATGATGAGGATCACAAAAAAATAGTAATGACGATGAAGGCCAGATAAGAATAGTAATGGTGTTGAAGGCCAGAGAAACAAGTGAAACCTAGAAAAAACAACTACCTAGGGCTCTAATACCATGACAAAATGATAATTTGTGAAATGATTTTCTTATTATCTTTTCATTCATATGTAAGTGGAATATATATACAAGATATGATTTATTTTAGGAAACAAGATCTCCTAATAAATGTTCCTAATAAATGCTAATAATTATTGTACAATAATAGAAAACTTTCCTAAATAAAGGCTGTCGGTCAACAACCACTTTATGGGTTTGAGACTACCATCATTGCAATCCCAATCATAATGAAAGTTTGATCTTGGTTAGTTAGGAAAGTTGCTTATATGCTTTACATAGGCAAGTCAAACAAAATGAATTAATATGCTCTCTTAGTGTAGTCATGTACCTTTGGTAAAGGCCCTAAGTACAGTTTTGAGTAACTCTTTTTGGTCTAGACATTTCCTCGAGCCGAGTTGGGTCAAGACTTGGCTTGGACTTGCCAGGTCTTAGTCCCCATCTCAAGGACTTGTAACCACCTTGTGTAGGTGGCGGACAGGTCTAACTCATTGGATCCTAGTGGGGTCAAGACAGTTCTTAGCTGTCCCCTCCTTAAAAAAAAAAAAAAAATCTAAAGAAAATATTTCTCAAATTAAAATAATAAAATTTAAACTTTAAATATATAAAATGGGCTTGATAATACATTATTCTTTAGCCCATATTCATTTAATACTATCAAAGATGTGCAATAATTTATACACAAGTATATCCTGTTGAGTTGAAATATCAACAATGTGGAACTAAAGTAACTCTAAAAGAGTAGAGTTTAGAGAAAAAAAAAAAATGAAGTCTCATATTGTTTAAATGTGAAATTCTTCTTTTAGTAGAACTCTATATAAAGTATGAGACATGGTTTTGAATTGTACTTATCACACGTGTTATTTCCAATAACGCGTTAAATAGTATGAATAGATAATTCATGATTTTTATTCATATGGAAAATAGTATAAACATTAAATATTATTTACCTTTTTTTTTAACTTTCCTACTATTTTTTATTCCATATATTTTTTTTCTTATTTTAATAATAATTAATATATTTATTTTTATTTCTTATTTAGTTAAAGATAATAAGGAACATCACGCTTCCGTAAAAGAAATAAATGCAATAAAAACTTAATTTGGTTGATAATTTTTATTTATTTTATTTGTCCAATGAGAGCATTGGTTTTAAATTCATAGTGTCATCAATAACACATTAAGGAACGTCTGATTAAGCCAAATTCATATTTTTAAAGATTCTCTTTTTTTTTTTTTTTTTTTTGTGAATGGTGTTACTTTCTACCATTATTCTCTTGATCTAATTTGATTATTTTTCATGAGAAGTAACGATAAGGTTATTTTTTACAACTAGTAGTGAGAAAATATAAAAATCAAGATGGTAGATATAAAAGAATAGCATCCTCTCAAAATATTATAATATTCTTTAAAAATCATTTGAATCTTACAAAAGATAAAAAAAAAAAAAAGATCTACTTTTTACATTTTACCTCATCTTATTAAATTTTTTATTGGGATCTCTAGATTCTTTTTATAGGAAAAAAAATTGTTTTATTAAAATATAATTTCAAACTTTAAATATTAATGGGCTTAAGAATATATCACTTTTTAATCTATATTCAAGTAATACTATCATGGATGTACAATTATTTATGCACAAGCACATCCCTATTGTGTTGAAATATTAGCAATATGAAACTAGAATAACACTCTAAAAAAGTAGAGTTTACAAAAGAAAAAAGAAGTGTCACATTATTTAGATGCGAGATTCTTCTCTTAGTAAAACTTTATATAAAACATAGGGATGATTTTGAATTGTATTTATCACATGTGTTGTTATCTACAACATATTAAATATTATGGATAGATAGTTAATAGTTTATATTCACATAGAAAATAGTTTAAACATTAATCGTTTTTTTTTTTTTTACTTTTTTTAGTTTTCATCATTTTGAATTCTATATTTATTTTTTATTGACAAGAAATAATATATTTATTTTTTTAAAAGTGGGCCTAGTTGGATCTGCTGGGTCTACGGGTCTAGACCTGACCATGACCCATGGACCATGGCAGATCCACATGCCGAGTCGAACCTAGCCCACCAAGGTAGATCCAAAGGAAAATCCAATGTGGCCAATGAAGTCATGATTTGGACCTAACCTTGGAGATGTTTGTTTTGGTCTAAAGGTCCCATGTGTAGCTCACAGCTATTGACTCAACTGTGGCACGCATAATTGAATGTTAGTTATTTTCAAGAATGATGTTTCAATCAAGCTATAATGAAGTAGATCCAAAACAAACAAAAATAAAAGAATTATACAATACTTTATTTCAATTCTAATTGAAATTGCATTGCTATCAAAAGAATGATAACTATAGTAATTTGGTATACTTGAAAAATATCCTTGGTATAATATTGACATTCTCACAAGGATTAAACTTGAACAAATCGCCATTTAACATCTTTTAGGGATTGGATTCCCAACAAGAGCATAAGCACTTCGCTTAATCGGAGAGGGAAAAGTGATTGTTTGGAGATTATAAAATGCTAATCTCATATATATTGCACTAAGTCGCAAATAAGTTCCATGGATTCCCATTTTTCCAAAATCGTACGTAACCATAATTACAAACTTATTTGCTTGGTCATCGAATTGAATGTAGTGTGCTAAAGACTGCATCTCCCATTACTCTATCGTTGATAGAATGTAATTAAAATTGAAAATAAATAGAAAAGGTGTACTGAGTATAGAATCCATAGATAATATTACAACAAAAATGGAAATCGAGCATTTTGTGGTTCAAAAATATTGAATCTTGTCGTAATTACTATTTGTTAGGATTCTTCAGTGTAAGTTCTTTATTAGCATCTTAAATCCATTTACACCACTGTTGGAGTTTCATTTCCTAACTTAGATTACATATTCTCTTTTCATTGAAATATCACATTACCACCTCTATCTCATCCATATTTACCATTAGTAGTACATTATCACTATTATCATAACCATGATGACGCAATACTAACTGTGAGGTTCTAGGATCGCTCCACTTAAGATATCGAAACAAGTCTAATTTAATCAAAATAGCCTGAAATTCAAAAAATAATATCTCTTTGGGACATATTAATGACAACTATATAATTGAAAAATTCTTTAACTTCCCCAAAAATCGTATGAATTGGTGGATGAAACTTGCAATTTAGATTCATAGATTTGTAAAAATTCCACAATTGTCATCCTCAGGGAAGTGATCTACTTTTGGTTTTTACCTAGACAATAGCAAGAAGTTGAAGACATTTGATTTGTGGATCACTGAATAGGGATATGGAACACGTTGGTCTCTAGATAAAGCATAGGAGGATATGGACTCTTGAAAGAAAGATATAATAAATTTCCCTTTAGATAAGGAAATTAAAAAGTTGTTTAGTAACATCAATATATGTGAAGACTCACAGAGGAGATTAATTTTTTTAGAATTGGAACCAGACGTGCCAACAAAGCACCTAGAACTAAGATACCATCGAGGTTATATGGGAAAAACTATGATTTGATTTAGAAACCTCTAAATCCTCATAGATGCCTGATGTTTGCCTCGAATCAACATTAGGAGCTGATGTGCAAGTTAGTGTGTGAAACCATAAAAAATATAGTCCTGAAGTGCCCACTTTCTATAAAAACTTTGCTAAGCTAAATTTCTCAATATGTAATTGGTAGTTTTGTTTTATATGGATTTGTTTATTGCTTCTAGTTTTAGTATTGGAATTCTTTGTTACCATTAAAAAGAAAAAGGGAATAAAAAGGATAAGAAAGTAAAATAAAAAAAAAATAGAAAAAAAAATATATATATATATATTTTGCGTATGTCTTTATAATTTTAATTAGAGGGTTTAGAATGTGGAATCAACATTCTAAAATCAACTTTATCCTGAAGTAACTTATTGAGGTTTTAGAATATACACGTCAACACATCAGGCAACTTTGTACTTAAGTAATTTTTCATTTTATCCATAAAATTCCTTAGTATTTTGTATAAATTTTTTGTAAAATCACATTAATTTTTAATTTATTATCAGTAAATTAAATAAAAAAGGGACATCAAATTGCTATTACACCTTCTACTGCACTATAACAATGTTAGAAAAAATAAATGAAAAAAAGTTAAAGTTATGTCTCTTTCAAAACAACTATATTTAAGCAAGCAATTTCATTTACTCCTAAGAATCACCATGTGGAGGCCCTCTTTCTCGATCCTTAAGTCAAGGGCTTGTGATAAAAAGTTGGAGTAAATTACACTGCAACATATTAATGATTGGGTTATTACCCAGAGATAGGAATATTATATAAAGTGAGTCAAATAAGACATTATCAACTTAGTTGATAGAAAAAAAAATTAATGTTGAAATAACCAAAAAAAATCTAAAATACTAAATTAATTTGCTTTTATATGATTAGTTGATGATTTATGAATTTAGTTGTTGTAGTTAAGTTAGTGTCATCCAATTTGAGTATATGACAAATTCTTTGTGTGATAAATTCTAGTAATTGAAGTATATGTGTGTTAGTAAGAAATGTTAGTAATATGCATGTTGTAGAATTTCATTAAATTAGGTGTATGTGTGTTTTGATACATGGAATGACAATTTTTTTTTTTTGCCCAAATCCTAAGCCCAAGCTTAATTGATAATTAAACCAAGCCTACACATGCAAAACCCAAGCCCATGAATAAAGCACCTTGTAAAGAGTTCCATAATACCTAAAAGTCAACAAAGTAGCCAAAACATCACAAACAAAAAACAGACCCTCTCTCTCCATTCGTATCTCTCTCTTTCTTCTATCTCTCAAGCCAAACAAACCTAAATTTTCTCCATTAGAATTTTTTCTAGGCCATCACAAATTAGATCCAAGGCTAAGAAGTAAAATACGAGAGTAAGAGAAGTGAGAATCAAGCTAAGGAAGTAGGAGAAAAACAACTTGATTTCTAGAGATATCTCTAAAGTAAGTAAAAGTTGTTTTCTTGTTTGTTTTGTTTATTCATGACTTTGTTTGGTGTAAATGTTAGATAGGAGTAGAACTTTGATGTTTTATATGAATTAAAGGCATGTTTTTGTGTATGTTGATCTAGGTGTGCAAATAGGTGTATGTATCCTAGGTGTGATGAAAAGAAATATGGAGTTATGAAGATATAATGTATGTATGGATGTTATTAGTGATAAGTAAGTAGAAATTGGATGATTAGAGTAGTAATAGAGGTCAACAAGCTTAAGTGATGAGATTATATACTTACATTAAGTTTGTTGTGGTTTTTGGTATGAGGAATAAATTTGTGTGAACAAATGAGTTTGATGATGCTTGATATATGTGTATAGCTTAGTTTGGTATGTTTTTAGAAGCACATAGGAGTTTGGTAAAGAATTAGAGGATATAGAACTTCAAAATTTTCGAAACAAGTACCAAAGGATAGTGCCTTGTTCGTCACGAGCGTAATTGATGTCGTTATTCCCTCGGAGTTAAATTTTCGTGTTGATCACGGTAGTTATTGAGGCCGTTATCTTGTTGAGTGAAATTTCAAAGATTGATCACGACCGTTACAAAATCGATGATCTCCTCTAAGTGTTTTCAAAAGCTTGATTGTGATCGTAATAAGGCCCGTTATCTTCTCGGATTCTTTTTAGAAAGATTCTTTCAAAGTTAATGCGGGTGTAGTGGATATCACAGTCTATATCACGGTTGTAATAGGGGGCATGATCTCCTAATACTGGCGTGGCAATGCTAATTATGTGAACTGCGGCCCAAACTTACGGGAGTAATGATGCTCGTAATCCTTATTGCAGCCTAGGTCACAGGCATGACATATTCTCTATTACTGTTCTTAAAAAAATAATAAATAAATAAATTCTTGTTGATAATAGATAGATAATTAATAAAATATGAAACGTGTATTTGTGTTTAAATGAATAAAATGTGAGATAATTAGAATCTTATTTTAAGTGTAATGATTATTTATGGAGCTAATATGTTGTCATGAATAATGAGTTTTATACGAAATGATTTTCTTGATAGACTCACACATTCAGCTGGGTTTGAGCTCTGGTCTATTGTCTAATAGATCAGATTATCTATGTACGTAATAGCTTGTTTGATAATTGTTGAGTTAGGCATACTCTAAATGGACTTAATCAAAGATAAGTTAAAATGGTTTGAAATTGGTTCTGCTTTTCGTCATTGAATTTGGTCCGGGAGCGACATCCTTGTCATGATACAATGACACGGTAGTTAGACGCTTAGACCACATTGTCATGATGCAATGACTTTTCTTTTTCCATGATGTAATGATACACCATAATGCAATGGTGATTTATAAGTGGCAAAGTGGGTAATCGATAGGGCGAATAGGATCATGTAACGTTTGCTTACTCTTAAAAGAAAATAATATAATTTAGTTCACGTTTATGAGACTGGTTGAACTAGATGATATTATGGATTAAGTTAAGTAAAGTTGTGTCACGACTATTAACCTTGAATGAGATTATTACTCTATATCTGTAGGTATAGGAGTTATAGGTCTTCGGACAACCTATAATAACCTTCTAAGTAGCTGCTCTTACTCAGGACCCTCGGACTCCCCTAGATTGTAATCGAAGTTTGAATAATCCAATAATGATTGACTTATTTAATCAAAGATAATCAAATTATTGTTTGTTGCATTACATTTAGCCTACATGTGCTTGACATTTCGTATTTGTTTATATTATTACATACGAGGCCTTTGGCTCATGATACTACATTGCATGTGATATTGATGATGATTGCTATGATGATATGGGCTACGAGATCGATTGGGAAGCCTTTTTGTATGAGTGAGATGGTTAGGAAACCCTTTGATGCAAGCCAAGGTGTTTTATTTAAATTATCTTAAATACTTTGAGGAAGAAATGTATTTTATTATAGGTTTGTTGCAAAAGTCCTAGTGTGTAAAATAAGATTTTATGTTTGTTCCTTTTGCTTTAATTATAAACAAGTCTTGTATCTTTTGTAGTGTCATTGGTTTGGCGCTAAAGTTATTCTAAGGTTACAAAGTTAACCTACTCACATATTGAATAGTATTATGTTAAAGTTATACAATGTTATCACAGTTTTAAACAAACAATCAATACAATCATCTTCTTTATGGACAACCTTATGAATAATACTTTATTATTTTATAATACTTAGATATTATACGTAGTGGGGGGATTTGGCATGTCTAATAGTAATTAGGTAGGCCAGGTCCTTACAAATGTCATTAGTGGATTGCTAATGTGGCAATCATCTACCACATGACATTTATGTGGCACTTAAAAAATAATAAAACGTAAAGATAAAATAAAGAAAATTGGAAGAGGAAACTAAAAAATTTAGGAAAACTAAAAATAGAAAAGAAAAAGAAAAATTCAAGAAAAAGAAGAAGATAAGTTTGGCTTGTGAAGGTCTATCAACACATTGTGGTGGTTTCATATTTGGTTCTACTATGGATGAGTTGTTGTTGGTCGGCTTTGGGTGGAGATGGAGCAAAGGCCAATGGTAGGGTTCCTTCAAACAGTGGTGGTGGGGAAGATGAGCTAAGAGAGAAAGTAGGTTAGAGAGAAGGAGATGAGTTGACTCATTGAGCTCGCGATATGACTCATTAAAGGATCAATTTGAATGTAAAAGGAGAGTCCTTCTTGAAGAATAAGATGACTATCCTTCCTTTGATTTGTTACCTTTGATTCAGTGAAAGTATTAAAAAATTTATGGGTTTAGCAAAGGAAGGGGCCAAGTCAACTTGGCTAGCTAGGTGATGGTTATGTCATGGGTTTGGTTGGTGATGGAGGTGGAGAGTGGGTTCATGGTAGGCTTTTGGTGAGTCGATGTTCGATGACTCGATGTTTGGTAGCGGCTTCTGATTGACTCGGTAGTGTTGTTGAGATCGTTGGTGTGTGTTTAGATGACGATGGTGAATTTCGATTAGAAAGAGAAAGAGCTTGGTGAAGGATTCTAGAGAGAGAGAGGTGTCTCCTTGAGAGGAAGTTCAATGGAAGGGAGATGGTCTCAATGCTGGCTTTTGAAGAGTCGATGTTTGATGACTCGGTGTTTTGATGGTGGCTTTGGTTGACTCGGTAGTGTTGTTGCGATCGTCAATGGTGGATTTGAATGATAGCGGTGGATTTCTGTTTGAGAGAGAAAGTGATTAGTGAAGGAACTATTCCTTCATTTTCAAGAATTTATTTTTTTTAATTTTCCTAGATTTTTTTAATTTCCTCTTCCTATTTTCTTCATTTAATCTTTATTTTTTATTATTATTTAAGTGCCGCATAATCATCACATGATATTTAATTGCTATGTTAGCAATCAAGTAATGCAATGCTACTATCTATTTTTAATCACTTCAAATAATAGTAACCTAAATAAACTTTTGAATGTTGATACCTTTTACAAAATTTATTTTAAAAAGTTGGTCTAATAAATTTTTAGAGTGCCTTACTGCTTTAGCTTGAGATCGCTAGAAAACGCTTCTTAAAATTTTTTTTTAACTTTTTTTTTAATCACTCACAAGCTGACCTTAAAAAGATCAAAAGGCAACCGAAGTTGCTGTGAAGAAATTCAGAAACGTCCCTTCACATGAAAAGTACGAGAATATCAGACATTGTAATAAATAGGAAAATAAAAATAAAAATAAAAATAAAATAAATAAGTGACCCGGTCCTGCAGCAAGGAGACTGTAGAAGTTAAAAGACTCATTTAGTGTTTGAGGACCTCCAACTTGAATCCTTGTACAAATGACTTTAGCTCAAAGTTGATTTAGGCTCCATTTGGTTGTTAGTATATCATGGCACATTGTCATTTCAATATGGTTTATATAGCAAGAAATAAATATAAATAAAAAATAAATAATTTTATCTATAAACAAATTGAACAGATCAGATAAAGATAAAATACAAATACAGATGAAAATTATATAATCCAAATAGGCTTTAATCCACTGTACAAAAGAAAACTGAAAAAAAATCTGCTTATAACAAAGTGAAATTCGTTGGTCAGAACAACCCTGCTTGTGTGTGTGTGTATTTACAATGTAGAAGATATAAATGATGGAGCATAGACATAAATGACTCAATTAATTTGGAGGAACACAAATTATTGCATGATCCGTAACCAATAAGTAAAAATAAAACTAAAGAACATACAAATTCAGTTTAATTTGCACGGATTATTAATTGTTTACGTGATGATTGATTCGCATACATTAAATTCACATCAATAAGTAGACAAACTAATAAGCAAATTCACAAGCTCAACTTAAAACCAAATTTCTCTCTATTTGGCCCTTATTTTATGTAACCCGACAACAGCAAAAGCAGCAAGCAAAAGAAAGGCTAAAGATCCAACAAGTGAAACGGCCAACGATGCAACAACTTTGTCACAGAATTTCCCGAAAACGTTGCAAGCCTTGTTCCACATCAAGTGAGAATTGCCCTCATACCCTATTAAACCGATTGCTATGGCGGCTCCATCCGCTGAGAAGAGCAAAGCCGCAGCGATCATATCGGTGATGATTATGGTTGGCCTCAATGCACTCAATCGCCCGCCTTTCATGAGAAACAACAGGAGCAAAGAAATGGCCGCATAGGCGCATGCTATGGCGTTGGCCACCACAAAAAACCTGTAGAATTTGTTGAATATATAATAATCCATATATTATTGAAAATATAAAAAATTTTGAAAGAAAAAAAAAATCCTCTAAACTTTTCTCATATAAATATTATGCTTACCTCGTGTAATTATCAAAGTATATTTTAACATTCTCCAAATTTTATCTCCATACTAATTTATTAACTAAAAAAGTAAAATATCATTTGCATAGCCAATTCATTATCAAAATTTTAGAAGGTGACATGTATTATGTAAAAGTTATTTGCAGTTTTACCAAACCGTTAACCGCTTTAAGAGAGCATTATATATGGAGCTCTTCAACTTTATACAATCATAGAAGTCGGCAAAATTAGAAGTATCTGGACTTGACAAACAAAGGGTGAGATTTTTTTTTCTTTTTCTTTTTTTTCACACGGAAGAATCCAATTGACATGTAAGGCATAGGCATAGGTCGGCTTAAAAAAAAGGTTGCGAACATGTAAGCGGAGAAAATTATTGATTTATCGTTCATTAAAAAATTATTAAAATAAATACTAATTATATAAAAATAATAGTTAAAACTCAATGTAAAATCCTTTGTATAAGATGTGATTTTACTTTTTTATGAATATTGCATATCTTTCATATGATTTTTGTGATTTTTATAAAAACAGTAAAATTTTTCATTTATAATAAATTGCATCCTAAATATACAATTTTGTAATGTATTGAAATTTTAAAGTTGCATGATAAAAATCTGATTTTTTTTTTGTTAAAATCAAAATAGTATGTCTTAAATGTGATATTGTCTTGTTATTTTAGTAATTAAAATTATATGATTAATATATAAATAATTTTTTATATATATAATTGGTAAACATGTGTCAATGGCCATGTCAATGTCAAGAGAATAATAATGTATACGGACCAATTATTTATGGCACCGAGCAAGATAACCTACTCACTAGCCACTTGATCACAGCAAACAGATGTAGATGAAGACATTTTGGGCTACCTGCCTACTTGGCTTTTAAACCTCATTAAGAACGATATGGATTGAAGAAAGATTTCAAACTTGTCGTACATATCAGCATAAACCTCATCAATATGGATGTATGCACAAAATTTTAAAGATTTAAAATAATATATTTAGAACTATAATATAAGGATGGGCAATATAAAGTTTTGTGGTTAGTTGGGGGGATGTGAATTGTCTCATTTTTATTTGTATATTTATGTTATTTATATATTATATGTATTTGATCTATATCTAGTTTGTTTGATCTATCAATGAGTAAAAATATTTGTTTTTCATCTGTATTTGTTTTTTGACAAACAATCTACTTAAAAAAGATAGAAATAAGATGCTAAAACAACCATAATAGAATAACATTGAACCATATTGATAAGATTGGACTTTTATGGTTTCATGAGAATTCGGTTCTTGGTGAATAGTCTTGAATGTTACACCTTGAAATTTGTCTTTTATTTAGGGTTTGTTTGTTTCATTTGTACGCAGATGGCACACAGATGTTTTCAAATAGATTGTTTGCTAAGAAAAAAATACAGGTAAAAAAATAGATAATTTTACTTATTAATGATTATAGACTAGATATACATTAGATACAGATTATATATAAATATAGATACAAATAAAAAAAGAAATCCAAACAGACCCCTTGTAGGAATGGAGTTTCCACATCTTGAAGGTATTTTTGTTCATATAATTTTTTTAATCACATGTAATGGTGTATGAAAAAACAAATAAAAGTAAAATACACATGGTATATTCATTATATATATAATATATATATAGATTGGAAAAAAAAATACTCAAAGATATGTATAGACATTTTATTTTCATTATCATATCGATTTAATTCGGCAAAACCCCATAAATATCTAAATAAACTATAACTAAAGCATATAATGTTGTTTTCTGTGACTGCCAATAGTAAACGAGTTCATAATAGATTTAGATCTCCATTATTTGAATTTTTTTGTTTTATAATTTACCATGTTAAATACTATCTTGTGTAATTAATAGTTGAGTTTATTAAAAATGAAAAATGAAAGCCAACATTAAGTTACAAGATTTTCATTCCCCAAGCAAATAAAGATTTTCATTAACTTTCAGCCATTGTCCATAGGACCATAAGACAAGATTTAAGAATATAGATCTAAGGATCCACTTCCATGCCATAGCCGTCTTTATCTATTAGTTGGACGGCATCACGGGACCTCCATACGTTGAGAGCAACTCAAAGATATTGAAGACAATTGTAGGGTGCATCCCCACCCTACCCACCCCCCACCCACCTTGATGGTAACTGAATTTTTTATTAGTTTATAAGGAATAATACCTAAAAAAATTTATAGCACGATGGCATTCAAACATTTTAAAAGTTCACGCACAATACACATTTCACCATCCATTTTTCAGGTGAATTGCTAATGTATAGTCGGAACTCAATTAAAAAATAATTTCTTAAAAAACAGACATTAAATAAAAAAAAAAAAATCAATCTCGCTCTCGCCTCTCTCTCTCTCTCTATTGCTTCTTCTCCTTCTTCCCACAAACCGCCACACACACAACCCCCAACCCAACCAAAAAAAAAAAAAAAAAAAAAAAAAAACCAAAATTCAATAAAAATCATATATTAAATAGAAAAAAATTTCTCTCTCCTCTGCGCTTCCTCCTCTTTTTTTTTTTACTCAATCCCATAAAAACCCATTAAAAAAAAGTCATAAAAAAAACACACAAATCCAAAAACACCAAAAAAAAAAAAAAATCCACAATTAAAGAAAATGAAATATTAGCAATAAAACATTTTTTCCCTTTTGTTCATTCATCAATAGTGCTGTAATCTTATCGTAGGTCTTGGTCTATTGGTTTTGCAATAGCAGTCTCTAATGAAGAAAGATCGGTCTTTTGTTTGGTGTTGATTTGGTTCGATGAATTGCCAATAGATTGGGAGCAGCAACAATTCTACATAGTCTTAGAGTTTTAGTTTGAGAGTATGGGTCAGAGCCACATGTGGGTTTGGATTTGTTTGATTAATCTTTTATGTAGTAGAAGAGAGAGAGAGAAAGTTGATTTGTTAAATTGATTTTTTTTTATGGGGATTGTGTGAAAAAATAAGAAGAAGATTAATCCAATGAAACATCACCATAGGTGTTCTTTTTTAATCGAATTTTATTATTATTTTTTTAATGAGTTGTTATGGTTTTTTTTTTTTTTGATGGTTGGGGTAGGTTAGTTAAAAGAAAAAGAAAAAAAATAATAATGCTAACCAGGAGGGAGAAATCATTTTTTAAAAATTGAGCTCCAATTAGACTATGCAATTTATCTAAAAATGAAGGAATTCAATAAATGTGCCATGCATGAAATATTTGAAAAGTTTAGGTACCATCAAGGTACATAATTTTTTTTAAGTATTACTGTCTTACAAACTAAAAAGTTTAGATACCGTGAATAAAAATACCCATCTATTTTTGGTAAAAAGAGATTCATGATCTGTGACCTCCAACTATATTATTATTATTACTACAAAGATAATTCAAGTATTAAGATGATTTTCTTTCCTCTTTCTTTTCTCTCCTTAACATTAAGCAAAGTTCAAAATTGCATTTTCTTGGCTAGCTGCCTTTAGACATATACCCCCCCTCCCCACACTACACCTACTTATCCCCTTCTCGATAAATCTAAATTTAAATTATTAATAAAATCTTTTTTTACCTACCTTCAATTTTATTGATTCTCTATATTTAATCCATCCCAATCTACACCCCTTGATAAGTTAGTTGGTGTTTTTATAAGAGAACTGACTATTTGTGATCACCATCTTTCTTATGCACTTGCCTCTTTTTTTAGTTTAAGTTAACTCCTATGGTGTCTTTTCTAATCAGAGCATTAATTCTCCATTTTCTTAGACCATCTTTATTAATAAATCACTTAGAAAATTACTTAACATGACATAATGATATATTAAGAAACTCTCACTATTAAAGTACTCTTTATTTTATCCTTAAGTTTTTTCTACAAAGGACTTTAACGAATTTTTTAAAGATTTTTACGGGCTTTGTTACTTAAAGTATTCAAACTTAACATCAAAAGGACAAGGAAAAAAAAAAAAGGCCCTTTTGTTTGCTTGGCAAGTAACTCACCAAAGCTAAGTAACCCCTTATTGGTTAAACAACTCATCAAGAATTGATTAACTTTGGTCTCGTACTAAATAAACTGGATAAAGATGGTCTTACTATAACTGTTTTTTTTTTTTTTTTTTTTTTTTTTTTTTTTTTTTTATCTCAAAGGCTTGTTAATACTAGTTTTTAATTTGAGAGATGTGATAATTTAGTTTTGGTCAATATATAACCCCATCTCTTTTGTTATTGTTTTCAATATTGTCCTCGACTGATTCTATCGTTGAAATTTGTTATTTGTTTTTCTTGGAAAGAAAAAAGCATTCCTTGTTTAACATTTTCGTTTTCAATTTCAAGTACTGGGATTTTACATGGAAAATTGGAAGTAAAAAACAATATGAAAGTATAGAAGGAAAATATATACATATATATGTGTATATATATATAATAAGATCTCATCAAATCAACTTAACACATAGTATTAGTATGATTTTAATGAATAACCTTAGTGGGATCTATATCAATATCTCAATGGGGAAGGAACAATAGGATTGTGAATGGCCTAAGCTACTTGCAAGTTATTCAAGCTCAACTCATTTTAGACCTAGCTCAAGTCGGGCTAAAATTTAACTTGTTTAATTAAACGAGTAGAGCCTGAGCTTTTATTCAAGCTCGTGAGCTAGCTCGTAAACATGCTTGTTAAGAGTTCAAGAGCTACGCTCATAAGTAGACTTGCAAAGAAGCTCATGAAACATTTTTTTATAATATTATTATATTATACATAATTATTTGCATTAATATATTAATAAATAATGTTATATATAAATACATATTAACATAATATTGTAAATATAATTATATATAATATTTATATAAATGAGCTTGAACTCATACTCGTTTAGCTAAACAAGATTAACGAGTGGAGCTTGAGCTAACGAATTCTTGACAAGCTCAAGCTCGAACTAATATATTCCAAGCTTGTTAGGAATCTGGCTCGACTTGAACTCATTAATTTGTTAAATGAGCTGAGCTAGAGCTCTAAAAAAATTAGCTTGGTCTAGTTCCTCTATAATGGAAAGAAAAAGTATATATATTACTTCTATAACGATGCATTTGGTTGACATGAATGGAATTTGTATTCTGTCTTTATTACCATAAAGTAACTATTCTTTTATTTAATTTGTAAGAAATTATGACATAAATAATGTCTATTCAGAGTAACGCAAAATAGATAGAAAATCTCTATTTCTTTCTATTACAAGAAAAATTATTATTCTTTATAGAAATCTTTTTTAATAAAAAATACCCCTAACGATAAAATAAAAAATTTATTATTTCTTTCCAAACTTATTCTATTTTGATGAATTAAACCTTATATGAGTATGTTGATATGTTTGTATTATCCTTTCTTATAAATATTCCCTAACGCTATATTTTGACCAGAAGTTCATACTCTTTACCAAAGTAGCCATCACCGCTCTTTGAGAACCATCTTTACTGAGTTCCTTCATTGATCTATTGTCACACATTTTTTTCCTTTTATATTTTAAAGTACCTCCCGTGCATATCGAGTCATAATCACATCACAAGTTATCAAACACCACAAGACATTTTCAAAATATTTTATTCATCCAAACTTTTATATATGTGCCAATTTTACATGGCATTAGTAACATATGTAATAGGAAAAGCGTGAGCGAATGAAATCCAAAGAATATACAAGATATTATCATTTGAATACGCTAAACCTAATAAAGCCAATTCATCAAACAAGGTTTCTAAGAATAGTTTAGTACTACGTAAGAATGTGAAGCAAAAAGACGAAATCTTATGTTCATCATATAATATCCTTTGTTTACTCCACATGAAATCCAATCAGTAAATGAAACATATCTAATATATTAGAAGTAGTGATAATTTTTAGATACTTACACAAAAGCAGATAAGTAATGCCATTTGGCAGTGGCAGGGACAAGTAGAGGTGGAAGAGTTGGCACCACTTGAATAGGCACAACCTTGGTCTGCTTATCCAATCCTAGGATTATAGCTGCTGCCACGGTGAGTCCTAAGGCAATCAACCTTAAAACCAACTCCCAAATTCCCAATTTCTTGTCCTTATCCAGTTTCATGTTACTCTCAATATTTAATCCATCGGTAGTAGGATTCTCACTCTTGGTATTATGAGTCTCCATGACCTTCTAAAGGCATCGAAATTTTGAGACAGAAAAAAAGTGTGTAGGAAGAGAGGAACAAGGTACCAAAATTTTGGGGGAGTGTTCGGTCAAGGGGGAAACTGTGGAAATTAATTTGGGATGTCAACTTGGCAGTGGTAGGAGGGAAGTGGGAGCGCTTGATTAGTTGTCATGACTGCAATAAATGCGTGGGAGATGGATAGCTTCTGTACACGTTTAACGACTAACACGTAGTTGTAGTAGAGGAAATTATGGAAATTTCGAGTCTCGCTTGAATCGGTAATAGCTTGTCTCTCTCAGTGGTTGGGAGACCCATCTCAATGTTAGGACAAAGTCATTTAAATTCGATTCTAGGATCTAGATTAAAAAAAGTTTTACTTGGTAAATTTGTTGCTTTTAACTCGTCTAAACATATACTTAACATACCAAAATGGAAGTTTAAATTATTTGAATTTAAGTTGTCTCAATTTTTCATAATTTATTCTCTTAAAATACTGTTTTATAGAATAGATGAAACTATAAAAAGTTAATGATATTATATAGTTGTCAAAATCATGATTTTACTATTTATTAAAATTGATAGAATTATATAAAATCATACAAACTAATAAAATCATAACCATTTAGGAATATGCACCTAAATTCAATCATAATTTTACTTAAATTCTGCACCTAAATATTTTTATATATTTTAATTAAAAAAAAAACACATAAAACCATGAACTCGTAGAATCGTATATTTGACTTGTGGTTTTAATAACAACAGATTCTACATCATTGATCAAATTTTATAAATAATTTTATCTATTGATTTATAAATTGTGGAAAATTAAAAAGGACAAAAAAAAAAATAATAATAATAATAAGAACACTTATTTTTACCCAAATGTAGTTTTGTGCATGTGGTGGAAGTTTTATATCCTTATATCAAAACTGGAATCGGAGGCAACTAAGATTTGCCCCTATTCCAATATCAAAACTGGAATCGGGCGTGGGCACTGGCCGATCCAATCATATAGCCGCAAAATAAATGAATTGATTATTTTTATAATATATACTTGCTTACTTTCAATACACGCAGCATGTGGAAAGGATATGGAAACGAAAGGAAGAACATTCCAATTGTTGAAAGTATATAAAGTTATATTTATGAATTGAATCGATATTAGTTTCTTTTAATAGATAACATTTTATCATCAATGAATCCATGGCTAGAAACTTCAAGTACCGTCCTAAAGATATAGTCTTGCATAGATTGTCATCTTTATGAAAATTCAATTAAAGAAGAAATAGATCGGATTCTCCAAGAGCCTCTGTTTAATTTCAATAAGGAAGGTATTGATGAAGGTATGACCACTTGACTTTTCGATCATCTGAAATTGTAGTGATTGACATACCACATCATAATTTGCTGTTGCTTGTAACACATTATTTGATCTCATCACACCCATGCAAGAACAAGAAGACCTACCTCACCCACAAAAAAAAAAAAAACAAATGAATGACATACCTATGTTGGCACATGACGATTGTATTAATTTTCTAGAAATTGAGAATAAAAGGTAAAACAATGTGAATATTAACAATGATATGAAAGGAGATGATACTTAATAAAAGTTGTTCTCGTTTATGCAGTTGAGATACATCACATTGAAAAAAAAAATATTCTAAGTAACTTCTATATTAAGAATTAAATAGGAACCTATGGCCGTTTTTTACGAGGGAAAAAAATAGGTTTTATGCTTGCAACAAAAATTTAGAATAGGGGCTTTCTATTATCATTATTTTCATTGGACTCAAAACACATTTGTCAATTCAATGATAAACTGGGATAATTAATGGTTAACTTCTAATAGAATAGTAAGTTGTATTCTCAATTATGTTAGGAATTTTCATTATTTGAAGGTTGCTAACCTCAATATTGTGGTTGAAGACAACTTTAGCTATACGAGTTTTAAGAGAAGAGTATGGGTAAATGAAAGAAAGACAATTGAAAGTGTATACAACGACTAAGACTAACGATCTATTGAAGCTACCAAATACAATTACATTTAATAGTACTAAAATACTGAGTGACCAAATTTTAGTACACTCCAAGAGTAGGTTTAGTCCTATCTTATCAGGTTCATTAAAATATAACAACATAGATAATTAAACCTATTTAATACAACATTATACAAATCTAGATCTGTTAACCTAACATGTCATTGAATCTATGGATCAATCTGTAACTCGATTCCAACAATTACTATAATAAGTTCACTGAAGTAAACCAAGTAAGATATAAGCTCAAGATACTCTAAAAGACAACAACAGGTCCACTAACAATTATTTCAACCTAACACTATTAAGGAAACATATCATAGTACACATAAACAAATCAAATGCCCCAATATAGCCACTATGCTCCTACTCGAAAAAACCACATGAAACCTTACTGCTCTGGAGAAAACTTCAAGAAATAAAACCTCAGTTTCTTGCTCTAACTTTAAAGCAAATCAATCAGCTACTCAACAAATATCATGTATGTAAAATCCTCACAATCAAATTGTTAATTTCAATCTTTAACTTAGATATCTGCAAATGAAAGTAGAACTTGATTAGGATTTTTGCAAGGTTGTTGATGGACACATATTGACGTCGAGTGTTAATATACTTCTATGACTTAAGGCTGAGTTTAAGAAAAAGCGTGATTCCCTTCTAAAGCTCCTTTTTCCTTTTATATTCGTATCTGTTATGGCATAGTTGTTAATTGAATAGTTGAGCCGAACTCAGTTGCTCTGTCATGTTTCTGTTAATGTAATTACAACTATCATATTGCTGTTGCTTTCAAGACACAATGTAATCATCTAAGTACTTTGGCCTCCTGTTAACTCTCTTTGATTTGCCTGCAATCATATCATATTCACCCTCCTTTAAAGCATTGACCTTGTCCTCAAGGTCAAAATGAAGATAATTCTTCTGAAAATATGATGCATCCATCCACATAGCATCCTTAGGTAAATAAAATTCCCATCGAACCAACACTTGTGGAACCATCACCCCATTCCGCCAAATAGCTAAAATAGCAAAGGGTTAGCAATAGGAAAGTTTCCAATAGCATCATCATGTAAACTCACTGAAACATCATAAGGTCCTTCTACCTTCTTAAGTACAAATATATGGAATATCGAATGAATTTGAGATCTTTCTGGTAATTTGAATTTATAAGCTACTTGACCAACTTGCTCTAAAACATTCAAAGGACCATAATATCTTCCAGCTAACTTGTGAGAAAGCCTATTAGCTAAAGAAGATTGTCTATATGGTTGCAACTTAACATATGAAAAATCCTCAATAGTCAACTCCTTATCCACTCATTTCTGATTTGCAACAATCTTCATTCTTTGCTGAGCTTTCAAAAGATTTCCCTTTAACAACTTAAGAACTTCATCTCAAGAAGTAAGCTCACTATCAGTAGCTTCCTCTCCACTTAGACCTTTGATATAATCAAGTTTAGTTGGTGGTTCTCTTCCATACAATGCATGAAATGGTGTAAAATATGTACTGATATGAAAAGTAGTGTCAAATGAAAATTCTGCCGAAGAAAGATATTTAAGCCAAATTGTGGGTGTATCCATCACAAACTAATGCAAATAGTATTCTAAGCATCTATTCAATACTTCGGATTGAACATCCATTTGAAGATGGTAAGCTGAGCTCATTCGCAATTTTGTTCTACTGAACTTGAACAATTCATTCTAAAATTTACTAACATGGTCTCTGTTAAACACAATAGACCTCGAAATTCCATGATGTTTTACCATAATATCCATAAATAACCCTGTTACTAAAACAACTGTATAATTTGCAATCAAAGGACCAAGATGACAATATTTGATCAATCGATTTAATACCACTAAAACGACTAAATATCCATGAAACAATGACAAACCCATAATAAAATCCATATCAATATCCTCAAAAACTTTTTGAGGAACAAGTAAGGGTTGAAGTAGACCCACTGAAGATGATGTCAATGAGATTTCTTTATAAAATCCATAATATCATCTTTGATGCCATTCAAAAAAAGAAGAAAAGAAAGAAAGAAAGAAAGCGAGATTCGCTTATAAGTTTTTAAAACTCCCAAATGTCCACCCATTGGTATATAACGAAATTCTAACAAAATCAAAAGAATTACTAAGGACTTAATTGGTAAACATATGTCAGTACCCAAGAACAACAATCCATCCTTATACATCAATGATTGCTCTAATGTCTCCCTCTCTTCATCTTCTCTATTAAAGCAGTCCACTACTTATCTTTGGTAATTCATGCTTTAAAGATGTAATAAAATCAAAACATGGTAATGTTAGTGCCAAAAACAAAGATTCATCTAAAAACATTCGTGACAAAGAATTATCCACCCTATTTTCTACCCTGGCTTATATTGTCTTTCATAATCGTAGCTTAAGAGCTTGATAAAAAACTTTTGCTACTTAGGGGTTTGAATCACCTGAGTTAACAACTCCTTAAAGCTCTTTTGATCCATTAGAATAATAAAATGGCGTCCTAATAAATATTGGTGCCGTATATGAACTGCCTCCACAATTATTACTAATTCCTTGACATAAGTGCTGGTTTTTGAAGTTGCAAACTAAACATTTTACTAAAGTATGCAATGGGGTGAGCATCTCGATGTAAGACAGCTTCCAATTTTACTCCTAATGTGTCCGACTCAATAACAAAAGTTATAGAAAAGTCTAGTAATGCCAATAAGAGCGTTGATGTTAATGCCTATTTAAGTTGCTAAAATGCTTGTTCTACTTTTGAGTCCCATAAAAAATAGTCTTTCGTTAGCAAATTAGTAAAGGGAAAAGAATTTTGGCATAATTTTTAACAAAATGTTGATAATACCCAATAATGCCTAAAAAAACCCCTTAGTTGCTTGACATTAATAGGCTGTAGCTAATCTTGAATTACCCTTATCTTCTTTTGGTCAAGGCTAACATTCCCAACCGACACTACATGGCCTAAATAATCAATC
This sequence comes from Combretum micranthum, assembly GCA_024138025.1. Taxonomy (NCBI): domain Eukaryota; kingdom Viridiplantae; phylum Streptophyta; class Magnoliopsida; order Myrtales; family Combretaceae; genus Combretum; species Combretum micranthum. The sequence goes on along the minus strand of JAMXBD010001414.1, from coordinate 309,503 downwards.
ATATTTTGGCCAAAAGAACATTTAGCTTTCTTTAAGAAGAAAGTGTGTTGCCTTAAACATTCCAAAGCTTTCTCCAAGTGACTCAAATGCTCCTCCATAGTCTTGTTGCAAATCAAAATATCATTAAAAAAAAAAATAATGAACGTTCTCAAAAAAGGTTGAAATACAAAGTTCATTATAGACTGAAAAGTGGATGGAGCATTGGATAATCTAAGTAACATAACGATAAACTTATAATGACCTTTGTGAATCCTAAAGGCTATCTTTGGGATATCATTAGGATACATCCTAATTGATGATATCTTACCCTCATGTCCATCTTAGAAAAAAATGTGGCTCCTTTAAGTTCATCCAAAGGCTCATCAATTGTTGGAATCTAAAATTTATATTGTATTATGGATTGAATTAATTATCTATAATCTACATAAAAACACCAAAATCCATCCTTTTTCATTATTAAAAGAACTAGGGATGAAAAGGGGCTTGCACTTGGCCTAATCACACCTATATCTAACATCTCTTGCACAAGTTTCTCTATTTCTATCTTTTGAAAATAAGCGTACCAGTAAGGTCTCACGTTAATTACCTGTCCTTCAATCTTTAAGGGAATATGGTATTGCACATTTCCTAGTGGCAACAATGATCATAGAGTCATGAAAACATCATTGAATCTGCCCAATAATGCTTCTAATGCATCATTGTTGGTGGTACTAATCAATGAATCATCCACTTGAGCCACAATATTAAAAAAATATGCCACTACGTTAGATTTGACCATATTCGTCAATTGCTTCTGTGAAACCTATTTATAATCCACATCTATAGATTCATGTAAAACACACCACATTATTATTCCACTGAAACTGCATAGTAAGTTAAGACTAGTCCATTATCATTGGTTCTAACATTGTTAACCATTGAATTGTCGAAGCCAATTTCGCTCCTTATATAGGTAAGACAAAAAAAAATCTATAAAGAAAGTGACTCTTTCTAACAATAAAGCAATGTTACAACATCAACCTTTACAAATCAACTTGTCACCATTCCCAATTAAAATAGAAAATTAAGGAATGACTTCAATAGGAATTTTAAAGCATCTAGTTACACTCTTGAATGAAATTGTATGTGCTTCCTAAAACAACTAGTACATTCACACTATTTCCTTTCACCAATCCTTGTAAATGTAATGTTTTGGTAACTATCGCCCCTGATAAAGCATAATAATTAATATCAGCATCTTCTATCTCTGTTGCTACTAATGAAGTGTCTCTAGAACTAAGAACTCGAGTATCGCAATCATGGAACTATTCTTCCTCTTCATCGGGATATGTCATTAATAGAAACTTAGATTTACAAACATGACCTATATGATATTTGCCATCACAATTATAGTATAAATCTTTCTCACAATGCAATGCTAATTTTTCCCATGATTATTTCTTAATCGATAATGTCTTCTTAGATGACTCAGCATCAAAAGAAATCAATGCACTCTGATTCACAAATTGAGTTCGAATAGCATGATTCAAAAATTGATTCGTAGTATTTTTACTAAATGAATGTGAGGATTTAGTAATAGAATTAATCCTATGAGAAACATTCAATAGAAATTGTAGCTTATGTTCTTGTAACTTAGCAATACTAATAACTTCTAACAAAGTAGATGGTTTAAAAGACATTACCTCCTCCTACAATATTGGTTTTAAACCAGAAATTAAACAATTGATAAAAAGGTTTTTTGATAACCCATAATCATATTGCAAAGTTTCTCAAATTGAAATCAATAATTATTTACACTTCATGTCTAAACCAATTTGGGAATTTCCCTTCGAAATCTATAAATATTGAATGTCCAAGTCTAATTTCCATAGTTGATGGGAATGATTGCCAAATAGAATTGGGATCATTTCTAGTCATCCACTAAAACCACTCTAAGGCACCTCCCTCCAAAGCAAATGGGCCTAAGCAAACTCTATCGATTACTGGAAATTGATGAAAATAAAAAAATGATTTGCCTTGAAAATCCATGTAGTTGAATCTTGACCTCAAAACTTAAGCAATTGTAATTTTTTCCCTTCAAATATGAATGCGACTTCTTAACAGCTATATGAGAAAATGATGAAAATGATGAAATAGGCATATTACCATGCAAATCTACTTTAGCTTGATTGTTGTTCTTTCTCCATTTGTTTTTGCACGTATTGCATTACAAACTTCAAATTATCATCCACAGTATTAAGTCTATCATCAACAACATTCAATTTTATTGTTGAACTTATATGTTCAATGTGGATTTTGATGAGACAATACAATACATAATTAACTATTCAATTATTGTAAACTTTACTTAATTAGTCAAATATATATATGCGTATGTTGTGCGTCGTTGTGGAGTTTCGGCAGGTCTTTATTAGGAACAATATCGGTTGAGAGCTAAACAACTTTAATCTTTAAGGTACGACAAGTTTAAACTAAGACTCGACAAAGCTTAAAAATGTACAGCCTTGGTTAAAGGGATTGTTGAGTCCAAAGGTTAGGGCGCGACAAGCTCAATACTAAGACTTGAAAAAGTTCAAAGTTGCAAAGCTCTGGTTTGAATTTAAGGATCGATTGATGAAAGACTTGTCAAGTGCAAATTTGAGCTGCGATACTTTGAGGTGCAACGAGTCTTTAAGACGCGATGGTTTAAATATTGAAAGCTGATGTGGTAAGAAAGAGCCGTTGAAGTACATTGAATACTTGGTGACTTAAAGACGTTCTCCTTAACGAATATTTGAATTTTTTAAAGGTTATATATATGCTGTCCTTGGGAGATTCAATAGATGTGAAGTGCGAGAAGTGTGATTATTTTCCAATAAACAAATAAATTATTTTTGTTATTATTCATTAATTTGTATATAAAAAAAGGACAGAGAAAAATAATTCTAGTGCTTTGTTTTTTTATTTGCAATTTATCAAAGAGTATCTAGAGAGAAAACATAAATATTTTTTTTAAGTGTGTTGCAAAAACTGTGCATTGCTCATCTTGAGCGTGTTTTGTGAAATCAATACAGTGGTAGTGAAGTCCTCGATTGAGGTATTGGTGGATCGCGGGAGTAGAAAGTAGGCCGAGCTCCACGTTATATTTGGATTAATTTTCTCTATTCCTATCTCTTTTAAATTTTATCTTGTATCTGTTGTTGTATATCCACTGTTTTTAAAGTTAATTTTTTATTTTCCCTTTAAAATTAATTGTTTGAGCTTTTAGTGAAAATAATCAATTCACCCACCCACCCCCCACCCCCTTAAGTATTCTTAGTGCGTTTTCATTTGGTATCAGAGCCAACTCTATCTTATCTTTTCTTAACCACATAGTAAAGTAAAGATCATAACATCTAATACACTAAGGTTTCTAGAGGGGCAAACTATCAATAAGCCATCGCTTCTAAGTGGGGGTAACTATCCTTATTCGGAAGTGTAAAATAAATTTTTTTTTAAAGCTGAAAATAAATTAATTTGGAATGTCATAGAAAATGGCCCTCTCGAAATAGAACGAAAAGAAGAAAGGGATTATAATGAAGAGGATTGGAAGAAAAATTTAAATGAAATTACCATGAATATTTTACATTGTGGTTTAAATGAAAGTGATTTTAATAAAATATTTATATGTAATACTGCTAAAGAAATTTGGGATGAACTAGAGAAGACTTATGAAGGAACCACTAGATTTCGAGATACAGAAATATGTCTTTTGTGTGGTCAATTTGAAAATTTCAAAATGCTTCCCAATGAATCAGTAGATGAAATGCATAACAAATTCATCAATATCATAACCCTCTTGAATACACTTGGGAAGAACTTTTCTAACTTGGAAATAAATTCCAAACTTCTCAAGTCACTACCCAAGGATCGGGAAGCAAAGAGAACAGCAATAGAAGAAACTCGAGACTTGAATGCTATGAGCAAGGAAAGAACTCTTTAGAGCACTTAAAACCCATGAGCTCATCAAAAAGCAAGTAGAGGAATCCAACAAGAAGGTAATTGCCTTAAAAGTTACAAGTTAAGATTCCAATGACGATGATGAAGATGAAAATGAGGAACTTGTCTTGATGGCTAAAAAGCTTAAGAAGTTCATGAGGCATAGTTTCAAGTCAAAAAGAGTAGACAATGACAGCAGCTCATCTAAAAACAAAAAAGGAGGACATGATCAAACGTTACAAATGCCACAAGCCATGACACATCTAGTAATATTGTCCACTGCTCAAGAAGAGATCAAAGGAGGAGAAGAAAAGAGCATATATAGCAACATGGAGTGATGAAGACTCATCTAACTTGAATGATAAAAATGCGTGCTTCATGGCTCTAGACACTAAGGTAACTTCCCCCTCTTCTCCTTCATATGATGATTTATATGAAATGTATGAAAATATGCTGTAAACTAGCTATAACATAGAAAAGAACAACATGCTAAAATCTTTAATGACAAAAGTAGGAGAAGAGCAAGAAACTTTAACCAAAACATGAAGAAATTAAATCAGAAAATGAAAAGATTCATGATGAGATAAATATTCTAAAATTAGAAAATGAAAGATGAATAATAAATGTAAAAAGTTAAAAAGAAAAAATAATGAGTTGAAAGAAATTAATGAGAAACTAACAACTGGAAATGATTTGATGGACATTGAAGTTAAAACATTAAATAAAAATGATAAAGTTGCATGTGCTAATAGTAGTAGTGATGAAATCTTAAAAGAGGTAGAAAAATTTAAAAATGAAAATATAATATTAAAAGCTAGCCTTGATGATTTAAATGCCACTATAGCCAAAATTTTGAACACACTCTTTAGGAATTAAAGGTGTAATTCAAATAAATATAAAATTGGCTATAGATAAAATAGTTGCAAGTCCCACAAAATTAAATTTGTAAAAGGCACCCATAAGACATACAACTACTATGGGAAAACTAGTCATATTGCACATAACTGTGCAATAAGGAAAACAATGCATTTAAATCATCGAAGCAAGCTGGTTTTGGGTTCTAAAGAGAAAGGATCTTGTTCCACCTAACAAAAAAAGACCCAAACTAAAATGGGTACCAAAGAAATAGTGATATGTTTTATAGGGATCCTTAAGTAGGAACAACAAATGATAATTGGACAACGGCTACTCTAGGCATATGACTGGAGACACATCCAAGTTCACATCACTAGACTTGAAAGATCAAAGGAGTGTTACCTTTAGAGACAATCGAAAATCAATAGTTCTTGGTGAAGGTAACATTCTCATAAACAAAGATTTAATTATTAAAAATATTCTGCTTGTTGATGATCTAAAACATAATTAACATTTCTTGCAGATGGATGTTCTATTGAAAGAATCGACACTAACCAAGCTCATTTTGAAGGATACAAAAAAAGAAACATTTACAAAATCAATTTATATTTTTTAAATCTTCAAATGAAACTTGTCTATACTCTCAAAATGACAATAGTTGACTATGACATAGAAAATTAAGGATAGCTAGTATGGATGTTATTCCAAAACTTGTCAAAAAAGAATCTTATCAAAGGTTTACTAAAAAAAAATTTTCAAAAGGATAAGATTTGTCAATCATATCAACAAAGAAAGCAAACTAAGATTTTTTTAAGTCTAAGGATGTTGTTTTCACTACTAGGCTATTAGAACTATTACATATGACTTATTTAGTCCTACTCAAACTCTAAGTTTGGGATGTTAAAAAATATACTTTGGTTATTGTTGATGACTTCTTAGATATGCATGGACTTTCTCCCTTGCATCTAAAGAATCAAATCATGTTTTTTTTAGATATTGCAAGAAAGACCAAAATGAAAAAGGTCTTAATATTGTATCTATTTGAAGTCATCATGTGAGAAAATATGAAAATCATGAAATGAAAATTTTTTGTAGCAATTATGGCATTAAACATACTTTTCAGCACCTAGAACTCTACAACAAATGGTATAGCCCAAAAGAAAAATAAAACTTTAATTGAAATAGCTAGAACCATGTTATGTAAAAACAATTTACCAAAATATTTTTTGGCTGAAGCCATAAATACTGCTTGCTATATCTAAAATAGAGTTTTTATAAAAACAATGCTTAAGAAAAGCTCCCATGATCTTTGGGAAGGAAAGAGATCTAACATATCTTATTTTCATCCATTTGGCACTAAATGTTACATTCTAAATAATGGAAAATAACAATTGGCTAAATTTGATGCTAAAAGTGATGAAGGATCTTTTTAGGTTATTCTTTGACAAGTAAGGCATATAAAGTGGTCAATAAAAGAACATTAGTTATTGAAGAATCTATACATGCTGCTTTTAATGATTCCTTACCTAATTTATGCTCATATGATGATGTTGATACTGTTTGTGCTGATTTTAATAGATTTCTCTTGAGAATAATAATAAAAATGATGATGAACATAACGTGGATGATGTGCATGAATCTATTAATCATGATCTACCTAAAGAATGGAAATATGCAAAAGCACATTCAAAAGATTTAATACTTGGTGAACTTTCTAATAGAGTACAAACAAGATCATCTTTAAAGAACATGGTTAATCTTGTTTTTCTATCTCAAACCGAACATTAAAATGTTGAAGAAGCATTAAAAGATGAATTTTGGATAAATGCTATGCAAAAAGAATTAAACAAGTTCACAAGAAATGATGTTTGAAAACTGGTTCATAGACCTGTTATCGAACCAAATGGATATAAAAACAAGCTTGATGAATCTGGTATAATAACAACAAACAATGTTAGATTAGTTGCTAAAGGTTATAATCAAGAAGAAGGAATAAATTTTGATGAGACCTTTACCCTAGTTGCTAGACTAGAATCTATAATAATGCTTTTGGCATTTTTTGCATTTAATAATTTAGCTCTTTGTCAAATGGATGTCAAAAGTACTTTCTTAAGTGGTTTTATAAAAGAAAAAGTCTATGCAGAGCAACCACCAAGTTTTGAAGATAATGAATTTCTTGATCATGTTTTTAAACTAAATAAAGCTCTTTATGATCTAAATAAAGCTCTTGAAGCTTAGTATGAAAGACTCAGTAGCTTCCTTTAATATAATGGATTTTCTAAAGGAAAAATTAATACAACTTTGTTTATCAAATATCACGAGTCAGATACAATGATTGTGCAAATCTATATAGATGACATTGTGTTTGAAGCTACTAATATGAATTTTACAAATGAATTTGTTGAGTCCATAAGGAAAGCGTTTAAAATGAATATGATGGGAGAACTCAAGAATTGGTCTTTAAATAAAACAATTTGAAAATAGAAGCTTTACCAATCAATCAAAATACACAAGAAATATGTTAAAAATATTTAAAATAGATAATTGCAAAACTAGACCTACATCTATGAGTATAAGCATAAAACTTGATAAAGATGAATATGGAAAAAATGAATGTGAAAAGCTTTATAGAGACATGATAAGCAGTTTGTTATATTTAATAGCTTCTAGACTTAATATCATGTTTTAGTGTGTGTATGTGTACGGTTTTAATCTTATACAAAAGAATCACACTTGAGTGCAGTAAAACACATATTCAAATATCTTGCAGGCATAATTGAAATTTGCTTGTGATATCCAAAGTTTACCTCTTTTGATTTAATTGGATACTCCAATGCTGACTTTACTGGGTGCAAAGTAGATTAGAAAAGCACAAGCAGTACATGCCACTTTCTTGGAAATTTCCTAATATCTTGGCACTCAAAGAAGAAAAATTCAGTTACACTTTCAACTGCTAAAGTTGAGCATATAGCTATCAGTAGCTATTGCGCATAGATAAACCTTGCTTCATTATGGTTTAAGATTTGAAAATGTTTCAATTCGTTGTGATAACATCAGTGCTATAAGTTCGAAAAATCTGATTTAATACTCAAGGGCCAAGCATATCGAAATTAGACATCATTTTATTAGATGTCATGTTCTAAATAGAGATATCAGCTTAGAATTTGTTGATATAGACAATTAGATTGCTGATATTTTTATAAAACCCTTGAGTGAAGATTATTTTTATACTTTGCAAAGAGAATTGGAAATGATTAAGTAAGATGGGTATTAAAATATCATGGAAACAAGATAATCAAGAACTTGATGTAAGGACAAAAGAAGCTATTAAATGTTCATATGTGCTTTGTGATGCTTATAATCTATTATATTTGCATTTGTTGAGTGAATAGTATCATTCGTGAGTTGTTGTGATCTATTTCTGAAAGGCATTGTTCACATGTTTTATTTGAACATTTTGGTGAAGTCCTCATGTGTTGAGGCAAGTGTGTGAAGTCCTACATATATGCAAGCAGTTGTGTGAAGTCCTTATGTGTTGAGGCAAGTATGTGAAGTCTTATAAGTATGTAGGCAGTTGTGTTGAGGCAAGCGCGTGAAGTCCTATATGTGTGTAGGCAGTTATGTGAAGTCCTCATGTGATGAGACAAGTTGAAGTCCTCATGTGTTGAGGCACATGTGTGAAGCCCTACGTATGTGTAGGCATCATGTGAAGTCCTCTGTTGAGGCAAAGTGAAGTCCTTTGTTGTTGAGATAATTGTTGTGAAGTCCTCTTTGTGAGGCAATTATTTTATTGCTAGATTTTGTATGTTATTTGTATATCTCTCCTTACTTGCAATATCATATGTCTATCAATAATTTTTTTGATAACTACAAAGGAGGAGAAGTGTAGAATGCACAATTAACAAGCTTGCATGAAGTCTGTTTTGACAAATACAAAGGGGAAGCAAAATGATGTATTAAATGTAGCTTGTATTTCCCTAGAATTAAGCATCAAATCTCTGAATTGGACTTGAGAAAAATTTCTTTGAAACTGAGATGCTTAATTGACGAGGAATACGCTAAATTGAAAATGAGTTAATCATGCAAAATTGTCCTCATAAAAAAAGGAGAGATTGTTGAGTTTGTATATTCAATGTGGATTTTGATGAGACAATATAATGCACAATAAAATATTTAATTATTGTAAATTATACTTAATTGGTCAAATATATGTGTGGTTTGTTGTACGTCTTTGTGGAGTTTCTGTAGGTTTTTAGTAGGAACAATATCAGTTGAGAGCTAGAAAACTTCAATCTTCAAGGGGTGACAAGTTTAAATCAAGACTATAGCCTTGCTCAAGGGGATTGCGAAGGCTCGACGAGTTCAAAGATTAGGGCATGACAAACTCAAGACTAAGACTTGACAGAAGTTCAAAGTTACAAAGCTTTGGTCTAGGGTCACATAAAGGGGTCGACCTATTAAAGTTTAGAGCATGACAGTTTGAATTTAAGTTTCGATAGAGTAAAGACTTGTCGAGTGCAAATTTGAGGCGTGATACTTTGAGATGCGATGAGTCTTTAAGGCGATGGTTTAAATATTGGAGCCAATGTGGCAGGAAAGAACCATTGAAGCGTATTAAATGCTTGGTAACTTAAAGACATTCTCTCTAACATATATTTAATTTTTTGAAGGCTATATATATGCTGTCCTTGGGAGATTCAATAGAGGTGAAGTGCAAGAAGTGCAATTACTTGCAAACAAACAAATAATTATTTCTATTCTTTCCTTCATTGACTTATATCTCAAAAAAGGAGAGAGAAAAATATTTCTACTCCTTTGTACTTTTATTTACAATTTATTAGAGAGCATATAGAGAGGGAAATGAAATATTTTATTTCCTATGTACTGCTCATCTTAAGCATGTCTTGTAAAATCAATATAGTAGTGGTGAAGTCCTCAATTGAGGCATTGGTAGATTGTGGAGAGTAGAAAGTAGGCCGAACTCCATATTATATCTGGATTGATTTTCTCTGTCCCTATCTCTTTTAAAAATTTATCTCGTATCTACTGTTGTATATTCATTGTTTTTAAAGTTAATTTTTTATTTGCTCTTTAAAATTAATTGTTTGAGCTTTTAGTGGAAATAGTCAATTCACAAACAAACCCAATCCCCACCCCCCTCCCCCCCCCCCCCCAACTATTCTTATTGTGTTTTCACTTATATGTATATTACTAGCCTTATCAGTTAGCTCCTCTATTTTTTAGTATGGCAAGAGACTTCTTCATTCAACCTAAGCACACCTCTAGTGCCTTTAGCCATTCCAAATGAAAAACTTAATGATAGAGAATCAAATTATGAGGTTGACTAAAGTAAACCAAGTAAGATACAAGCCCATCATACTCTAAAAGACAACAATAGGCCTACTAACAATTATTTCAACCTAATACTGTTAAGGAAACATACCACAATACACATACACAAATCAAATGTCCTAATATAACCATTGTCTTCCTACTCGAAAACAGCACACGAAACCCTTTTACTCTAGAGAAAACTTCAGGAAATGAAACCTTAGTTTCTTGCTTTAACTTTAGAAGCAAATCAGTTAGCTACTCAACGAATATTAGGTATGTAAAATCCTTACAATCAAATTGTTAATTTCAATCTTAAACTCCAATCAATACAAAAGAAAGTAGAACTCAATTAAGATTTAGTACTCGTCAATGTATTTCAGCTAATCAACTAAGCTAATATAAGTGTTTATTTTTGCGAGGGTGATGATGGACACTTACCGATCTTTGAGTACCAATATACTCCTATGACTTAAGGCTATGTTCAAGAACAAGCATGATCCCTTTCTAAAGCTCCTTCTTCCTTTTATAATCATATCTTTTATGATATAGTTGTTAGTTGAATAGTTAAGCTAAACTTAGTTGCTTTATTATATTTTTGTTAATGTAGTTACAAACATCATGTTATTGTTGCTTTCAAGACATAATGTAATACTCTAAGTACTTTGGCCTCCTATTAACTCTCTTTGATATGCTTGCAATCATATCATATTATGTAAATAATGTGCCTAATTAACTAAGATGAGATTGAACATATCAAATTTCTTGATGGTCTAAGATGATTGACTCTAATTCTAATTATAAGTAAAAGTATAAATCCAACAAATCTTATGGTTAAATTAACACCAACTAGATCGTAATGTCATAGCAACAAGGAAGCTTAGAGAGCCAAGAAACAAAATTGATTCTATGGAGAAGTGATTCTTAAGAGGTTAAGTTCTCTATCCTTTAGAGATGACTATTCTCCCTCCCCCACCCAACAACACCAAACCTATTGTTTAAGGGAAGTGATCTCAATCTTCTTTGCATGCTATTTAATTATAACAAATCATTATAAATGAAATGAAATATCTAGACTTTTACTCACATGAGGCTCATATAAATAATCTAACTAGATGACTTTAAATGCACTTCATCAATTTAATTGCTTAAACTCAATTGCACAATTATAACATGGGACTAATTGATGTGATTAGCCACATTTAAATACACACTGCATCATGCTAAGTTGATAATTTAAAAACAATTGACTCATTTCAAAAATCTCTAAAACATGGAATGTGTGGTGCCCTAGAAACACTGGATTTTTTATAGATATGTAACTAAGGTTGATCCTCATGGGATGTGAATGCATGGAGCCCAATATTGAATCACATAAGTCATTTTCGTAGATGCTAGTTAAACGGAGCTAAACCACACTTTTATCATTGGGTTTAAACCTCAAACCATATAAAATGTTTATAAAGTCATCTAATGTCTATTCATAAATTATATTGCAATGGACTTGTCGCATCAGTGTATTATTAGGAGTTGACATTTTTTCATCTCTTCCTTTGCATCAAAGCAAAATTCATAAAATATGAACCAATACGAGGAAAGCATTCATATTGTACTACTTTAGTCTACATTAAGTAGTTGAGCCGGACACAACACAACCCAGGTTGAAAAGGAAAGGATTTAAAGTTGAATATAGAGTCCACATGCAAAGAGTCTTGTAAGATGGGCCTGAAGAAAGTTCTTCTATGGCCCAATTCAGCATTAGGGGGTACTTTTAGCGTCCTCTTGTAATATACTCCACTATTGTACATATTTGTTTGTAAACAGAATCTGAATTATTCAAAAAAAATTGCAAGGTAAAAGTATGGTTTTTTTCTAATTCTTTTTCACTTTAATATGTTGAGACCAATTTGCTAATAGACCACGTGATAAAATCCGAAAATATCTTTCATTGATATAGTTTACTAAAAATATATAATAGAGATTAAACAAAATCACATAAAAATTCAAGTTCTTCACAGGGTTCGATTTTAATACTTAATTTTTTTGGTTGCTTTATTTCCATGAATATTCTATTTTTTACGTTTCATTAGGATAAGGAAAAATATGTACTTTAATTTTTTAACGCTTTTTTTTTTTTTTAATTTGAGTTCTCAACTTTACCAAACTCTCATTAAATCTATTATATGCAACACATGTTAGATTTAAATTAGTCCTCAATAATTAATTTAACAAATTAATGATATTGAGTATAGTTTTATGTATAATATAATAACGAATAATATCAAATATTAACAATATAATAAAATATATATGGTCCTAGCCACCTCAACCTATTGGTCAACGCCCATACGAAAGCTAGTACATCTGTAAGATGAAAGTTTAATGCATATAATAGAAGAAAAAAAAAAAAGATAAGTTTAAGGATTTGACATGAGATATTGGAAATTAATTGTCGGTTTAACTGTATGTTGGAAAATTATGTATACAAATACTAATTATACAAAATTAATTATCAAAATATTGAGGTAAAATTGTATGTATAAAGTGTGATTTTATCTTTTCTATAAATGCGGCATGTCTTTCATGTGATTTTTGTAAAAATCACATAACTTTCTATCATACTAAATTGCATCATTTAAATACAATTTTATGTTGGCATTCTGGTAATTAAAATTATATGCTCATATTTAGATAATTTTATGTGAATGTGACTAGTATAAGTTCTTTTTCGGCCAAAGTCACTAGTATAAGTTCAATTGAATATGATATTTAACAATTTTAAATAAAAGCATTAATTTGAAAGGGAGAGTATCAAGACCACTACTTAAATTTTGATTTTTTTTAAATCATTTTTTTATGTCCAAAGCTTAAAATTATTAGATATCATACCCAATCAATATTTTTATTGTCAAATTTAATATTTTACCCATATTTTGCACTCTTCCACCAATGATTATTAGTTGTCACATCATTTTTTAAAAGATGATAGAGGTACTAGATTCAACAAATAAAAGTTTAATTAGATATGATATTTAATAATTCAAAATTTTAATTGTGAAATTTAAAAAGTTTGATTAGATATTTAGTAATTTCAAATTGTACATGTAAAATTGGAAAACGTGTGAAGTTCATATAGCAATTTGGTTAATTACATTAAAAGATGTCAGTTGGAGCTAGGTTCATTTAAGATATTAAAGTTTTCAGTGGTTAAAAAAAGTATCAACATTGAGGGCTAAATTCATTTAAAGTATCAACGTTTTAAATGATTAAAAGAATATATCAATAATTGACCATTGATGAAAAAATTAAGAAGATTTAATTGAAAATTAATCCAAAGTCAATACCTCCAATGCATTTTAAAATGTTGATATCTTATTTGATACACTTTATTAAATGTTTATACATCTTTTCAACTACTTAAAATGTTGATATTTTCTGGTGTAATTTATCCTGTAGTAATTTTACCATTATTTCAAATTAAAAAAAAAAGGACGAAAAGATGTGAATTCTAACATTATCTCATTATTCCTATGTAATATGTTGAACATCTTTCTTTTATGTTAAATTTGAAAATACAGCAATGGATAAAAAAGATTGGAGAAGAGTCAAAATTGCTCAATTTGTAAGAATTAAAAATTATGTTATAGTTAAATCTTAGGTTCTTTTAAACAGAACATAATCATGTTTATTCTATTATATGTTTTGCCTTTCCTATGTTATTTACATATATTTGTAAATCTATTACTATTTTAAGAGAATAAGATTCATTGGACTTTAAAAATACATGTTACATAATTTTTTTTAATCCACTTTTAATGCATGGTAAGTAATTGACTATCTGGTTTTATCTCTCCAACTATAATTGTGGCATAAATGATATCTGATCCTCATATTTATTGTCATTCAGCTTATGTTTAATAATTGTTGTCTAATCTAACCACATTATTATTAAACTATTTTTTTTCACACACAAAAATTGATGCGCTTTAGTCATAAATAACTTAAAACGAAAGTTATTAAGATTTATCTCAAGACATGTGTGTGTGTGTGTGTATGACCTATATTTTGTAACTGTTGTTAACAAGGTCATACCTTATTCGACCAAAAAGGGCCCGACTAGGTATTAAGGGTTGCATGATAGAGTATAGGAATAATTAATATGGGATTAGCTATCACAAGGTAAGGTATAAATATGAGGTTTTCGTATCATGTATCTATCTTGAAACATGTGCTATATTATACAAATGGTATAGGTTTGTGAAGGTACAAATTCCGCAACCTGTACTCCATTTAAAAATTATAAAATAATATTAATAAATAAGAAATAAACAATAATATCCCAATTTTCATTTTGCTATCACTTATGTTTATGATAATTATTTATAGACTACTTTTTCATAATTTTTATTTAGAAAAAACTTATACTATTTTATTGCGAACGTACTCGTCATTTTATTATGAAATAACTTTGATTGTATGTACTTTAACATCTAAGTTATATAGAATTGTTACTTATCTTCCAAAGCTAATCAATACAAAAGTGACATCAAATTTTTTTATTTTAGAATTCGCTAAATATTTAATAATTTAGTTGATATCATGTAATTAGATTCTTCAAGTATGTGTTACAATTTAACTTTTAGCATAAACAAATTATGCATATTGTAAAACTTATGATGTTGATAAATCATTTTTTAATTTCTTTTGATGCTATATATAATGAATATCTAAAAGTAAGAGAGTATCACATATTTTTTTAATGACATATATTATAATAAACCTGAAATTTAGAAAAGAAAAAAAATTATAAGTTTCATGAGGTATCATGTATCTTGTGAATTTTATAAGGTACAACATAAGTATAAAATACTGCAGGGTTGGTTTTGAATAAAAAATTTCATACCATGTACCTTATAGGTTGGCTACAGATAAGACTCTATACCTTAAACATCCTAAGCCACCCATCCCTTGTTGTTAATATTGGTCAAAACACACGTGCTAACTTCTAAATGATTCATAATAATTGATTTGATAAAACACTATTTCTAATAGTGGTGACCACAATAAGCCTTGAAATTGGAAAGCTACTAAATGTCCCTTTATTTGTCAAATTTGACACCAACAATTTGAAGTTAATCAATATCATATTTAATTGAATTTTTACTTATGAAATTTATTGCTTCTCTCATCTTTGCGAAGAGATTTGACAAACGAATATTAGTTTAGGTTCAATTCAACTTCTAACCTTGATGTGGTGCGTCACAATCAAACAACAAGATAAATGGGATAAATCAAGATGATTCAAAGAAAGAAAAAACGAAGTGAAGAGATGTGAGTCGGCCCCAAAGCCGCCGGCGTTAATTTAAAAGCCACCAACCTTTATTAGTTTGTTGCTTTGTTTCCTATTTTCTTTATAAGGTATCTTGTATTTATTATTTAATCAATTTTTCATTTATTAGGATTTTAACATTTATGATTCTATCTTTTAGGTTTCCTTTAGTCATTATTTGTATTTATTATTTTGTCTTTTAGGATTCTGTCTTTTGGGTTTCCTTTGTAATGCTATAAATAGTCTTTAAGGCTTTTGTAAAAAGATAAGACTTTTGAAATATGATATTTTGACATCTTTGATATTGAATTGAGAATATTTTCTCTAGAGTTTCAATTGTTTAGCAATTGCATGATTAAGTTTACATTTTGAGATTCACTTGTTGAGTGTTCTCTGTTTATCAACGCTTTGTGCTACGTCAGATTGGTATCAAAGCTGGTAAAATCTTGTGAAGATGTCAATAGACTGCAAAATAGGAGACGGTCATATTCCTAACAGTGTTCGAGGTACGGAAGTCCTACATTACAGGCGACCAATATGAAGGGCGATAGAGGAAAACATGGATAAAAAATTTCGGCGTATGGAACAACGCTTTGATGACCTGATTTATAGATCCAATATCAACAATAGCATGCAGGATTATTGGAGACAACCGGAAGGCGATCCAAGGATTAGTTCCATTACTTATGATACTGATGATGAAGATGAGATTTTGTTTTATGATAGACAACCTCACAGAAGAGGCGGTGATGGTGGTGGCAGATCTGCAAGAGGTAAGGCATATGAAAGATGTAATTTTGATGATTATTATGAATGTAGGTATAAATATGAAAGGAATGATTTCAAATTACATATAGATATTCCATATTTTAGAGGGGACTTAGGGAATAAGGAATTTATTGATTAGATTGATGAGAGATTGAGAGAATCTTTAAATATGTAAAAATTCTAGAAGAAAAAAAAAAGTGAAATTGATGGCTTGGAAATTAAAAAGCTATGCTTCTGTTTGGTGGGAGAGGTTACAGAATAGGATGTATCGAGAAGGGAAGTAGCTTATTAGAACATGGTTTAGAATGAAGTTATTAATGAAAGATAAGTTTCTCCCTCTGGATTATCTTGTAGAGTTCGAGAAGTCGGTGGAAAGTAATAATTGGAAGGAAGTAGAAGATGTTCCTACTCCAAAGGAAAGTGGGAAAGGACACGTTGAAGAGACTCCTCAAGAGACCCTATCAGAAATTTCAGAAGCCATCACTCCTAATATACTGTCTGAAATTGCCACGAAACATATTGAGACTCCTCAAGTTGTTGAAAGTAACTATGGGAACACTGATTCAGGAGGAGAAAGCAAATGAATCAACTGTTATTGAGCTAGAAGACAAGCTGACTGACGAAGTTGAAGATAAAGAAAAGAAAATAGATGAAGTGGTTGAAAAAGAAGCAAAGGAGGAGCCTGAAAGTAAACAGGTTGAGACTAGAAACAAGGTGAAAGTAGAAGTGGAAGAGAAGAATTTAGGTGCTGAGGATGTAGGGTTCGAGCAGTCGAAAGAATCATATGATATATTTCCTTTCAACCCCGACGATACACCTCTATATCCAGATGAGAACTCAAGGTTGAGTTCTTTGTGGGTAAGAGAGAATGATGCGGTGTGAATCACGATCAAACGACGAAATAAATGAGATAAATCAAAATGATTCAAAGAAAGGAAAAATAAAGTCAACCCCAAGTCGCCGGCATTAATTTAAAAGCTGTCGGTCTTTATTAGTTTGTTGCTTTATTTCCTCTTTTCTTTAAACAATATCTTGTATTTATTATTTAGTCAATTTTGCATTTATTAGGATTTTAATATTTAGGATTCTATCTTTTGGTTTCCTTTAGTCATTATTTGTATTTATTATTTTGTCTTTTAGGATTCTGTCTTTTGGGTTTTCTTTGTAATACTATAAATAGTCTTTAGGGTTTTGTAAAAAGATAAAACTTTTGAAATATGACATTTTGACATATTTGATATTGAATTGAGAAGATTTTCTCTGAATTTGCAATTATTTAGCAATTATGTGATTAAGTTCACATTTTGAGATTCACTCGTTGAGTGTTCTCTGTTTATAAACGCTTTCGTGCTGCATCAAACCTACATACACAAATAATAACTAATAGTAACTAGTAACAAGGATTTGCACACAGGTCTCTGCAAATAATAAAAACAAAACCAAACTCTTATAATTAAATTCAAAAGTAGGAGATTGATGCTAAAATAAACTCAAAGGTCTCAATTCCTAAGAATATTACCTATTCTTTTATTCAAAATTGTTCCAAACTCAAATTAGATTATAAAAGTTCGCTAAAAACAAACTTGGTCAACCAATTTTAGAAAACTATCAAACCAAATCCGTAAAGGGACTTGTGGTTGGCCATTTTTCCTTAACCTTTTAAATTTTTTTTTCCAAACTTTCTTCCCCTCAAAATTGAGCTCGCCATTTTCCAGTCAAACTAAACCTCAAAAAAGTGATATTATGTTCATGAAGTCCAATTAACAAGTATTTGTAATGTCCTTATGTCAAACTTCAATTTTAATCAACAACAAAATTTATTAGTATATTGATATTAGCGTAATATATTTTTTGGTTAAGACCATTGAAAGTTTGTGACCTTTACCATACCAGTGCGTTCGATCCCATTTCATTGATATTAGATGAAAGATCGGTCTTAGTTTTATCAATTTTCTGAATTGATTAATAGGGACGTAAATTGAAGAATAGGAGATTTACCATAGATTGGTGGCAATTAATTCCGAACCAAATGAGTGAGAAAGAGAGAGATGCCAATGATAGGGGTGTGTATGATACGGTTTGGTTCGGTTTGCACATCAAATCGAACCGCATCATATTTTACGATTTGGTTTTTCTTTTAAATTCAAATCTAACCATACGGTTTGGTTCGTAATTTTTTCGAACTGAAAATAAAAAAAAAAAGTTCAGTTTGCGGTTTTAATCATTTTTATTCATAAAATAAAAAATATATTCTATCAAAAAACTTAAATTATATATTTCTTATTACTGATGCAAATATAAACAACAATATTTAAAATTAATCATTTACCAAATAAACATGTAAAACTTATAGGAAGGAAGATATTTTATTCATTATAAAATTATAATTGTGACTAGTCTCTTTTTTTTTTTTATTTTGAACTATAATGGTATATTAGACTTTATCTCAATATAAGATAAAATTTAATTTTTTATATACTTTTAATTAACATATTATCAATTATATAAATCAATAAGTAACTAAATAATAGAATTAGTAACACAAAGGGAAAAAATTTTCGTAAGTTAGAATACTATATACTAAAATCTAAAGTCTATTTATTTGTAACAACATAACACTTAAAACATAATATGATAAATCTAATTTTATTCTCATGAATGATACATATTTAAGTCACAAATTTTAAAAACAATTAATTTTTTAATGAAACAATTAAGAGTAAAAATAATATATTTAATTTAAATATATATATGAAAACGGTTTGGTTCGGTTCAGGGTCTCAAATTGAACCACGAACTGTTTGCTCTTTACCGAACTGAATTGTTTAGAAAAAGAACCTAAATTTTGGTTTGGTTCAGTCCAGTGCAGTTCACTTCGATCGGTTTTTTTTGTACAGTCCTAGCCCATGGTTATGGTATTTGTGTTTCGACGCCAAGAGCAAGTGGGAGCATGGATGCTGGTCTGTTTCTGTTTTAGAAAGTGAGGGTTAATTAATCAATCAATTAATTAATAGTTGCATTCGCCATTTCGGACTTGATTTTTATCGATTTTATCTTTAGGGAAATTACAGTAACATTAAGTCTTCTAACTACACAAATATAAATAATTTAAATAATACGCTTAAAGTATAAATTTATTGGAAGAAATACAAATAAACTCTTAAACTTTGACTTAAATACAGATACACCACTTAAACTTTTAAATATTGCAAATCATCCTTAATAAATTGGAATAGTAACCCAAAAGTTGAAAATAACATTTCTAAACCTTAACTTTGACAGAAAAACACCCCTCAAACTTATTAAATATACTTTAACATTCCCATAAATTTTGATTTTAGTGTATTTTTATTAAACTAAAATGATCAAGTGTCTTTATCTTACCAATTTGTTAAAGCTCAAGGGATTGTTGGTACATCCATACCTAAGTCAAAGTTTATAAGGGTTATTTACAATTTCCCTAAACAATTTGCTCAAATCATAAAGCAAAGGATTGGTTTGAATATATAGGAATTTTTATATTATTTATTTCATAAATTTTGATCAAGAAGGTTATAAGTAACCAAATAAAACTTATTACACATAAAATAATATGCAAAGCGATCTAAAATGGCCAAAAGTCTTGCCTGCCTTGTTTTGGAATTGCCAACTTTCCATCAATCTTCTTCCACGAATATACATAATCATCTACGCAGCATAAATGTAAAAACTGTTTTACAATATGGTTTATAAACGATTGTCTTTAAATTTTGTTTATTAAAATATTTTTACTGTGTGTAATCTTATATAATAATTTTAGTATTGGAAGCAGCTGATGATATAAAATTATTAATAAATAACTTACAGAATTTACTGGCAATGGAATCTTCTTATTGATGTTAAAATGAAAAATTATTATCATTTGGACTAGTAATATATAATGTTGAAGATCCTTAATAAATGGCCCAGTGCATTCATTGACATAATTTTATAAACTTATACGGTTTATCTTAATAGATTTAAAAAAAAAAGTTGATTTTTATATAAACAATATATATATATATATAATTTTACACTTCCTTTCCTTAAAGATTCTTAACTCAAGGAAGAGGAAAATACATCAATTTTGTTTGTCTTCTGTGTAATTTCTTGCGCTTTTCCTACCAACATGATAATGGAATTTTCTTTCAAAAGACTACTTAGTCCACGAAACTTTCTACAAGTTAATCCATGGACCATATTATAATGACGTTTCACCAATCAAACTATAATTAAATAATTAGGTATTACCTCATGTTTATTGGATAACCCAAAGTTTTTCCATCCTAATGTGTACTTCGTCCCAAATCCATGAGTTGTTTCTATCGCTTAATGCAACGCATATGAATCATTTTTTCTGAAAAGGACAAGCAAACAAATTGAAATGATCTGTACTTTCAATAATTAGCAGCGGAATGGTAGGTATTAAAAATCTTCCTGAGGAAGTTGGCCGTCTTATTGACAAGGGAATCCATTTAAACTCACCAATTACTGAAGTTTGATGAACTAGAAGTTGAAACAGCATTAGTCTATCCTATCAAACAATATTTGTAAGCTCATCCTATAGTTTTTCTCCTCCTTTCTTGCCTAAATATTCGCACATATAATAGGTAGATTTAATCGGATTAGAAGTAAAGCTAACACGTTTCACTGCTAGAAAACTAATCTTTATAGATAAATATTTAGCAATAGAATTTTTTTATTTAAAAATATGAATTACAACGAATTTGCAACAGCTTTGTGATAACAAAAATTATGACAAATTTTACAATTCAAATTTGATTGGGAAAAATCCTTCAATTAGATTTTCAAGTTATGAAATGAATGAGTTAGTAATTAGATTAAATTGAAGCTCTTTAGCCATATAATGCTAAGCCCTCAATTGTTTAAATTTTTGGTGCCATGAGTATGTTAGAAAAAGTTTGTTTACACGGAACCTATTATTCATATTATCAAAAAAAAAAAAAACTAAAAATTTTGAACTCCACAATTACCATCTCTAAACTTAATTAAATGTTCTAAAATAATCAAGATGTGTACAAAAAAAAAGAAAAATAAAATAAGGATAATAGGGTCATTTTGCTATCATTTAATCTCACGGTTTCTTCTCCCATGACAAAGGAGACATTCTTTTTCAATGTAATAGCCAATCAAGAAGGTGAGGTAAGACAATATCTCCATGTGTTAATGTTTTTTTTATGGAAGAAGAATTGTGTTTTTATTTTCATAAACCTAAAAGTATGTAACAAGCGAGGTCAGTAATTTCTTAGCTTTTCCAATCTCGTTTCTGGTAAATCATGGATGTGTAGGTAATGTTGATAGTGATTTTTTTTGCAGAAGAATGCATCTAAGTGTTTGGAGAATTAATTATGATTGTGAATTTTAGGCATTGGAGTGGAAGGATACTCCTTAGCGAAGGAACAAGGAAAGATCACAAGTAAGTTATCGTTCAAATATTATGTTTGTGTTAAGAATGTTAATGAAGTGTTTGTTGTTGTTTGTTTTTGGGATAAATTGCAAATGAAAGTACAAAACTTGGATTTTATGGAAAAATCAAAGAAAGATATACAATCTTGATCATCTTCTAAGACACTATTCCGTTTTTGCATGGTCATAGACACGGCCACGTTGGTCTCTAAATTAAACCTTAGACTTCACAACACCTTCTCAACATGGTTGTAGTGATAATTGTGGTGATCAATATGATCCCCAACATGACCATGTTGATCTTTAGGTTAAACCATAGACTTCACCATACCCTTTTAGCATGGTTGTGGTAACTAGCATGGTTTCCTGACGTGGCCATGTCCACGCTCATACCTAGTATGACTTTTTCAAACTCATGTTTCTTCCTTAAAATTACTTAAAACTTTTTCATCTCCTTTCGTTAAGATGTAATGTTACTCTAAAACCTAAAAACTTAGATATTATTAAGTTATTGCCAAATTCTCACCTTGAAATAAAAGTTTACTTTTCTTTTACACTAATGTTGGTGTAAGAGCAAAAAATTTCTAGAAATATGACCTATACATAAGTTTAAAAGCGTAAACAATTATAAATAAACTTTTTCAAACTCATGTCCACGCTCATACCTAGTATGACTTTTTCAAACTCATGTTTTCTTCCTTAAAATTACTTAAAACTTTTCATCTCCTTTCGTTAAGATGTAATGTTACTCTAAAACCTAAAAACTTAGATATTATTAAGTTATTGCCAAATTCTCACCTTGAAATAAAAGTTTACTTTTCTTTTACACTAATGTTGGTGTAAGAGCAAAAAATTTCTAGAAATATGACCTATACATAAGTTTAAAAGCGTAAACAATTATAAATATTTTATGTATATTATAACTTAGGTTCATAGAATTCTAGAGGTTTTAGTTAAAGTTGAATCCATGTTTCAAGTATATGCATACCTTTCTTGCTGCTTGTGTTTGCCTAGGATAAAGTCATAAATTGCTTGATTGAATATCTAGCCATAAGAATTGTCTGTTGTATATGCGTGGCTGCTAGTATTCGGTGAGAAATAGTCATGATATTATCATAGCAACCCAATAATCCTTGTGCAGTGTTATCTTAAGTGGAACTATACTTGAAAATGATACAAGTAGGTCTAGGTGGTTTTGGTGTTATGGTTATTGGGGAATACCAAATATGCAATATATATATATATGCATATATATCTATATATGTGCTAGGGTACTAAGTTATCCCTTTGATGGTTATTAGACTAAATCATATCAATAATTGAATGATTGTTTGTTGCATGCATAACATGTATCTACATGTGTGTTTATGATTATTCTTTCATGAGCATATGATTGCAGAATACTGTACTAGGTTCAACTCGCCCCTCTTTTCAAGTACAAGTGGTGAATGTATAGATTATCATGTCGCTAGTTGCAACTAATTAATGAGCTTTGGGAATATTACTAGAAGTGAAGACTTTCCAAATGATGAATAGAGAACATGGGATGATTTATGAAATAGAGACTTTAGTTATGTGCAGTTGGTGTAAATAGTAACAAGTGTTTAGTGTTTACTATAGTGTAACATTCTAGTTATAATGTATAATTCTTGTAGCATTGTACGTAATGATAGACTCTCTTAGTCATCTATTAGTTGAATTTACGTAGATTATGGGATCATAATGATGCGATTGTTCATGATGACAAGTACGTAATCTAACATCATTTGAAGTTATAGATATATGATTAATTTTTATTGTTGATGGTGTAAATTGTGGATTTCTAGCAGGTTTTGAGTCTTAGTATATCCAAACTCATTACGGACACATAGTGGGTTGTAAATAACTATAAATTTAGGGCGTTACATGTCCTTTAATATCATATCCAAATTTACTGCAACTAACTAATAAGAATTTTAATAAGATAAATTATACCAAGGAGTCATAACGTTTAGGGGTAAGTTCATTTGGGGTTACAATGTTTGGAATAGTTAAAAAGAGGTCGTAACGTTTGCAATATATGTTCATTTTGTGTCACAATATTTGAAAAAGTGATTCATTCAACTCTCTATGGACACATATCAATAGGAGAAGTTGTCACATGTCAACAGGAGGTAACACATGTCAATACGAGAAGATGACACATGTCCATAGAGACTTGAATTGAATCATTTTTCCAAACGTTGTGATCCAAAATGAACTTACTCCCAAACATTGTGATCTCTCTTTAATTGCCCTAAACGATGTGATTCAAAATGAACTTACCCTCAAATGTTATAACCCACTGGTGTAATTTACCCAATTTTAATATCATATCAAAATTTATTGCAACTAACTAATAATAATTTTATCAGTGGATGTTATTGGAATTTAGCAAAATATGCAATTTTTGTATATGAAATCCACTCAATCTCTATAAAAGACAATTAAGGATAATAAGTGATTATAATAGGATATAGCCTTACAATAATATTAATATATAATTCATTACCCTACATCATTGATGATAATTTTCATTTTTCATTCATCTATATAATATTATGGAACACACGATGTGTGTGTGTAACTAAATTATAACATGTTACACTAGAAAGTTTTATATTACAATACACTAATCTGATATTAAATGTTATTTGTTATTTTAATATGCGCATGACAACTTTAGTGATAAAATAAATATAATTTGATTAGCATTTTTTTAATTTAGTTTGACAAATACATATATGACATACTGCTATAGTTGCATATTTTTTCCCTTACGTATTCTAATATTGTTGGTGTATAATGTTTCTCTCCTAAATCATTGTTTTTATGTATAATATGATTCAATAATATTTTATATTTTAAATTTTATTGAATTGTTGCATTTTATTTTTATACGCATATCAAAGATATATCATCAACTAGTTAGTAATGGAAACAATAACTATCGCATCATCTTTCAAACTTTTTTGTCTTTTTTTTTTTAATTCACTTAATTAGTTTGGCTAATTTGTTGACTGACAAAACCATCATCAAGAATAAATGTGTCATGAATAAATCTTACTTTTTTTTTTTCCCCTTTTTAAATCCGCGAGGATGAATTTCTCAGTTCAAGAGATAATTGAAATCCACCAACAATTGAAATTCAATAGAGATGAATAAATTTGGATTCGAAACATAAACACATTTACATGCAAGCATTGAATTTCAGGTGCTATCAGTTCACAGAAGCATGGTATATTATTTATTTGAATGATTGCCCCTCAATGAGAGTCATCCAATGCAAGCCAAATAAACAAAAATTAAATGAGAAAAAATTTCAATTCTAAATATATTAGATATGCATTATACATTATTGATACAGGGCAAATGTTTTGCATTTAGATTATGGATACCATTCGAACTAAAGACATCAAGAATCCATCAAATCAAGATGAATTCAATTCCAAAGATGGATTTTGATTAACAAACCAATACGAAGATATATGTGTGTGTGAATATATATAAAACAATTGCAGGCCACAAAAGGATAAATTCGTGCAATTCAATGCAATTCTCGATCCTGATCATGATTTTTATTATAACACGACAAAACTTAACGTCGTAAAATTCATCAAATAAAACAACTCAAGAAAATATCAATCTTTGCCGCTTAATCATAATAAATTGATGGATAAATTATTCATTAAAAACTCATCCTCTGGTGGTACATGTAAAACTTAATCTTCTTTATTTCAGGAACTTAAATAAAAAATAATCACAAACTGTTAAAGCATAATATCGTATACCTAATCTGGAAGATGTCATAATCACAAAGAGATCAAGAAAATCTATCCCTTATGTTAAAATTGGTTTCTCTCTGTTAGCTCGCATTATGCAAAAAAAGCTTGATGGATTACCATATATAATCTTAATAGGTGGAGAGAGGATCAATTTGTATATCTTTAGCTTTTAACCTAGTATATTCATGAATTAACCAAATAAATTAATAGATGAAATTTATTCTACTATTAAGTAGGGATTATAGACCAAATAGGGCTCTATAAATATATTAATGTTTATCACTAACATAATGATAATTGCATAATATTTCAGGTCATGTCTAGCAAAACATACTACTTCAAAAGAAGTACAATAAACAATCAGCCGGTAAATAAAAGCCATAGTGTTAGTAAATTACTTTTAATGTACCAAATAATATTTTTGCCACTAATAGGAAGGAAAAAAAAAAACACTTGATCAACCTGTAAAAATGATCACTTTTAGATCGAGAAGTCTAAAACACGAAACAAGGATGTTATTTAACCGTTGAAGCCCAGCCACCCCCTTAATCTACTCCCTTTCTATGAAAACCAAAGGTCCACAATAGTGACTGCTTTTGTTTATTTTTGCATATATTTTCTTTTTTTTTTTTTTTAATTCTCTCGAAATTCAGGCTGCTAAGCAGGCATCTTTCCCCCCCCCCCCCTCCCCCCCCCCCCCCCCCCCCCCCCCCCCCAATTTAGGCTGCACGCAGTAGCCTTTATGTTTCCTTCCTCTCCCCAACCAATTTTAGGCTGCAAGCAGCAACTTTTTTTCTTTATAAATTTTCCCCAATTTTGACTGCACATAGGAGCCTTATTGTTTTGATTCTATCCAGTTTCTTTTTTTTTGGGTACGAGCGGTTCTTTGATGATTTTAAAACTATCTAGCACGGTTCGATTCCAAATCGATTTCGAACTGCACCGTACTTATATCTAGATCGTTTCATAGTTTAATCATTCTTTTTTTTCTATTTAGGAACTCATAGTAGCTTTTCCGACCCACCAACAGGTGCTTTAGGGAATAAAATGTGAATTTAATTTCAATTCAATAGAACGTAATAGAGTTGTAATAATTATTATATATCTATTTAATATTAAAAATGAATAATGTCAAAACTAATATCTAAACTTTTGCAAAAAGTTCAATTAAATATCTAAAATTTGGTTTTTAACAATTTGATACTTAAAGTAAGTTTCCAGGACATTTTTCCTACCTAAAGTTTAGTTTTAATAATTTTGATACTTGAACAAAGTTTTTGTGGACTTTTTCATATCTTTATGAACTTGCTTCAGGTATGAAAAAAGTCCACGAAAACTTTGTTCAGATATCAAATTGCTCAAAATGAAACTTCAGGTACCTAATTGAACATTTTATAAAAGTTTAAGTACCATTTTTGTGATTAACCCAATCTAATATAATAAGTAATGACTAGAATAAAAATAAGATATCTATTATACCCATTGGCTTTGTATAGGAGATGACAATTGTATAAGTGAAATAATTTTCAAGGTAAGGGTATTTATGACAAAGATAAAATATAAAGCCTTAAATAACAATTTATATTTGTGAGGACATGAATTGTTATTCAATGTTTAAGTTATAACTAAACACTATTATAACAATTTTACGTAAAATAAGAAGAGAATGAATAGTTATTCCCCTCAAGTGAATGTGCTATAAGTTCTTACTAATGGTTTGAGTTATAAAGCAACCTCCTAGTGACTAGAATCCAAGACCTTTAGACCCATTGAAAGTGTCTAATCTTCTAAGCAGTGCTTAATCATTATATTTTTTCTTTTTCTTAATCAACTTCTCTTTGAAAGTCATTGCACTAGTAAAAATCTAAGGTAGAGAAGCGAAATTTTGTGGGGGGAGTGCTGCATCTCATAGGATGAGGAGCGATTTTTGCCTCATCCTTGTCAACATGCGAGGCGAATTTCATTGCTGACTAAGAACATGAGGCGAAAAATCGCCTGACAATCTTTGTCAGCAGTGAATTTTGCCTCACATGCTGACAAGGATGAGGCAAAAATCACCTTAGTCTCCACTATATATATATGCAAACCCCACTTGTGTTCACACTCACTCACACACACATAGGTTACCCTTTATTCGCTCCCCTGCCTCCCTTTACCCACCCCTTTCATGCTCACACACACACTGCGCTCATTCTCTCTCTCATATATACGACACTAATTCTCTCTCTTAGTTACACACACAACACTTGTTTCACACAAACACACACACACACACATATTCACACACTACACAGTAATTTTGCTTGCTCGCACCATTGGTCAATATTCCCCCTCCATCAATTTTAATTATTTATGCCAATAAATTTTATTAGCATTTTATAAAAATATATATTATTAATATAATATTAATTTATTAATTATATTTTTATTTTTATACAAACATCTAATAAATTATTTAGCTCAAATCGAGTATTTATAGTACTGTAAGTAGAGGTGGGCAAACGGGCCTGGCAGGCCGGTTCGGGCCAACCCGCATCGGCCCCCGGGCTAAACAAGCCGGATTATTTTTTGCCAGCTTTTAAACAGGCCAAAAATTCTCAGCCCGGGCCCGACTTATTTTGGCCCGCAGGCTAAATGGGTCAGCCCGTGAACCAAATGAAATTTTTTTTTTTTATTTTTTTATGTTAGTTTATGTAAAAATTAGAGTATTTAAATATTTTAACGTTTTATATATATTAAAAAATAATTTTGTTACCATTTTGATTACTTATAAATGAAAATAAGTTTTTAAAATAATTTATTACATATCATATTACATTTAAATCAATAAATATATACTTAAAAAAATGTTATAATACTTATGATTCATGTATTAATCTATTTTCTTTCATAATATTTTCTAAATAATCACAAATATGTTATTGCATTATTCTTTTTTTTTTTTAAATTTTTCCTCTCTTTTTTTCACATTTTTCCTCTCTTTTTTTCTTTTTTCTCTCTTTTAACTTCTAGCCCGTGGGCCTACCCGACTTGTTATGGGCCCGCCCGCTTTAACCCGCGGGCTAAACAGCGGGCCAATTTGGCTTGCATTTAAACGGACCAAAAAATTTGGCCGCGGCCCGCTTTTTTGAGCAGGTAAATGGGCTAGCTGTGGGCCACAGCCCGTATACCTAGCTCTAATTGTAATCACCAAAAGGTTAATTCAATTTTTATGATAATTTAAATACAATTATTTAAATTTTAGTAGATCTATATTTATTAAGTAATGTATATTTAATTTATAATTATGTATTTCTTGTTAGTAATTTAAAAAATTATATATATTTAGGATATCGTGATTTTAAATTATTATTTAACACATTTTATTATGTTTAATTGCATGACACATATATAGCTTAATAATATGTTAATTTAGAAAATAGTGTTCCAATATTAGATGATTGGATAGTTATACAAAAACATCTTATATGAATAAGAAGTGGTAATTGAATAAATGTTGATTTAGGATGTCTGAACAAAATTGGCATATGATGCACGATTTGACAACTACTCATTATAAAAATGAGGTTAGAGAATTTTCACAAACTGCTGTAAACCATGGGAGGACAGATGGTTTAATTAGATTTTCTTGTAGAGATTGTCTCAATAGTTCATGGCAATCTATTCAAATTATTGAGTATCACCTGCTCAAGAGAGGATTGACTTGGACCTACTCGAAGTCGATTTTCCATGATAAGAATTTAGATGAAGATAACATAAATGATGTTGTCATGGGTGAAGGGGGTATTCCACGTGAGCACGGATACTTTGAAAATGAAGTAGATCAAGAACTTTTAGAAGACCTTGCCACAAACATAAGTGATCCTAAGGGGGATGATGTTGATAGCAAAGATGAAAATAGTGCATTTGACAGGGAACAATGGACTAGAATGTTTGAAAAAGCAAAGAGATCGGTGTATCAGGGATGTATAAAAGTTCTCTATATTATTAGTTGAACTTCAAAAATGAATATAAAGGTTGACGTTAAACAATCAGTGAAGTCATTCAACAATTGGCTTACTTTAATAAAAAGTTTATTGCTGGCCGACAATTTGTTACCATCCTCCTACTACAAAGTACAAAAGTTGTTGAAGCAGTTGGCCATGAATGCTAACACGATCCATGCACGCAAAATCCAAGATTACAACGGCTATTCATGTATTGAAAGATAACACCAAAGATGAGATGGTATGAAGAAAATTATGTATCCATAGAGGGTGTGTTGAGCTATCTCGTGGATTCCGAACAGTGGAAGGGATTGGATTACAAATACCCTTAATTCGCATCGAATCCCCAGAGTGTACTACTAAGACTTGCCACCAATGGATTCAATTCCTATGCAAACATAGGCACAACATACAGTGTGTGCTCGGTTATTATATTTGTATATAATGTTTCACCATGGAGATGCATGAAGGAGCCATATATGATGAAGTCCTTTTTAATACCAGGGTCGAGATCTCCAGGTAAAGACATTAATGTGTACTTATAACCCCTTATAAAAGAGCTGGAAGAATTGTGGGCACGTGGTGTGAAAACACTGGATGTGGTGGAAGGTTGGACATTTTGAATACATGGTAAATTATTGTGGACTATCATCGATTTCCCAGCATATGGTGACATATCAAGTTAGACGACTAAGGGTCACAAGGCATGTTCTATATGTAATGTCGACTACAGAAGCAGCCATTTAAATAGTAAGTTTCATTATATAAGTCATAGATGGTTCTTGCCTCCAAAGCATAGGTGGCACTACGTTGCTTCGAGTTTTGATGGCACTATAGAAATGAGACCCAAGCCAAGGGATTTCAATGGGGAAGACATTGTGGACTAATTGAGTTGATATGGGCATGTCATATTAGGGAAAATGCAAGATTAGATATGTTGTCGAAGGAACGAAGACAGCACAAACTGATGTAAGAAGAGTGTGCTCTTCCAATTGCCATATTGGAGTGAACTGCATATACGGCACAGCCTTGACGTGATGCACATCAAAAAAGAATATACGTGACAACCTAATTGGGACTATTTTCAGTCTCAAGGCAAGTCAAAGGACGCAAATAAGATAAGACTCTCTCTTTAAGAAATAGGTATTTGAAGCTAAATCTGCAAGAACATGGTAGTTGCACGTTTAAGCCACCAAATGCATATACACTATCGACTCAGCAAATGAGGGAGGTTTGTAACTTAATTGGGAATATGAAGATGCCAAATGAACATGCTTCCAATATATCATCCCGATCGGGTGCCGATGAAGTAAGTTTAAGGAGTCTGGAGAGTCATGACTCACGATTGTCATGTCCTACTATAGTGACTCCTCCCAATAGTCTTTCACAGGTTTCTTGATAAACAAATTTACGACGTTGTATGTGATGTTTCTCGTTTCTTTAGGAATTAACAGCCAAAGAACTTCGTGTGAATTTACTGGAGTCTTTGGAGAAAACCATAATCTTAACTCTTTGCAAGTTAGAGATGATATTTCCTCTCTCTTTTTTTTTTTTTTTTTTTTTTTATATCATGATCCATTTAGTTGTGCATAATTCAAAGGAAGCACGCATTTGTCTTGTCTAATATCATTGGATGTATCTTTTTGAACAATACATGGGATTTCTCAAGGGAGATTTGTAAAACAGGGAAAAGACTAAAGGTTTCCATTACTGAGACATTTATTGTCAGCAAGAGTAATTAATTTTGCTCACTGCATTTTGAGAACATGGACTCAATAATA
This sequence comes from Combretum micranthum, assembly GCA_024138025.1. NCBI lineage: Eukaryota > Viridiplantae > Streptophyta > Magnoliopsida > Myrtales > Combretaceae > Combretum > Combretum micranthum. Next base: position 278,248 of record JAMXBD010001414.1, on the reverse strand, counting down.
AATAGGCCCCATTCATAATGGGACGATCTGCTAAAGGAAGGTCCATACTTATCGCTTTGAGTATTCACATAGCCCATACATCCAATAGATGCATGCACGATATCAGGCTCGGATGTCGAACTTAACAAAATGCATTAGACAATGTTAAATCATTATGAAGAGGTGCAACCATTTATAAGGTATGTGGTGTCATTTGCATTCATTTATGATAAGATAACACGATAATTTCACCATTTCTTAATGTGGACTTTGAATGAAATTACTTCTAGGGAGTTAAGGAAGAACTAAATGTGCAATAAGCACACGCACACACACACACACTGTGGGAGGAATAACATGTAAACGTTTTACAGAGTGGTTTAGAGACAAGGTTACGACTCACCCATAATATCTAAAACATATATTCATCGATACGGCTAAAGGTTAACTTCATCATTCTCATCCTTTGTAGATTACGAAACCTAGGTCTATCGATAAGCAATAGGTGTTAGAAGATCTAGAAGCCTTGTAATGGGACCAAAATATTCATTGATATAGCTACAATGCTTGTGTTGTGAATAGGGTCTGATACAACATAGAATCGAAAGAAGCGGGATTAAGATCATAAAATAGTGGATTATATGTCATTGGTGTAGATGATGGACAACAGATAACTTTTTACGGCATTTTCACTGAAGTTATTCAATTAAATTATGTGGGGTGTAGGCGAGTATTTTTATTCAAGTACAGGTAGTTTGACATAGATTGGGACAAATCAAAAGTATTGATAGAGACCTCATCTCAATCAACACAGCAAAGACATGGCACGATAATGACCTGTACATTCTTATGAGCCAAACGCAATAGACATTTTACCTAAAGGACCCAAGTAAGTGATTTGGCAACTGGAGGATTGTACAAAAAGTTCCACACTGGCATATATTCACTCGTGGTCTCTTCTAATCCGAATTCATAGAAGATGGTGAATCAGATGAGCTACCTCCAACAGAGGAGCCACTGTCACAAACAATCGAAAGGCTTTAGACGTCTCCAATCGATTATATATTTTTTGACCTACGAAACCTTGCATGCCTACCTGACCTATGTGAGGGTTGTGGTGGCATAAGAGATGATGAGTCAGACAAATAGACCGTTGCCTACTTATCATTTGTTATCTCTTTGTCACATATGTTTGTTTCTAATGACGTCAAAGTAATGAATCACAAACAATGGTTCTTTTTTGTTTGTGCAGAATGCAATGCTCGAATTTCTTTGATTGGCTTATGAAGGATGCTTAAGCACGCCCTAAGCAATATGCTAGTTATGTTTTTACCTTGAATGGTTAATCTTCTATCTTCCACATCCACTTTAGAATGATGCACTACTATTCTTATTTGATTATATAAGAGGATCGTTTACTGCATTAAGGGACTAACAACCAGTTGGGTCAGGTTGCTCAGATTCAATTGGGATGGATAAATGAGTTAGGAATAGGAGAAGATGTCACATATGACCTTCTTGATTATCTACCTACTAAGGTAGACCCCGAGGACGCAAGGGCTATGATAGTAGAGCATGATGAGGCCATTGTGGTGGCTGAGCAAGAGGAAGTTGATATAATGGTGCTTGAGAGATATCGAGGTGTATATAAGAGACCCGAGAGGAAGAAAAGTTTAGGAGGACTGGTTGTAGGCTGACCATCACCATCTCGGATGGATATATGGGTCTCATGTACTCATGTCCTAGGATGGTTAGGTTCTAGCTCTTGCTCCACCATAGAGCGTCAACTAAGTTCATTATGGAGCCAAAGGTAAGGCGTAGTCAATATTTCCAGAGGCTTACCGACATGGCATTATTCAAAGAGTTATGGTAAGTTTATTTTTTATTAAAAACATACTTGTGACTATCAAGTTAGCTTCGACCATTCACTAACACATGCAACTTGTCTTTAATGTGCAGCAAAAGTTCAAACTACTAGAGAACTAGCGGAAGGTACATGAGTGGTGGATGACAATGAACTATTTGGCGAGTAAATCATACTATCAGCTCCACTATCGGCTGAAGGTATACATCATATCTAAAGGTGGAGGTAAGAAAGTTGTTAACAGGCTACTACTGGTATTCGAGCATCGAGCGAATGAGTGGAGGGTTCCTGCAATAGAGAACTACAAGCACACGCATTTCAGGAGGGAGAATGGACAATTGACTGATCATTCGGAGTCAAAGGTGTCCATGCAAAATTATGTAAGCATATTTGATTTTCATATTCCACAGTAACACATCATATCCATCATTTTGTATCATTATATTAACATTGTCTTTACTTTGTTACAAACCAGGCATGCATGGCGTGTAGGACGAAGGAGGAGGATGATATTGCTACTATGATAGGTCTGCGAGCTATGACAGATCAAGAGATTATGAAGGAGGCTTTAGGGATAAATTTAACTACTGTTGTGGCTTTAGATACAATATATCGATAGATATGTACAATATTGACTACTACAAGTAGCCACATGATGAGGATTTAGCGTACTCTGAGTATGATAGAACCGCGCGACAACGTTAGCTGGATAAGATGTAGGAGCAAATCAATATGTTAATGAACTACGTTTGTCTCCTTCAATGTCTTCCTTCGACAGTATCCTCCACACCAACAGACTGCATTACACGTGGCTACTCCTAGTAGTGACCCAGATCCTAGCCAGCCTAGATTTGCACCATTCACACCAATGACACCGCATCTATCACCCTACCAAGGTTTTTTTGGTATGCTAAGCCAACCATCTATGTTTATGCATGAACTGCACGATCCATCTCATGGGTCACCTGACAGCTCTGGCCAACAGAGAGGCCAACCTCCCCTATAAGGTTTTGCCTTATGGTAGCGGGGGGAGAGAGGTAGCGGTTTTGGTCAGTTTTCATCATAGGTGGCCCCCTTCGTATCATACACATTCCTAGGTGCAACTCCAGCGACAGGTTCAAGTTTATCCTAGTATCCTCCACAAACCCCTACAAGGCCTTATTCATCATCCAACACTATCTTCGACTTCCCTAGCTACAGTCTCTTAGATGACATCCATCAACAGATTAGGTCGTGCTCGACAACGCTTGCATCAAAGGTGCTAAGCATGCTTATTATCTATATTTTTGTTGTTTTCGATGTTCAAGCTATGTTGTTTTTGTTTTCTCTAGACTTCTTTGTTGCATTGTAGATCATGTGGCTCATTATGACTCGTATTATGGTTTTGGTGTTTTGTACGGACAAATTGTTTGATGTTTAGTATGCATGCTATTTCGCGTTCAGTTTTTATACATTATAAATATAAAGTTAATTAATTTGGAGATGATATTATAAATAACGATTCTAATAATAAGATTTTTATAAAATGTGCAAAATTTACGCTGGTGTGTTCAATTTTACAAAAAATGACTATTAATACATAATTTACACGCCATTTATCAATTAATTTATAATATTATAAATAATAGATTTTAATAATAAAATTTTTATAAAACGTGCAACATTTACATTAGTGTGTTCAATTTTATACAAAAATACTACGAATACATAATTTACACACCACATATCAATTAATCCATTGTGTCATTAGGTCAAAGGACTAAAACAACACTGCAATGAGAAATACTTATCGCAATTATCTATATAGCGTTCTCATATTTGGTCATTCCAATATAATGTACTCTTACATGTATCCAGACACTGAATTGATATCTTATATCCATAATCAGTAAAACATTATCATCATTTAATTAACATGGTAGTCTTAATTTATTAGTATTCCATATAATGAACGACTAGAAATAAATTAGAATAAAGTTATTTCTTGCCATATGGTTTTACTATTAAAGTCACGTACTTTAATAACATAAGGAATAACCAATTTATTCATGGAATATTTTTTTCATCAAAGAAAAAGGTGGCATATAATAACTTTGATAAAGAAAATGACTTATATTATAAAGATGATAAACATTCAAAGGACATAGGATCCATATGGCTTAGGACACATTACTAACAACTTTCACCTCATTATTTCATTGAGGCAACTCTCTCCTCGACCTACCAGTATATATCACTCTTTCACATTTTTCTCTTGATCACTCTTCTCCCAGATCACTCTTTTAAATTTTTCTTTCGATCACTCTTGGATCATTAAATTTTTCTTTCCTTCAAATCTCATTTAATTGTCATATCTGATTCTTCTAAACTATTATCGTTATGTATTAATTTTATGGGTTTAGATCATTTTCAATTTGTTATTACAAATCCAACAATAACAAAATCAAGGCAATATCTTACTATTACTAGAGAATGACTTTTTCTTTTTTTTTTTAAATTTTATTTCCATATATTTCTTAAGTAATTGATAAATTTTATTTAATGTTTCAGGTATTGATGACTTTAAATGTGTATTATTTGCACAAAGAGATACTTATTTGTGATAATATTTATTTTCGCTATTTATAAATATTTAGGAAAAAATATAACTAGTTCTGATTATTAGTATTATTACAAAATATTATTATTTATATTAATTTTTCAAAAAATTCGTAATATAATTATCATAAATTATAAATTTAAAATAATGAATTATATTCGTCAGATTTTCAACAATTATTAGCTTAAATTTTTAATTCGTTCGATTTTATAAAATACAATATATATATTTATATATTATATTAAGAATGATGAGGTGAGTTTGAGCTCATTTCCTACATGAGGGTTTTTCCTCAAATTAAATTTTGAGGCGAAACTCATTTTCTTTTCTCTAACACGATCACCTTTTACATACGAAATTGCGTGGTGAAAATTTCTTTATCTTAGTAGATTTACTATAATAAAATTTAGATCTATTGGGTTGAATAATTTGGCCTCTTAAGCTTAGGCTTTTACCAATACTGGATGAAAAATTATATTGATTAGAAATGAAGATTATCATGCTTCTATGCTGTTTTTCTTAGTTTACTTAGACAGCTGGATTTTACTTTAGCTGGACACGTGTTTTGTATTTATCGGAGAGAATAGATGTTTTTGTTAAGACTTCCAGTCGTTTTATGCATAGTGTCCTGTTCATTCTTTTTAGGTATTCTGTACACGAACGAACTTTTCTGAAACAAATAGATCAATTAACTTTCCTTTTTTTCTCTGTTTCGATTCTTCTTCTTCGATCATGTACAGATTCGACCAGATCTCATAGATATACTTGGAAATAGGACAATGAGAACGTGGAAGTGCCGTAACCGAGTATTGCAAGCAGCTCACCATAATAATAGCATATCTACTATATAACATCAAGTCTAGGATTTACATAACTTGAGGAAGTAGGTACTTGGGTATTTGTCTCCCAACTTCTACAGATGTTGCAACCACCAAAATTTTTTATAAGTTTCACATGCAAGAGAACCTATCAAACGAATTTTGTTTCTGCCATAACATGTGCAATTCTTTTGTCTAATATAATCACAATACTCGACTAGCAAAGACATCCAATGTTGTACTTCAACTTTTATTATTTCTTGTATTACAACTTAATTGCGTACACAACAAGTTCCTTAGCGACTGTCATGTTCATTAAAAAAAATGGAAAGGTAATCTAATTACCTAAAATCAACATTTGAATATTAGAGTTTTTTGAGTTTGATGAGTGAGTAACCAATGAGACCTTATTTAAATCCCTTGTTTGGCGTGACCAAAACAACATTCAAACCAACCACATTATCTTTCTGGCCCTAGTTACTAGAGATATATATATGTAGATTGCTACTATCAGTAATCCATAACACAATCCCAGGACACCTACCGAGTAAACACAAAACAAACTGCCTCCTGGGGTTACTCGATTTTCCAAACATGTCTTCCACCGAGCAAAAACCAGACCCCGAAGCCGGCGCGCCAGTGCCACCACCTCAAGAATATGAGGCAAAGGTAGAGGCTGAAGTGGGGGCAGGGCCGGAGGCTCCAGCATCTCCTCCTCCTCCACCAACCAATATATTTGTTATCATTGATCTTGCCTTTAGACTTCTTGTCTTTGCATCCACTTTGACTGCTGTTGTGGTCATAGGAACCAGCAAGCAAACTGACGAAGCCAAGTTCACTAACTCGCCTTCTTATATGTAAGTTAAATGCATTTTATGATGAGCTTTTATTTCATATTGGTAAACCGTAAACCTTCAATTATTATGGGTGAAACAACAATTTGACTGTATACTTCCCTCCATTGCATTGATATATTCTGCCATGTAAGGATCAAATGAATCAAGGCTATTTGGAAATATGTCCAGTTTAACTTAATATTTATTTAAACTCAATCCAATAAAAGTAAAGTCGAGTTTGAATTTGAGCTATTTAAATGGTGTACCAAGTTCAAATTTCATAATATTATATTTGATTAGCTCGTAAGCAAAATTGAATTCAATTCAAATTTAAACCTAATATAAATTTCAATATCAATAATATTTCGAATGTATGAAAAATACTTTTGCAAACAAATCAAATCCGAGTTAAATTCAAACTTTTCTAGAGCCTTAAAGTTAACATAAGCATTAAATTTTAGAACTGAATCGACTAAATTTGAATGACTACTTTAAGTCTGAGAGACATTATACTTCATGGGAGTAAATTTGAAAAACTAAATTGAATGTAACAGATACTTCAAGCCTTATAGGACTAAACTTCAAGATTAAGAGATACTTAAACCTTTGATGACTAAACTAGACTAACTAAATTTAATCATTAGAGATACTACTTAAATAACCAGCTAAAAGCCTAGAGATGCTTCAAATCCGTAATACTAATCTTTGTTATATAACTTTTACATCTAAAAGCTACTTCAAGATCATAAGATTAAAATTGAATGTATAATTTAAATCTAAAAGATACTCAAACTTTATAGGACTGTGATTCAATGATTAGCTTAATCTAGACAAAGGCATGATTCAGATTTAAATTGAGAATCGAACCAAAACAGTCACTAGTAGTTCCATAATCGAAACCAGACCTGTTGGCTAGTTTCGAAATTGGCTAAGGAACCGCTAATTTTCCAGTATTTAGGTAGTTCTTTGGTCTAGAAGTGGGCGGAATCAGCAATTCTAGTCAATTCCATTAAAAAAAGGAAATTAAAGAAAAAAATTATAAATTAATATTAAATATATAATTATTAATATTTAAACTATTTCATGTGAATAGTAAAATTTATTATCTATTTACAATATTTAACATGTTATTATCAACAATAGAAATAAATATAACTTAAAATCATATAAAATTTAATTTATATAAATTTCTCTTGAAAGTAAAATTCATTTTCCTAATAATGTTAAAGAATTTTTTGTATTATAATTTTCATTTTATCATCTAGAGTATTATCCAATCTCGTATTACTAACTAGAATTGATATTGGATGTTTTTATATATAATATGTGATACTCATAGAAAATCGAGTATCACATTTGTTACATGTGATATTATATGATATTTTTATAATTATTTTTATAGGATTAGTGTTTGTGTAATTATTTTTGGAATGAATTGATATTTTAGTAATTATCACGTGAATACTCATGTGTGTGTGTATAAAGGGAGGACTTTTATATACCAATTAGGCTTGACATTGTTAACCAGATTATCCAAGATTCTATTTCTTCATGTGGTCTGAAAGTGCAAAAACACCTCAACTAGATAAATCTTACTTTATTTAATTAGAGAATAACGTTGGAATAATTAAATTGATTTCTTGAGGGCAAAGGTGACAGGGAAACCTTACCCGATCATTAAATTCAACAATCTTTTTGATTTTTTATCCATTTATTTACTTTAGAAGAGTCGGGAAATTAATAGAACACTTGGCTTTCAAGACTGGGTGTTGGTGAAAGTCACTTATATCTAACTTTTCATTGGATGTGATAGGTTTTATAAAATTCTTCGTCTCTCAGTAGCCCAAGTGGCTTTATCTTCACTATGTGATTAGAACGGCCAAATTCCACGTTGTGATTATCCATTTTTTTTTTTTTTTTTTTTGCAGATATTTTGTGGCGGCTTTATCAGTTGTTTCACTTTACAGCCTAACCACGGCACTTGGATTTATTTCTACCATTCTGAAACCGGATTGCCTTACGTGCCTCTCTTATTTCTTAATTACGGATGTGGTAAGTTAAAAACAATTTAACTATTTCGTTTCTTTTTATTTTTAATTTTTTGTTTAGGCATCTGCTACCAACTTTATTAAAAAAGAAAAATCCCGAATAAATAAATACTATAAAACCCTAAAAGTTTCACATGTGATCAAATAAACCCTTTGACCAATTAATAGTAAATTAAGATCTTTTAATAATAATATAAGCTCCAATCCAGCTAATGTTTTGTACAAGGAAGCACTATTTGAACCTTAATTCAAGCCTTCTTTGATTTTCAATTAAGCTTTATTTACTCAACTTTTTTTTTTCTTGAATGGCAGGAGCTTATTTAAATTAAGATATTTATTAAGACACAAATACAGATAAAAAATAAATATTTTTTCTTATAAACAGATTGAACAAATAATATATAGATAAGATATAGATATAAATAAAATATAAATAAAAATCAGACAGAGAAGAAAAAGAAAAAGGACATAAGATATAAGAACATAATAAATTTATAAAATTTGACACCACAAATTTATGAATCGACTACATTTCAAGCATGAACCAACTAATTTTTATGATTCAGGTGGCGCTGGGGCTTGTAGCGTCGGCCACCGGCGCAGCGGCAACGGAGGCGTACATTGGACTCAAGGGCAACAAACATTTGGGTTGGGGCGAGGTCTGCTCCGTCTATGATAAATACTGTGAATATTTGGCGAGTTCCATTTCCTTGTCGTTGTTTGCTGCCGTTGTCCTCATCATCCTTGTTATTCTCTCGATTCTTACGCTTATCAAAAGGATTCCTCAGTAGAATATCCTTTGATTTGTGTGAGATAATTATTGTTATCCATGTTTCCTTTAAACATTTGTGTATTAAATCTGATTGCCTTTGATGTTTATGCGTTCTTTTAAATGTACTAGGCATTAGAGGGAATGATTTGCGTACAAAATTAGGTTGGGAATTATTGTTGTCAAGTGTCTTTGTCATGAAGGTTGTTTTGTATGGATTTCATTTGGTTGAATTGGGTCCGATTGGTTCGTGGTTTTCATATCATTTTAGAATTTTATTTTTATTATTTTTAAACAACTTATTTATTAAAAATGGATATAAATAAACTAAATAAATACAAATCAAATACAAGAGAAAATAAGACAAATCATTCTTAAAAAATACAACAGGGTTTGTTTTAGTGGTCACTATGAACGAGTGGAGTGAAGTATCAAGATAAGAAGATAATCCAATATATTATATGGTCGTACCTGATTTGGGATAACAATTTGGTATACCAGCCGCCAAATTTAATGCGACATGATGACCAAAAATAAAAATAATAATAACATAATTAACAAATGAATCGTGCTAATCTGGATGCATACAGCAATATATCCGAAATTAAATTTATGAATTCTGCCAACCCATTTAAGACTAAAATAGCTAACATTTTTTTTCAATCTCGTTGCTGATAATATAATTTAGCTTTAATAAAGATTTTGTATACTCGATAACCTAATATTATATTCTTTATCTCTATTTTAATTTTATATTTCTAGCAATTATTGTTAGAGATATATTTACTTATTAGGAAGTTTACCTATAGAATTGCATGGTTATAACTTCTTCAATTGATTTATATGATACGAGATTCATTATATATGTCTTTTCTTTGATATAATATATAAATATGTTTTTTAAATAATGGACACGTGTCCAACAACGATTAAGTAGAATAGTTTTAGAGGCATAAAATTTTTAATTTGATATAAAATTAAATTTTTTTAAAATTTAGGTATTTAATTAACCTTTTTATCGAAGTTCGAGCACTAAATTGGTTATTTTTCATAATAAAAAATCCACACCATTCTTTCTAAAGAAAAATTCACTCATGAATCATAATAAATTAATTAAACACCCACATAATGGGATTTTAAAGAATTGTGAGCTATAAATAATTTTTCTTTTATGTGAGCGATGAATAAAAAACTTTTTATCCTTGTCTTTTGTGTATGATAAAAACGAATTGAGAAATTAACCAACTAAGGCCAAAGAGCTTTCCATGTGAAAGTCTATTTTCCACTCTAAATAAACGTTTGCTCTTATTACTAAGTGCCTCATTGAAACTTTTAAGCATTAAGACTAATTGTAATAATGAAATCAAAGTATTCACTAACTATTGACATGATACTCTTTTTTTGCACGTCCAATTATAATCTCCTTTTTCCTCCTCAAGAAGAATTTTGAAGTTAGGTCAGTAACTTGTTGATTTTTTTCTTTATATTTGACAAGCAGATAAATTTGTTGAATGAAAGAGATAAGATAGAGGAGAATATAGAGTAGACTTATCTATCGGGAAATAAATGAACATAATTGCAATTATTCCTAGTCAACATCGTGTGATAATCCATGCTGACTTTTCTTATCAAATGTAATTTAAAATTCAAAAAAAAAAAGCCAGCAGTATCAGGATCTTTCCCCCGAGACGAAACAACTTCTATTTTAGCTCGGAAGAAATAAAACTACAGAACAATTAATGAGTGTTTTAAGATACCAGCTAAAAGAAAATCTACAAGGAAAAACAAAAGGAAATAATATTTTTATAAACTATGCAAAATGACGCAATGCTCGATTTCTTACTGACGCTAGCGTGTTAAAATAGACATGGGAGGGGGGAAAATTAGAAGATGTGAGGCATTATTTTCCGTAAAATTTTGACAGGTATTAACAGAATGAGTATTTTGCAAAATAAGGGTTAATTTTATTTTATACAAACTAAAAATATTAAAATTTTATTATTATTTTCGTACCAGTTATATGTTAAATTCATGATTAAAATTAATTGGTCACATCATACCGATTACCACAGCTAGGCACTGATCAGTCTCATATATTCTTTAATCGTCAAGAAGAACTGTATATCCGAGCAATTTTCCAAATAAACAACACAGCATTCCATTTCGAATCCATTGGCTTTGCGTGCCCGTAAGAGCAACCAAAGTAGCCTTGCATCTATCCCTTGTCTTATTATTACTATCCTACAATAATATCATATTACAAAAAATATCACTAATTGTCAAATATATATATATATATATATCTGTATATATCTACATAACCAGTAGTCACAAGCTCACTTAACACAACAACTAGCCATGGCAACCACTGATGAAAAAAAGCATGAAGCTGCAGCCGACAAGCCCCCACCACCTCCAGCCGGAGAAAAAAAAAACTGCTCCCCCGCCACCCCTTGAAAAAGTGGAGGAGCCTCCACCACCACCGCCTCCCGAAAAATCGGATGCTCCACCTCCACCCCCGGCAAAGAAATGTCCACGCTTCATAATTGATGTTGGGCTTAGGGTGTTGTTATTTGCTTCTACACTGGTTGCTGTTATAGTCATGGTCAGTAGCAAGCAAACTGCTGTTGTGATGGTGCCCGGCTTACAGTTTCAGATAGCAATAAAGGCCAAATTTAATCAATCACCCGCTTTTACGTAAGTAAAGCTCAATATAAAGTTCATGAGAGGAACTTGGTTATTTATTTATATTTTATTATATAGTAGTACATATATAGCATGTATTATGTTATGTACTTAATAAAATTTATCCAATTTTCTAGTGTTTCTTGCAGCTACTGGTGTTAATAATTTTTAGTAAAATTGGTTAATTGCCTAAAATTATTCAGATGTGAATAACATGATCCTTATCTTTTCTTTTTTCTTTTTTTTCCTTTTTTTAATACTAAGCTGGTTACCGAGTTCCATATATATGAGCCCTTTTAACACCAGGTGCTTAGGGTCCACCAAGTGTCCAAGAAAGTAGGATGCGTAAGCTTTTTGAGGTTTTTAATTTATCTTTTTCTTTTCTCGCATTATTTTTGTGTAATTTATCATATTATAAGTCTTATAAATGATATATATATATATATATATGTTAAAGAACCTTTTCAAAAAGGTTAAAATTAAAATAGGGAAGTTTCTTATTAAGAAAAGGACCCTAAATGGGTCCTTAGAAATAAAAATAGCTTAATAAAGGCATGCCGGGCAACAATTTTTAGGGCAAAACACTATCCCTAATTAATACCTTGTAGGTTAAACTTACCTTGAAACAGGTTAAAGAGTTTTCATGCAATAGAAGATAGCATAAGCTTTTAATAAAGCAAAAAAAAAAGGTATATCAATTTAATTTCTCAGGATTTATCACAACAATCATCAAACTGAAAGTCAATAAATCCTTAAAAAAATTGATTAAAATTTCCTTTCTTTTTTCATTTCTATTGTCAAGAGCAACATATTAAATAACAAACATATTTTAAGTTCAGATCGCTTGAGAAAAAAATTTATTTATAGAAGAGAAGAAATTTTTTATTGTTTTTTTTTTCCCTTTTACTTGCATAATCAATAGAAAAGAGATAAATAAACTGGATTTTATATAGGTATCAATACTTTATTTTTTTTTCCTTATAGTATTTTGTTTTTTTTTTTCAATCAATAGGTTTCAAGTGTGAGGGGGAAAAAAAAAACCTTGTGCTATTTTCATCATATAGAAATTCGAATGATACTAATAAAGTCAACTAAGAACGCTAAAAATAAAGCAAGTAATTAATAATTGCTACTCATAAAACTTTAAAAAATCCATTTTAACCTAAGAGTGTAATCTTTTATATAGATTCCTTTTTTTTTTGGCCCGTCGATCTTTTATATGGATTTTGAGCGCAAAGAATCGAGAATCCTGTTAAGTAATAAAAACTGGCTCTAAGACAACTTTATTAGAATTACTTGACAAGAAATAAAATAGGTAGATTAACTTGGATGGGTTGCTTTGTCAAGCAATCCAAAAAATGAGTTACTTATTATTTTTTTATATTAATTATGTATAAGTTATGTGATATGAGACTTATAAAAATTTAAAAAAATTATGTTAATTAACTTTTTAAGTAATTCACTAATAAAATAATAAATTTTTTAGTAAAAAAAAATTACTTAAGATGATTATAGCATATTAAATAACCTATACGGTAATTTATTATTAAAAATGGTATAAAGTAACTTTATTTACGTAGCTTGCTGTAGTATCCCACCACCAGAATTATTGGCCTATAATATTTTCAACACCTCTAGGATTCTTCTGTGCCCCCTAAAGACGGCCCAGCGGAGGGCTGACGGGTCCCAGTCCAAATTCGATTATTATATATTTAAATTAGAAAAAAAATGTACGTCAAATTTATATTTATAATAAAATAAGTTTTCTCTTCCCCAAAACTTATGGTCCTGCATCTGCGTGTCCCCCTTACTGTCTGGAAAAACAAATATGTCGTAATCATCACTCTTGATGCATTCAATGATTAATCCTTGCTATGACTGTTTCAAAGTAATTTGGTAAATTTAGTAACCTTAATTGTGACAAATATGTATCTGGTTTTGTTCATAATAAAAGCAAGTTGGGATTGTAGATATTATTGGTTGATGGAGAGGATTTGTTTATTTATTTATTTATTTATTTTGGATTAATATTATAAATAATAATTGAATTTTAATAAAATATATTGTTAAGTATCAAAATTTTAAAATTCATTTTTAATACTAAATTGATTAATTTAAATTTTTTTAAATATTAAATTAATCAATTTTTTTAAAAATCTATTTATATATTTTATTAAAATTCGGATATTATTCATAACATTGTCCTTTCTTTGTAAATCACCTGATATTATTATGTATGAAGTGTTCTATCGGTAGAATTCTCCATTTGTATCGGTAAACTTAATTTAACATGTTTATGTTTTTTTTTTTAATTATCATTTTGCAGATATTTTGTGTCGGCTTTATCAGTGGCTTGTTTATATAGCATCATCACGACACTTGTATCAATTTCGGTCATTCTGAAACCTGTCTACGCAACAAGATTCGTGCTCTTTTTCATCATTTGGGATGTAGTAAGTTTTCATGGATTTTACAATCTTGCATTTTTCTATGGTAAAATGCACGGTGATTAATGTCTTCACCTATCTCTTCCCGGAAAGTACCGGTATCCGATTCTCTTATGTTTACATAGAACTTGTGATCATGATACAGATATTTCTGGGGATTGTGGCATCAGCTACAGGTGCAGCCGCTGCCGTCGGATATATCGGATGGAAAGGAAACGATCACGCTCAATGGCGCAAGGTGTGTGATTACTACGACAAATTCTGCCGACACCTTGCTGGTTCGATCCCATTCGGGTTGTTTGCCGCTGTCATCCTCGTCTTTCTGGTTGTACTTTCAGCCATTTCTATCCACAAGCAGATCCCAAAGTGAAGTTGATTCTGAAAATCGTTTTATGTGGATTATAAAAATTATAAAAAAAATCCGGTGTGGATGTTTCGTATATAACCATTTAGTGCTATTGTGTTTAGTTCAAACATTGGTGCTAAGGGCTCATTCTTGGTGCAGTAGTATGCTATTCGTCTTGCATCATAATGTCTTCGTAGTGTGTGTTATATGTCTTTGTAACTCATTTAAATCGAAATGACCATTTATGTCGTTTATATAGATTTGAAGTTTTTTCCCATTTGAAAGAACTGTTCATGAAGATGAGTGCTTTTATTTTTAGCTTGCCCTGTTGATACTCTGTTCATGGTATCATAAAATTGGCCATAGGACTTAGGAGTAGGCATTGATTGAATCCAAGGCTTGCTTGTTTCATATGCTTTTTTAATCAGCATTTCACATATGTATCATGTTTGATCTGTATGTATATTACTATGTCATTTTCTCAGTATCTTTGTTAGCCAAATACTCTTTTTCAAATCATTACCGAAATAAAACCAAGAACACTAAGATAGAAAGATATAATAAAATCTTCAATTGCTTTATAATCTAATGGTATCACTCCGATCACTCAAGTAAAATATACGGGACAAATTCTAATATGCATGCATTATACAACTAATAAATTTGAAAAAAAAAAAAACTGTTCGCGATATTCTTTTTCACAGGACAGATGGTTTGTTTAATTTCTGAATTGAGTGTATACTGTGAATATTCTTACGCAACACCAACCATGAGAAGGTTAACATTCTATGTTGCAACCCAAAATGCTTGCATAAGGCCCAATGTCAATCCAGACATTTCTTATGGCGATGTTCCCATTGTAATCCCAGTTGCATCGATTCTGCAGTTCCATTCCCTTATAGATGCCAAATTAACCACGATAGTGCCCCCATAAAATTCAATTTCCAGAGCAAAAATTCTTTTTCAGTTGTGTCAAAATGCTACAAACTCAACTAAGCCAATTAATTACTGAAGATAACCATATA
This sequence comes from Combretum micranthum, assembly GCA_024138025.1. Lineage (NCBI taxonomy): Eukaryota > Viridiplantae > Streptophyta > Magnoliopsida > Myrtales > Combretaceae > Combretum > Combretum micranthum. The sequence continues at coordinate 262,832 of JAMXBD010001414.1, read as the reverse complement.
AGGTACAGTTATAGTTGAACCTAAAAACATTGCTAATGAATCTCGTCATCCCGATTTAGTCTAGGTATCCTCAATGTGGAAATTTAAACAATTGCCTCATTTTTCTTCAGGCTGAAACTATAATTTTTTTCCCCCTATAATTTCAATAGTTTTTGTAAGTGCTCAGCAATTTATCCAACTTTTGTTTTTTTCCTGCATTAATACTCTTTACTTGATATCCATGTAAGGAAGGAAATAATAAGCCATTATACCAAATACGAAATCTTTGATAACAAACCATATGGCATAGCCATTGCTTGTAAACTTTGTAGTTCTTCTATGACACCAACCCAGAAGGATTACAAGCCCCATCAAAATTTATTATCCGAATACAATAATAGCTATTTCGTGGGAATAATAAAGGAAACAGAATAGCCATCTATCTCATGTGAATGTGATACTATTGTTTTTAATACTGTATAGTGTAGGCACCCGCTTTTGCTAAATATATAAATATGGCATAAAGGAGACCTTGGGAGAATTTGATTCAATAGCTAGGAAAGAATTAATTCATAGTAACTTAATTAGAAGATTAGGAGAATAATTAATTTAGGAAAAGATATAATTACAAAAATAATTAATTAAAAAATTTTATTAAAAAAATATGGACACACTGATGTCAGCATGAGATCAACATATCTTCAATCCAACTGTCAAAAAACAGCTCCGACCCAAATTCAATTTAATAGCGTAGAAAAAATTTAATTCAGAGTAACTTAATTGGAAGATTAGGGAAGAATTAATTTAGGAAAAGATATAAATAGAAAAAAATTAATTAATTAATTTTATTTAAAAAATGGACACCAACGTCAACATGAGGTCAGTGTCATCTTCAACCTCCAACGTTCAAAAAAACAGCTCGAACCCCCACGTCGTGGCCATTTTTTGGCACTCTAGCTTTGCAATTTTGCCAAATTGTTGGAGAAATTACCAACTAGACTTAGAGTCGTTTCCATTAATACCAAATTTACAAGTTTTCATCAACATTTGTTAGATCAAATTGAATATTCAAGATTGGGAAAAATCATACTTGCACTTTCCTGAAAAATCCCAATCCGAGTCAAATTGAATAAATTGGACAAATTAGAAGATATAGGACACCTTTAACATGGATATAAGTATCTACTATCACATTTAATTGGAAATTTACGTCTCAATTTAAGAGATTCCTGCTAAAACTTACCAAAAAAAAACCCAGATTCGAAATTGATGAAATTAGTAAGCCTTGAACACTAATTCTGAGCCCTAATACTATAAATAGGGCACAAGTAACTCAACTTTACCAAGAATAACTAATATTGTGTTTTTGTTCTTGATCTAGGTTTTTGAAGCTTTAAAGACAAATCCATGGCTTTCTAGAAGAAATCGAGAGAATTGGATGTTATAGGAGTGTTCAGGAGGACGAGATTTACAAGTGTATTGGCTCGATTTACTCTGACAGCCACTAGAGAGTTGTCGTCGAAGACGCCGCCCCTGCCCCGCCCCCCATCTTCAAAACGCCATCACAAGCGTTTTTTTCCCCCTTCCCGAATCGGCCTCAGTGAAGTGATCGCCGGCCTTCTCTAGTCCGATCCAAGGCACTTCGACCGCCGCTCTATCCCCCAAGCGGCCGTACCCAACCACCACCCGCGCCTGACCCAGTCACTCATCGGCGAAGCTCCAACTAACACTCCCTATGCGCGGATTCCAGGTTTATTTCTTTCTTTATTTTTTGTTTTAATCATAATAACACATGTTAATAATAATAATAATAATAATAATAGTAAAATTAAGTTGAAATAAATTATTATAAAAAAACTAACACAATAAATATTGTATATGTATGTGTTATATATCAGGGTGAGCACGGTATGGTTCAGTCCAGTTTGCCCCCTAAACCTAACCAAACCAAACCCAACCTAAAATTATGGTTCGGTTATTTTTACTAAATTAAATCTATCCACATGGCTCAATTCGCTAATTTTTTAAACCTAAAAGAAAACTGTTTGGCACGGTTCAATATACGGTTCAAACCATATATTGAATGATATTTTCCGTTTTTTTTCATTTCAATAAAAAAATTATGAATTATTTTCTTACATTTCAAACCATAGTGGCTAATTAACAAGTTGATTTATTAATTTATCGAAATCATTAACAACATATTTGTCAATTTATGAAAATTAACATTCAACTATAGTGAACCAAATTTTTTCATATCATTAGTATTGTTGTTAAAATGAGAATAACTAAATATAAGAATAAATTAGTGGTGTAGACTTTTTTTAAGACTCCAAATTAGTCAAGTGTCATTACAAATATATATGTGTGTGTGTATACGGGAAGGAGTAAGATTGGATTTCCTTCACTGATGAAAGAGATCATCATAATGTTTCTACTTTCTAATACCATTAAACTACAACTATTTTTTAACCATTGAAACTCTAAAAGTATTAATTATAAATATAAAAAATTAAAAGTTTTACCCCAAAACACAATTAACTATAAAAAAATAACATTAAGAGGATTTTTTTTTTAAGGTGAAACGGTTCAGTTGGTTCATAACTCCAAACCGAACAGTGAACAGAACCATTTTAATAAAATAACTGAAAATTCGGTTCGGATTAGTTCGCAGTTTAGTTCGTTTTTTTCCGTCCTTAGTTATGATTATTTGTCTTGGAAATCTAAAAAAATTATAAAAAAAAAAGAAAAAAATCATGTATGGTTACTAGTAATAATTTTTCAAAACTTTATGCATATTGAATTTGTCTTGAAATTTGTGTGACAATTTTAAAATTAGTTGGATTATCCCATAAAATATTGTTACTAATGTGATTTCATGTTGATATTATGACATGATGAGTAAATATAGATAACATGATTTTGTTAAATATGTAATTGTTAAGTTTGATTTTTTTTGCCGTGACTTGTTGCATCGATATCTTAAATTTTTTTTTTATTTTCACCATATTTTTTATTAATATCATATCCTAAAAAAATACACTATGATACTAGGTGGTGAATTGAATATTTGAGTTAATAAACACAAATAATTATTTTTCGTGCAAGAGATTAGATTTACTAGCAGAAATAACAAACCAAACACATAATATGGAATATAAAAGAGATAGAGATAGAGAATATTAGCCAAGATTTACTGTGGAGTTCGGCTCACTTTTTACCCTCCACGGTCCACAAATGCCTCTAACGAGAACTTCGCAACCACTTCTATTAAATACCACAAAACTAAGCTCAAGCTGAGTAAATACATAAATCACACCTCTTCAGGAAATAATATGTTTTCTTCACTTCACTAGATGCTCTTCTAGGATTTATAAATTTAGGATAGAGCACTGGAACAATTTTATCTCTCTCTTAAAGTCTCTTTCTTAAAGTATACAAATAATGAACAAGAGAATAGAATATTAAATAAGAAAACTTATTTGTTTGTTTTCAAATAAAAGGCTCTCAAGAGTTGTCAAAAATTATCTGAATCTCCAAGTCAATGAGTATTTATAACTTTCAAAAAGTTTAAATGCTCGTTGAAGATATCATCTGTCAAACAGCTACAATAAATGCGTGCAACGATCGAATTTAGTAAAGGACCGGCTCACCGGTATATGGTCTTCAAAAGTCATGCCATAGTCTTTTTTTCTCGCACCCTGGTCGCACTTCAAATTTAGGACTCGATAGCTTTAATCTTTGGAAGATACTGGACCGGCTTCACAGTCCTCCATATACCAGTATGCCAGTATGAGCAAAATAAAAAGTCATACCCTACCATGTTCTCTTTATGCCTTGTATCGCATCTTAAAATTTTAGACTTAATGCTTGAAAACATTTGAGTGGCTTGCTAGTCCTATATGCACAAGTTTTCCGGTGTGATCCTGCAACATACAACACATAAACACACAGAGGGCAAATTTTCTATATTTGATGTTTCTTTATAATATCAATCAAAAGTCATAACTTTTGCACCCATCAAAATTATACTTGATATAATTTCATTTTAACGATCTCCCCCATTTTGATGAGGCTAAAACAAATATGTAAAAAATTTATAATTTTTTTCCCATAATTGAAAGCTCCCCCGTATTTTTGTAAAAAATAGCATCAGACTGAGAAGTAAGATCAAGGTTACTAAGCATACAAATTTTCTCCCCCATAAATATCTAATGTTTGCATACATTGTCTCATTGTTCAATTTTTCATATATACTTTCTCCCCCATTGACCTCATCAAAAGACTTTATATAATAGAAAAGTAGGCAGATATGATATATAAAAGTTCATAGACTCAGCTTAATAGAGAGAGTTATACATAAAAACATCAATAAGCAAATAACAAGATCAAGAAGGAGGAGGAGAGCAAGGATGAATGGAGTAGAAGCGATCCATGAAACCCCTCATATCAGAGCTGAAGGTCTGAAAATATGAGCAAAGGTCAAAGATCTAGGTCTCAACGGTGTCAAATCTGGAGTCCATGTGCTCTCTAAGCTGTTGCGACAATGAAGTAGAAGTATAAGGAGCAGATTAACTACGAGGTTGAGCCTCATCACAATCTGTGTCTATGCTAGAACCAGGAAGTAATATGCCTCTACCAATCAAAGGTTCTAAAGGCTTCTTCCTTATCCAGCTTCCATCTTTCCTTTTCCATATCCCTCAACTGATGGTGTTCAAAGAAAAAGTAGAGACTTAAACAGCTCGAGTCTCTGTGCAAAACTCAACACCCTTATTCTTAAGCAACTGGGTAATCAATTTGCTGCATCTCAAAATAGCTTGAGCAGGCTTGTTGATCACATTCTTGAAGGTTTTAAACATTAAATCAAACAAATGAATCTATTCACTTTTGATAATGTGGACTATAAGCCACAGATCCTATTGAGTAACTGTATTCTTTTGTCCCTTGCATAGCACAATTCATCTATCAAAAAATAATGTAGAACCCAACGCCTAAGGGACAGTATGGAAGAATATCAATTGCACGGTTCGTGCCAATTGGAACCCATATCAGATATAGTGAATAGCTCTTCATAATACTTAGCTCCATCAAAGGTATTAAGCATCCTAACTCCACCATCCTTAACCCCTATCAAACTGCAAATATCAGAGTAGGAGATCTCCAGTCTCCTTCCATACAAGTAGGCATTCAGCATGGGTCGCACAAAACTAGAACTATTGAACCCAGATTCCATTCCAATACCTAGACTCTCATCTTCCTCCTGATAATCAGATAAGTCACAATAAAACAATTTGGCAACTTCTTCAATGATTTCAGTAGGAAAAGACATGGATTCTAAAATATTATTTACAGCTACTCCAGACATATGAGGAATTCTAAAAAACTAAAGAAATCAACATTGTAGTTCCTACCCAGATCTAGAGGAAGATCACGAAAAAGAGAATACCTGTTTAAATGCTTCTATGATGGGAACAGAAACCCATCATATGCTGATGGAGCAAGTGGTGCATGACCCTTGCTATCTTTGGAGGCATGGTGAAAACAGGTGAAAGTGGGAGAAACAGAAGAAGCAAGAAGAGAGAGAAGGAGAGAGAAAAGAGAGGTAGAGGATGTGGGAGATGGTAAGGTGGTGAGAGGGAGAGAGGTGGTGGCAAGAGAGAATTTTTAAGGGAGAGAGAGAGAGCAAGCATGATAAAGAGAGAAGAGAAGGTAGAAAATGATAGAAGAGAGAGAAAGAAACAGATATATATATATATATATATGCATGTAAAAAGGAAGCTACCCGCAAGCTAGTGCATAAACTATCGACGAGCTGGTCCTATTAAAAAAAACAAAAGAAAAAACAATGCTCAGAGCCCATCAAGGGTCAAGTCGAGCCCGTGGACCCTTTGACCATTGACCGACAAGCCAGTGCTATGTTTTGATCAAACCATCCTTATGTCCAATGCTTGACTAACATATAGGCGAATCAATGTAAGGGAAACCGAGGAGCCGATCTATGCCAAACATGCAGCATCTAATAAAAACAGATTTTTAGACAAATAAAATTGCTTAACAGGTCATCACAATAACATATCAAAACAAGCCCAGATCAAATATTTAGACATGTACTATATTTACCAGCTTATTAAACTTAAAAACATGTTATAGATTAACTTCGTTCAATAATATTTAGCACTCATCTTACTTGATCATTCATAATTCTCTTCTTAAAGTGCAAAAGTAATCATCACTCAAAGGTTTTGTAAACATATCAGTGATCTGATTGTTTGTATCAATAAATTCCAAGCTAATATCTTTGTTTAGAACATGATCTCGAATAAAATGATGTCTAATTTCAATATGCTTGGTCCTTGAGTATTGGATAGGATTTTTAGTCAAATTTATAGCACTTGCATTATCATAAAGAATTGGAACATTTTTAAATTTTAAGCTATAATCAAGTAAGGTTTGTCTCATCCATAAAATTTATACACAACAACTACTAGTTGCTATATACTTAGTTTCAGTAGTTGAAAGTGCAACCAAGTTTTGTTTCTTTGAGTGCCAAAATATTAAAGAATTTTCAAGAAAATGGCATGTTCCACTTGTGCTTTTCTTATCTACTTTGCACTCAGTAAAGTCAGAATCAGAGTATCCAATTAGATCAAAAAAGGTAAACTTGGGATACCACAAGTCAGTTTCATGCACAGCAACATCCAATCTTTGTTCATCATCTTCTTTATCATTGTTTTCAAGAGAAAATCTATTTAAATAAGCACAAACAGCGTCAGCATCATCATTTGAGCATACATCAAGCAAAGAATTATCAAAGGCAACATGTATAGATTTTTCAACAACTAAGGTTCCTTTATTAAAAACTCTATAAGCTTTACTTGTTAAGGAATATCCTAAAAAGATTCCTTCATCACTTTTAGAGTCAAATTTAGCTAATTGTTCTTTTTCATTATTTAAAATGTAACATTTTGTGCCAAAAGGATGAAAATAAGATATATTAGATCTCTTTCCTTTCTAAAGCTCATAGGGGATTTTCTTGAGAATAGGTCTTATGAAAACTATATTTGAAATATAGCAAGCAGTATTTACGGCCTCAACCTAAAAATATTTTGATAAATTGTTTTCACACACCATGGTTCTAGCCATTTCAATTAAAAGTTCTATTTTTCCTTTCTGCTACACTATTTTGTTGTGGAGTTCTAGGAGCTGAAAAAGTGTGTTCAATGTCATAATTATTGCAAAAACTTTCCATTTCATGATTTTCAAATTCTCCCATAAGGTTACTTTGAATTGTAACAATGTTAAGGCCTTTTACATTTTAGAGTTTCTTACAATATATAAAAAAGACATGATTAGCTTTGTCTTTAGATGCAAGGAAGAAAGTCCATGTATATGTAGTGAAATCATCAATAATAATCAAAGTATATCTTTTGTCTCTCAAACTTAAAGTTTAAGTAGGACTAAAGAAATCCATATGTAATTATTCTAATGGCCTATTTATGGAAACAACATCCTTAGACTTGAAAGAAGTCTTAATTTGCTTTTATTTTTAATATGCTTGGCAAATCTTGTTCTTTTGAAAATTTATCTTTGGTAAACCTTTGATAAGATTCCTTTTAACGGGTTTTGAATTAATGTCCATGCTGGCATGTCCTAGTTTTCTATGCCATAGCCAACTATTATCATTTTGGGAATATAGACAAGTTTCATTTGATGATTTAAAATTATCTAAATTGATTTTGTAAATATTTATTTGCCTGTATCCTTCAAATCATGTTTGGTTATTGTCTGTTCTTTCAATGGAACACTTTTCGACAAAAAAATGTTACTTTAAAATCATTATCGCACAATTGGCTAACACTAAACAAATTATGTTTGAAATTGTCAACAAGCAAAATATTTTTAATACATAAATCTTTGTTGATGGGAATGCTACCTTAACCTAAAATGGTTGATTTTTGAGTTGTCCCAAAGGTAACATTTCCATGATCCTTCAAGTCAAGTGATGTGAAGTTGGATACATCTCCTGTCGTGTGCCTAGCAGCCACTGTCCAAATACCATTTGTTGCTACCACTTGACGATCCCTGCAAAACTAATCATTACTTCTTTGGTACTCATTTTAGTTTGGGTCCTTTTCGGTTAAGGGGAACAAGTACCTCTCTTTTTGGTATCCAAACTATGATGATTCAAATGTCATGATTTTCTTATTGTACAAGTATGTGCAATATGACCTGTTTTGCTACAATAATTACATGTTCATATGTTGCTTTTACAATTTTGTTTTGTGGGACTCGTAACTATTTTCTCCACTATAGTTAATTCTAAATTTATTTGAATTACACTTTTGATTTCCAAGAAGTGTGTTCAAATTCTTCCTTCCATTTGTAAACTTGGCTATGATAGCCTTTGAATCATCCAAGCTAATTTTCAACATTTTTTTTTTCGAAACTTCTAGCTCTTTTAGGATATTATCATTACATCTATTAGCACATGCAATATTGTTATATTTTGTGGTCTTAACTTCAATGTCTAGCATATCATTTTCAACCTTTAATTTCTCATTTAACTCCTTTAATTCATTATTTATGCTTCTCAGATTTTTACACTTAAAATTTATCTTTTTATTTTCTATTTTCATACTGTTTATCTTATCATTTAGTCTTTCTTTTTCAGATCTAATTTCTTCATGATCAATCTGAAAAAGTTCTAATTGTTATCCTACTTCTGTCATAAAAGATTTCAGCATCCTATTCTTTTTTTTTTTCAGCTTTCATCAGTTTACAGCAAACCTTTTCATACATAGCATACAATTCATCATTTGAAGGAGAGCAACGAGATGTTGCCTCATTGTCTAAGGCCATGAAGCAGACGTTCTCATCATCTGAATCTGATGAGTCCCCATCACCTCATGTTGCCATGTAAGCTTTCTTCTTCTCCTCCTTCGATCTCTTTCGAGCATCGGGCAAAACTACTGGATGTGTCCTAGTTTTTGGTAGTTGTAGCATGTGATCACATCCTTTTTCTTGTGTTTGGACATCTTCTTCAATTTTGGCCTCATGAACTTTCTTAGCTTCCTGGCTATTAAGACAAGATCCTCTTGTTCATCTTCTTCTTCTTCATCACTTGATTCTTGTATTTTAATCTTTAGAGCAAATGCCTTTTTTTGCCTTCTTCGCCTTACTTCTTGATGAGCTCATGAGTTTTAAGCACACCAAGAAGTTCTTCTTTACTTAAGACACTGAGGTCTCGAGCTTCCTCTATTGTTGTCCTTTTGGCTTCTTAATATTTTGGAAGTGACCTGAGAAGTTTAGAATTGATTTCCAAATTAGTAAAGTTCTTCCTAAGCACACTTAAAGGATTTATAATATTAATGAATCTATTATGCATTTTATCAATAATTTCATTTAAGAACATTTTGAAACTTTTAAATTCATCCCATAAAAGACTTATTTTGGTATCTCTAACACTGGATGTTCCTTTATAAGTCTTTTTAAGCTTATCCCATATTTCTTTAGCAGTAGAATATGTACAAATTCTATTAAAATCGCTTTCATTTAAACTACAATGTAAAATATTCATGGTAATTTCATTTAGATCTAATTTTTTCCAATCCTTTTTTGTATAATCTGCTTCTAATTTTCCTTCAATTTTAAGATGCCCATTTTCAATAACATCTATATTAATCTATTTTAGGCTTTTAAAAAGATTTTCATCCTACACTTCCAATAAGGGTAATTACCCACACTTAGAAGCAAAGGTCTGTTTATAGCTTGCCTCTCTAGAAACCCTAATGCATTTAAAGCCATGATCTTTACTCTTTTTGGTGGTTAAGCATAGAAATAATAAAGACAGGCTATGATGCCAAATGAAAAAATACACTAGGATACTCAAGAGAGGGGTGAATTTAGTATTTGAGTTAATAAATGCAAATAATTATTTTTCATGTAAGGAATCAAATTTAGTAGCAGAAATAACAAACTAGACAATAATGTGAAATACAAAAGAGATAGGGATAGAGAAGATTAGCTAAGATTTAACTGGAGTTCTGCCCACTTTCTACTCTCTACGATCCGCAAATGCCTCCAACGAGGACTTCACAACTACTTTTATTAAACACCACCAAACCAAGCTCAAGCAGAGCAAATACACAAATCACAACTCTTCAAAAAATAATAGATTTCCTTCACTTCACTAGATGATCTACTAGGATTTACAAATTTAGGACAGAGCACTAAACAATTTTCTCTCTCTTAAGGTAAAAAAAATGAACAAGAGAATAGAATATTAAATGAGAAAACTTGTTTGTTTGTTTGTTTTCAAATAAAAGGCTCTCAAGAGTCCTAAAAAATTATCTGAATCTCTAAGTCAAAGAGTATTTATAACTTTCAAAAAGTTTAAATTCCCATTAAAGATATCGTCTATCAGACGATTGTAATAAATGTGTACAATGGTCATATTTAGTAAAGGACCAGTTGTTGATGTATGGTCTTCAAAAGTTGCGCCATAATCTTTATTTGTAGTACCCCGATCGCACCTCAAATTTAAGACTCAACAGATTTAATCTTTGAAAGATACTGGACCGGCTCCCTGATCCTCCATATACCGGTGAGCAAAACAAAAAGTTGTGTCCTAGCATGTTTTCTTTGCGCCTTATGTCGCATCTTAAAATTTTAGGCTCCATGCTTGAAAACATTTGGCTAGCTCATCGGTCTCATATACATCGGCTTGCTAGTGTGATTCTGCAACATACAACACATAAACACATATAGGGCAGATTTTCTATATTTGATGTTTCTTTATAATATCCATCAAAAGCCATAAATTTTGCACTCATCAAAATCATACTTGATATAATTTCATTTTAACATATCCTAGTTGTTTGATATATTTTAAGTAAACACATGATACATAATGTATAATAATTTTGATTCGATTCGTAATGTCCTATGGTTCTAAGAAAACTGGGATCTTTATAAATATTTGACTTTACTCTTATATGTCATCAATTAGGATTGTAATATTTAAGCAATACATTAAATTTAGATATAGTCATATAAATTCATCTTATTGAAAATTGACATTGACATTGACATTTCTTCTTTTGATGACACGCGTATTGAATCAGTGTGATTGCCATGGTATGTGATCTTAATGTCTTGTTCAAGAATTTTATCACTTAGAAAAACCACTTTTCATAAATTGTCAAAATTAATTTGATAGACTTAAGGTTCACATATGAAAAATTAATTTTTATAAATGTACCAAATTTTAATTTTAATGAACTTAAAGTAATAAGATTTCAAGTTTCTAAAATCAATCAGCAAACTAAAATTTTCATAAAAAAACTACGTATTGTTTGATTCAATTACAAATACATAGGCACCTAATGGACCACTCCAAAAAAAAAAAAAGAAAAATCTATTTTTGTAAATTTGATGTAGATATAGTTTCCTAATTTATTACATATAGATATTAGCTGCCTATTTTGTAAAAATGTGATCTAATTAACTTCTTTTCAAATTTTGATAAAATTAGAAAATATTCCATGTAAATATAGTTTCCTAATTTATTGCATGTTAATATTAACTGCCTTTTTGTAAGATCTGATATACTTAATCCATCGTGCAAATCTTAATAAAATTGGAAAATACAATTATATAATCTTATAAACCATGAAAAAATAAGAAAGTAAACATTCTATAAATATATTGTAAAATTCACAAGTAAAATTCTAGAAACATATTACAAGTCCAACATAAGTAAAATGATCAACAAGATAAGGAAAGTACAAAGATGAGGATGAACAAAACAAAGGAAACCGGCAAAATGAATGCACTTCGATTAATCAGATTGTCATTTTACATGACATGATTGCTTTGCCCATACTCTACTAATTTGGTCCCACGAGTCGACCCTAACCAATGTCCGTTTGCCCATGTTCAATCTGATCTCTATCTAACCTAGCAAATTCTCAATTTGTTTCAACCAAAATAGCATCAAACTACCAATATTTAATATTGAGCTACACCAAATACCTAAATGTCTTTGATTTCCACTAAATGAAATTTAAAGCTATTTGCTTAGAAATCTTTACAAATTTTAAGTTTTTTTTTCTTTTTTTTTCTTTTCAAACAAACACAGTAACCTGCTTTATATTAAGGGTCAGATTTTTTTTTTTTTTAAGATAAGTGTGGACATCTTATGTTAGGTTAGGCGTGGCCCACTTCTTCACAGCCCATTCCTATAACTAATAATGTGATCATAACTACAATTTCACTTTTCGCTCTATTGCACCTTTCTTCTCCGCAAGTCCATCCGAAACCCTCACTCCCTTTTCTTTCTAAATATTATAGCTACTACTATTAACAATAGTGTCTATGATTTCACATATTTTGCCTTATTTGAGCTATATCAAAGCTCCTAAATCACACACATTGTGATTTCTAGAAATAGGTTCCAATCAATGCCTTTTGCTTTCTTTCTATCTTGTATTTATAGATGTTTACATAATGACTATTTCACTGTCATTCTGTTACAATGTGTTATAACTATCATAGATCTAGCTAATTTTGTTATGTAACTACTATTTGTTACACTAATCTTATGTTACATAATAGCCTTTCAACCTTATCCCTAGTTGTCTTTATCTTTTGCTCATAAATATTGTGTGGGTCGTAACACTTTCCTCTCGTCTTAAAAACAACCTTATCCTTAATGTTGAAATAGATTTATGGAACAAAGAACTTGAGACACATATTCTCACACTGTTGTTGCTTTCAAGTATTAGTATTCCGATAGAAAATCATTTAGCCACAATAGTCATAAACAATCTTACCAATAACCCACAACACCTTAAAAAGATCCATAGTGTTGTTTAGTAAGCTTTCAAAAGAGCCTTGAATCTAATAAGTTTGTTTGTATGTTTGTAAACTAACAAACATTAGAGCCCTAGGATAAAAGTAAAATAGGATCTATGCTAATCCTCATAGTGTTTTATTTAAACATGTACCTTAGGAAGATGATCCTAAGATAAGGTCAACATCTCATCTCTAGTGAGCAACTCAGAATCTATCAAAATTGTGTTGCTATTTGTTGTTTTGTTGCCTAAAAATTTGATTATGGGACTACATGACAATGTCTTGTCTACTATTTGTTGAATTGAGCGATGAAATTGGTTGCAAATATGAACATATGTCTGAGTCCATAAAAACTTCAATGTGTGGCGATGACTCGCATGAAACTTCCAAAAGGTGTCATCTGCCTATACTACACGTATACTACACCTATACTACATATGTGTTGGTGGTAACACCTTTATGACTCTCAAAATTAAGATTATGAGACTCATGATTATGGAATAACAGTTGGCATTTCAAATGACAAATTCACATTTCAAATTCTTCACTTGTTCAATTGTTGTACCCATGTTGGAATATGCTTGTAATAACAGGACAATGTCCGTCATGCAGTATTGCCGTTATACCAACCATGAAAATTCCTTCAAATATGCTTCAAAATCGACAATGATGATAAAGGAACTATTGAATATTGTTGGCTGCCCATACTAATATATATTAATATGTAGGTAGTAGGCATGAAAAGCTGAAATCAAGTCCTTAAGCCAAAGAATCAACATGCTTCCCTGCATCTTCTATCCTCAATTGAGATTCCTTGATCCTTGTTGGTTTATCGATATGAAAAATCGCCTAAAGCACTAAAGAGACCCCATGTGGTCAAAGTCTTCAACAAGCCTACAGTGCACTACTTCACTATCAATATTAGTAATATCATCTAAGAGACAATGTTTTTCATTGTTTTCTACCGCCATAATAGGTTTCTGTCCTCTATTATAGACATATCTTCGGAAACATAGTCAAATCAACTTCAACATTATTACTCACATCCACTTGCTGAACAACATCTACTATAGAAACTCTTTCATCCTTCCAATCATACTCAAAAGGCCCAAAACGTATGAAAAGTGCCTTTACAAAATGTTCCCATGTTTTAAAATTATTGAAGTCGTCCATACTCTCATACCATATAGTAGTGACATCTTGCATAGAAAAAAAATACAAGTTTAGGATAATATTTTTTTGTTTATATGGTAGTAATCCATGAAAATTTCTACTTTTAACACCTAAGAAATTGAATCTTGACCACAAAATCTTGGAGTATCATTCTAGATTATGTGTAATATAGATGGTGGAAGTGATGTGAATGATAATGCTTGTAATGTCACATGAAAAGGCCAATTGAATCGCAATCTATCCAACCTAGAATTAGCAAATTGTAGTGCAAAGACAAGATCATCTAATATCGCACAGATACCTTCTAATTTGGATGATGAAAACTAAAATTATCACTGAATTGATTCTGATGACGAGTGTGTATTGTTCTTTGAAAATGATGAATCTTCATTGAAATTGGAATGTGATGGCTCCTCTCCATTTGAAGTTTTATTGTGATAAATTTTCTTAAGTCCGATCCCCAAGAAATTACAAACGGTTGGCAATAGATGTCTTAATCTTATCCATGAAAGAAGCTGGTGTCTTGTCTAATTCTTGAGTAATATGCTGTTGTGTTCTCTCTAATCTTTTAGCTACTAAGTAGGTTCTTGTTTCCTACACCCTTGAGTATGGCTTCTTGAAGTTTACACACCAAGGATGCAATGATGGAAGTTTGGGGACTAGAGCTCCAAATATTAGGCTTGGCCCACTATATTTCTTCATAGCCCAGGCTTACAACTAACAATGTAACCCTAACTACACATTCACTTTCCTCTCTATTGCGCCTCTCTTCGTCACAAGTCTAACCAAAACCCTCACTATCTCTTCTTTTTTAATATTACAGCTACTCCTATTAATGATGGTGTTCATGATTTCAAGTATCTAGCATTGTTCGGGCTCTGCTAGAGCTCTTAAATCACACATAATGTATGTGAAGACCCTAAAAATTTTGAATATATATATATATTAAATAATTAAAATTTCAAATTTTAAATATTGATGATAGTAATATAAATGTTTAAATTTATCATTAACAAGGAAGTGTTTTACTCAATAAAGGAGAAAAAAGAACATGAATGTTATTGGAACTATAATATATATAAGTAATAATAGGAAGGTACTCATCACCTCTAACGAATGCTACTGAATCTTATAATTTATAAACCTATATTCTCTGTCTTACTCGGGTTGACAAGCAAGTGTACCTATGGTTTGTTAGTATGGATGAGTATAGGGTCGTCTCCGCTGGGAGCATATTACAAACACTAGTATTGGCTAAATTTTCTATTATCTAGCAATCAAATGATTGAGTTGAATAAATTGAATCTAAATTAAACAACTAAACTACACTAATTAAAAATGTGCTAGACAGAATTAACAAATTAATCCCAATAATAACAACTAATTCAATTCATAGCAAGTTTACTCTACCATATCAACATGATTTATCAAAATGTTCTTCTAATTAATCGTTATCTGTAGAAATTCTCAAATCATAAGTATTCTTCTTAGAAATACTCAATTCTAACCTTAATTGCATTCACTAGAATCCCTCCTAACGAATGGACATATCAAGATTACTTTAATCTTAATTAAAATTCTTGAACTTCACAAAACATGTGGCACACTTCCTATTAATATCTCTGTTAGTAGGAGCAATATGTTCTAGTAAATCAGATCTACCCAGTGGATTCGTTTCTCAACATCCTCCATTGAGATCTACTGCAAGACAGTGTCATGCACTATACTATCTTGACTATAATGAAGTTTAATTCACCAAAAAATAACGTTAATAGGGCAAATTCTTTATTTATGCAATTTCAATGTTAACATGATGTTATAAACCCTAAGAATCTACTCACAATATAATATAAATAACAATTAATAAAAATTGTAGAAATAGAACAATAGATACACATAAGAATAGTGAAAGAAGAAAAGCTCTTTCTATAATACACGATAGTGATATCTAAATACACAGAGTCTATAACAAGCCTTCGTCTCTCTCAAATCTTGAAGATGATTACAACCAACAAATTTGGGAACTAACTCCACTAAAAACTTGCAAACTCCAAAAAATTCCTAATGAACACTAATTATGAACAAGTACAATTATAGAAAGAGTGACTCATCCATTTTCTCCAATGGGTATGGTGCTTTTATAACTAATACACATTTCTAAAAGATATCAACGATGATGTGCAACTATTAATATAAATTATCTAACTATTATACTATTTAGGAAAAAATGATAAACGTGCATCAGCCTACCCCTCTAAGAGTCATGGTCGTGAAGACATCCTTAGAAGCTTCTGATCACCATTTCCTAGAAGTCATGACCGTGAAGACACCCTTAGAAGCGTCTGGTCTTGAGTTTTGTCACAAATCACGCCCGTGATGGCTCCCTTAGAAGGTATTGCTTCAAGATTTCTTTCCTTAACTAGGAAACACGCTCGTGAACTTGCTCTTAGAAGCTTCTGAAGTTGAATTTCTCCTTTTCATGCACGGTGATTGGTCTCCATGCTAGTTTACTTTCACCCCATTGGATAAGTATTGGTGAAATTCTCCCTAATTCCCTTTAAGTGATTCCAATATGCTCCAATTTGACCTGAAATGAATATATATCCTAATTAAGTATTAATTCTCCTAGAAATTATGTCAATAAACTATAAATTGGACTTAATTAGCCATTAAGATCAAGGATAAATTATGTCTATCAAAATATCCCTACACTTAAGCCTTGCTGGTCCTCAAGCAAGAAGCTGATGAAATTATTTAAAAATATAGAAAAATATGGTGCTAACTCTTCTATTGCTGGAATTGAAGGATTTCATGTTATCTACTCTTAAGTGTTTCATTCCTTAGGCCAGAGTTCAAAAGCTAATCATGATAAGTTAGCCTTTACCCTCACTATTTAAATTAGATTTCTAACATAGTAGTAAACACATAACTACAAGTAAAAACAAGGAATATCTAGATACTTTCTCTCTTGTACTATTCGTTTTCAATTTAATCACTACCACTAACCTTAAGTTAAATCCTTTAGTGAAAGCATGGACATCAACTTATCAGTTGATTTTCTCTCCCTTATTTTTCTCTCGTTCTTTTGAATTATATATATCTATATATATAATTTTCTTTTTGAATCTTATAACCCATGTAACGAACTTTCAACTGATAATCTCGAGTTCATCACTCAAGTTAACAGACGTTGTTCCCTTGAAAAGGCATCCCTTTGGATTATTCATTCGAGTTATAAGACTAGTTATACCTTGTTGTTAACATGCCTCAGACGGTCAATCTCAGGCCAGACAACCTTAGGTGACCAGGTTTCAAAAGACCCCATCGAACCTCCATCACTTCAACAAGAAGAAGAGGAAGAAAAACAATAGGTTATGAGAGATCATCAAGTGATTCGCATCATTTAAAATTTGCACTAATGGTAAATTCAGTTCAGATACTCTTTTCATGCCAATTAATGGAATTAGTGGTTTTTGAGAATATACCACTGAACACATTAAACTTATAGTCATATGTTACTAAGATGCATAATTCTAAATTAAATAGTGAATAAAACTACCCCATTATGATTCCACATTGTAACTATAGCCTTAGAAATTTTTTATACCCATGAGCATCTTAATTGCAAATACATTCATTATTCCAGCACTTGTACAAAATTTAGTTAAAGTCAAAATCGAATTAGCACCATTCCAAAAACAGCTTACTTCAGTGATAGATAAAATTGACAGGCATTCATTACACTACTCATTTCAAAGTACTCCAGCTAGCATGAAAGCATGCTCCCTTCCTCACACTTGATGGAGACATTGTCCCCAATGTCTCAATAAAACCATAAAATACAAGGAAAAAGTGATTAGTGTAGTTCGATTTGGAAGCAATATCCTTTCTTTCCATTCATATAGTTCTAGAAATATACGGCTAAATTTACCATAAAAGAAGATCGGTGTTCAATGAATACCAGCTCATGAAATTAGGTTTCCAAAAAAAAAAAAGGGGGAAATAAGATAGAAATAAAGTCAGTCAGTTAGGAGCTCTTGATTAGTCTGAGCTGCTGTCCCCATCTGATTCATCGTCATCCTCTTAAGAATTATCATCATCTAGATCTTCTTCATCTGCAGACCCTCGATCCATCATCTCGGCTTCCTCTTACTGCTCTCCACCTTCATCAAAATAAAAAGGCTCCCCCACCTTCAATGCTTCCTCATTGAGGATTATTCTGCTAGAGCTTCCCTCCTTAGATATCTCTGATTTGGATCTTTTCTTGTTCTTCTTTTGTGGTGCTTTCTGAATGACTATTTGTTTTCCCTTGACAGCATTTCGTTTAGGAGCCATGCTTATTTGTCACGTCCGTAAAGTGTGGCGAAGGCGTTTGAAGTTTTGCACTTGGGAGAAAAGTCACGGGTGTAGAGGATCACTTGGTAACTACTGACCTTTTGCACTGTTCCATTCCATGCGACTGCCTCGGCTATAAGATTTGGAATAGTCAAATAAATTCAACTGGGACAAATGCCATAGCCGTGCATGATACCTTGGTGGCTATTGAGAATAATAAAATTCTTCTTGGTCACAAAATCACGCCTGTGACACATCCTTTAGTAGCTTCGGGTGTCGCTTTCTCTAATCCTTCCCATAAAGTCACGAGCGTGACTCTTCCTCGCGTAGCTACTGAGATGAATTTTTCCTAAATTTCAAATGTCACGACCATGAGATCTCCGTTATTAACTACCGTGACTCATTAAATCTAATCTTTTCAAAAATCATGGCCGTTATAGATCCCTTAGTATCCTCTGTATCTCTCGAATTCTTTTTGCTTGCCATTGTCATGGGCGTGACTTTTGAATCAAAATGACAGCTTTCCTCTTTCCACGCCCGTAAAAGATGAACTTCCCCACTACTTTGACTTCTTTTCCCTATTTTTGAGATACACATTCATATATATATATATATACATACATACATACATACATATATACTTACATGCAAAATATCCACTTTATCTACAATCTGAATTTAAAATTATACAAGAAATTATCATATTGGCATTCTAATATTATAACCTCTATAAATGGCATATTAAAGACTACGCTACACATAAATTTAGCAACTATGCACGCAATGATAATTCATATTTTAACCTAGCAACTCGTACGATTAATTCACTGTAATAATACATGAAAATATATAAATAGATAATCATAAAGGATATGTGCTAGTTTATTGTCTCTAGCTTAACATTATGATTGTTACTAAGAATTAATTCAGCCATTAGGAGCTTTCACTTGCTCCTTAGTATTTGTCTTTGTATTACCCGGTAGTGACCCAAAATTTCTCTCAAGTAGCATCTTGGCTATTTGACCGACTTGGTTCTCTAAGTTATGGATGGACGCTCCTTGATTCCTTAAAGCAACCTCAGTTACTTGATGACATGCTTCCAAAGACTTTATATGTTGAGTCAACATCTCTTCAAATGAAACTGGCTCGTTCTGAGAGGGAAATTGTCTTTGAAACCCAGGAGAAGGTCCATTTGAAGTCTGCCCAGTGTTATTTCCCCATCTAAAATTGGGATGGTTCCTCCAACCCGAATTATAGGTGTTATTAACAGGGTTGTTCCTCGTTCTGATCGGGTTCCTCACATAGTCAACCTGCTCTACTCGATCAACTCCTAATGAACTTACTAAATCGGAGACCATCACTGCCAAAGCTTTGTTCTGGCCCCTGGTGAGGCTGTCAAGCTTTCTTGCCAGCATTTCCACCTTATGTGATAAAGCTGAATTAGCATCTTGTTCATTCTTCCTAGCTGGCCTTCCCTCTCTACCTCTTACTGATGACCATTTATAGTGGTTATTTTCCATGTCTTCAAACAATTGGATGCATTGCTTAAGTGATTTATGGTTTAGAATTCCACCTGTAGCTGCATCAATAAGTTGCTTGGTGGTATACTTCAAACCATTATAGAAGGTCTAAACCTGATGCCGTTCTAGGAGTCCGTGATGAAAGCATTTTCTCAGCAGTTCTTTCCATCTTTTCGAAGCCTCATATAAAGTCTTTATATCCATCTGTCCAAATGAAGATATATCACCCCTAACTTGGTTATTCTTGATGGTGGAAAGTATTTTCTCATGAATAACTCTGCCATCTCTTGCCAAGTCTTAATGGAACTCATTGGCATTAAATTAAGCTACTATTTGGCACTCGACTTCAAAGAGAACAGGAACAACTTGAGGTGGATAGCATCCTCCGAAACACCACTTATCTTGAACGTATCACAAATTTCAAGAAATTGCTATGAGTGGGTATTTAGGTCTTCATCACTAAAACCATTAAATTGAACACGCTGCCGGATCATCTAGATGACACTCGGCTTTATCTCAAATGTGTTCACTTGAACTCTAGGCCAAGAAATGCTAGTATTAGCCCCATCCAAATTGAGCCTACAATGCCACTGGCGGATTGACTCTTGGCTCATTTATAGGGGTTATCTCATGTCCATTCCCCCTATGTGGTGGTGGTGATGGTGATGGTGGTGGTGGTGGTGGTGGATTCATATTCAATGGTAGAACTTCTTTTTACTCCAACATTCGAGTTCAAAACACCCGCAGCAACTAGAGGGTCTCTAACAATATCATCCATATGTGATTGTTCTGGTCTTTCTCTTCTACTATAAGGAGGTGACATTTCAATAATCTCTCTTATCTTCGTTAAATCCTTTCTGATTGTCCTCTTGGGCTCTGGATCGAAGTTCGCAGGTTCGGAGTTGCAACTTCGGCTCATACACTGCAAAGCACAATTAATTCAATGTCAGTACAAGTTGTCAAAATAAAACAAACAAAATTAAACACTAGATCCATAGGAATTTTAATCTTCCTAATGATGAAGCCGTTCCCCGACAATGGTGCCAAAAACTTGATTGCCTCTTGATAAAGGCATATTTTACTCAACTTTTACTATATGAATCATGTTTAATTATTATTGATTTTATAGAAATCATGAGGAAAAGGTACTTAAGTACGTTTATTTTGATATTTCAGGTCCTTAAGGACTTATGCAAAAAATACAAGCAAATGAGAGGAGATTTGTGCAAAATTAGAGAAGTAGAACATTCAAGGCCGGTAATTGAGGAATGTAAGCCGCCAACTTTCAAACAAAAACAAGCCAGCCTTGATCAGATAAAAGGAAATGCTGCCAGCATAGAAACATATTTTAATTAGCATTTAAAATTGTCTTATACGCCGGTAAATACAAGATTTATGTCGCCAGCCAAGGCCGCGTCAAAGCTACCCAAATGCTGACAGCTGACTTGCTTTAGAAATGAATTTTATGTTAAAGCTGACCAATTTTCAATCAAGGCCGCCAGCCTTCATGCCGATCGAAGTCCCTGCACGACTTTTCATACATATTTTCCTCCTGTGGATCTTGTGAAAAACAGATGGAACCCTAGCACGAAAATGAACATCTATTTTCTTTATTCCTAGATATTAATTAAGGCTTAGATCAGTAATTAGCTTTTCTTTTTAATTTGATAGCGGATTACACACCAAGATCAAGTGAAAAACATCATTTGAATTTGGATTTAAGAGCGGGATTTTCTTGATAAGGTGATTACATTCTTTTCTTATATTCATTTTATGGATAGTGTTCAATACTTGTTCCTTTGTGCTTAATTAGTGTTTTGAGTTGTTGATTTGAATTATCCAGTTGATACTTTTCTTTTGTTGATTAAATTGTTGTTTGTATTCGAATTGTTGATGCTATTTCATCAATCATGTGTTTTGGATTGAATTTGAAATGCATGATAGATCAGGATTGCAATTGGAAAATTCCTTTCTAATCGATTCAGTGATTAGCTAATTTGGATTGCAGATCTCACAGGGATATGGATTTGAATTTAATTAGGGTTTAGGAAATTATAAAGATTAGTCAATTGATCACTTTCCTAACAATATGGAATATTTATTGGTTAATTTAGGGTAATCACTTTCTTTGGAAAAAAGGATTTTTTTTTTTTTTATCTGGTGCTTAATTGCTTGAATACTAAACCCATTAGCAATTTGGATTTGCAAGCATATTATAGTCATAGCATACATTCGATTGTCATTCTAATCTATTTGCTCTTAACCTAATTCAATTAAGGTATTGGAAATCCTATATCTTTGTAGATTAGTCTTATCTCAAAAATCTAAAGATATTTTCTTTTTTATTGACCTAGCTACAATTAGGAATATTACAATTGAGAGCTAGTCCCCATCCCTTATGGACACGACTTGATATTCACTAAAATTTTATTACTACACACATACCCGATACACTGGTCGATAATTATCTACACATTGAAAGGAATTAAAAAAAAGAGATTAGTAAGAGTTTTAAAATGCACATATAGAAAAAGCGTGATCACCTCTAAAAAGAGCTACCGAGTCTTATAATTTATAAATCTATATTCTATCTCTTACTCGGGTTAACAGGCAAGTATGCCTATCGTTTGTTAGTATGGATAAGTATAAGATCGTCTCCACTGGGAACAAATTATAAACACTAGTATTAGTTAAGTGTCCTATTATCTAGCAATCAAATGATTAAGTTGAATAAATTGAATCTAAATTAAACAACTAAACTACACTAATTAAACTATACCATATCAACATGATTTATCAAAATGTTCTTCCAATTAATCATTATTTGCAGAAATTCTCAAATCATGAGTATTATTCTCAAATCATGAGTATTCTTCTCAGAAATACCCAATTCTAATCTTAATTGCATTCATTAAGATCTCTCCTAATGAATGGACATATCAAGATTGCTTTAAAGAGATTAAAATTCTTGAACTTCACAAAACATGCAGCACACTTCCTATTAATATCTCTATTAGCAGGAGTAGTACGTTCTAGTAAATCTGATCTACCCAATGCGTTCATTCTCAGCAGCCTTCACTAAGATATATTGCAAGACCGAGTCACATACTGTAATATCTTAACTATAATGAAGTTTAATTCACCATAAAACAATTTATGCATTTTCATGTTAACATGATGTTATACACACTAAGAATCCACTCACTCATGATGCAATATAAACAACAATTAATAAAAATTGCAGAAGTAAAACAATAGATATACATAAGAATAGTGAAAGAAGGAAACCCTTTTTTATAATACACGATAGTGATGTCTGAATAGACAGAGTCTACAACAATTCTTCGTCTCTCTCGAGTCTCAAAGATGATTACAACCAACAATTTCGAAACTAACTCCACTAAAAACTTACAAACTCCAGAAAGTTCCTAATGATCACTAATTATGAACAGGTACTATTGTAGAAAGAGAGACTTGATCCGTTTTCTCCAAAGGGTTTGGTGCTTTTATACCTAATACATTGTTCTAAAAGATATCAACGAAGATGTGCAACTAATGATATAAATTATTTAACTATTGTACTATTTAGGAAAAATTTGGAAACGTGCGTCAACTTATCCCCCTAAGAGCCACGGCCATGAAGACATCCTTAGAAGCGACTGATCTTGAGTTTTGTCACAAATCACGCTCGTGTGTCTCTCCCTTTGAAGGTACTGGCTTCAAGATTTCTTCCCTTAACTAGAAATCACACCTGTGAACTTGCTCTTAGAAGCTTCTAAAGTTGAATTTCTCATTTTCACACCCACAATTAGTCTCCATGCTAGTCTGCCTTCACCCCATTGGATAAGTCTTGGTGAAATCCTCCCCAATTCCCTTTAAGTGTTCCCAATATGCACCAATTTAACCTGAAATGAATATATATCCCAATTAAGTATCAATTCTCCTATAAATTATGTCAATGAACCATAAATTGAACTTAATTAGCCGTTAAGATCAAGTATAAATTATGCCTATCAGGTACATTCTATGGCAATGTGTGTAGAGCCGCCCTCCTTAGCCGCTATTACTCCTCATATTGTGAACAACACATAAAAAATAAAAACATCACAAATGAATCAAAATTTAAAACACACAAACAATCGATATCTTCAAGCCTCAAAATAGCCACTATGCACACGCTATTTGTTTTGTTCGCTCAAACTTCATAAGTGATGCTTGATGTTATATAGAGCTTAAGGACCAGGAGACAAAACAAGGTGTTACTCTGTTATCTTCCATTTCTCCTCTTAGTGTATAAAAACAGCTCAAACCCTCTATTTTCTTCCTATTTTTCTCTCAACTTGCTCACTCGTTTAACGAGACATGACCACCCATTGAAACATCCTGATACCCCCTTTGAAACCCCTACCTCCACCGTGACCAAGCCACCAACACCATGGAGAAATATCCTCTCAAATTCAACCCCCAAGCTAATTCTTAACAAAGAAATATTTTATGAATGTTAGGATCCATCCAATCCACCCACTTCATGCCACTAATGCTTGCATATACAACCACCACCACTCAATTGTAGGTACAAGATGCTATCAATATTGACCATCGACCCTCCTCGTGATCAGCACATCTATAAGTTATTTTCACTCATAGTTGATAAGAAGTAAAAATTTCTATAAAATAAAATTGTGCAACTTTTTGTTTATAGAAAAATACAACTTCTCTCATATCTATTCACTTTCATGACTTTAAATCCTTTTCCAACATTCCTAATACAATCTTACTTAACCAAATGAACCTTTTTATCTATTCATAATGTATAAAGAACCAAAATTTTGAGTAGGTATAAGAAGGGAAAGTTTACAAGTTAAGTTTTAAAAAAAAAAATAAGAAATCTAACTCTAGAATATTGATTGTAGCTCGTTTTACTTGTTTCTTAGGCCTTGTTGATGAGTTGGAACTTTCATCGGATTACTATGAATTATGAGTATCCGACCAAGGGGAGTCAGTGTTACTTTCAAATATAAATATTTTGTTGCATGATGAATATGAACTTTGTCATCTCTTGTTTTGATTTCATAATATGAAAGCGTATATGATATATTAATGGTATAACCTTAACACCTCTATAATCTATGCTAAGTGTATGATATATCTATGTTTTCATTACTTGTTACATGTGTGTGGATAAAGAGGATATGCCACCAAGATTTGATGGATTAAGTATAATATGGTAGTTTTTTTTTTTTTTAAGAACAAGTATAGCTATGAATAGGGATGCAACCGGATCGTCTATTAACGGGTTTCTAACTCGTCCAAACTGATAAAAACCCTATAGGGTAATAGGGTCAGGTTTGGACATTCTTAAAAACCCTGTAGGGCATTAAGATCGGGTTTGGATACTACAAAAACTTGATAAATACCCACTCAACCCATTAGTCCTCATAAAAAAAATTGTTAATGCAAACACATTTATTAAATGTAAAACATAGTAACAAGCTAAATTTAAAAAAAGATTGGCAAAGAAAAGGTGAATTGCTATATTATTAAACTATTATTTTGTTGGCTTAAGTCTATTGAATCTATTGAAAAAAAAAAAAACAATAAGCAAGGCAAGTTCGGATTGATAATTGACAGGTAATCGAGCGGGTAACAGGGATGGGTGAAAGGTTTTAAAGTAAACCCCATAAGGCGAGTTTGGATATAAAAGGAAAATCCTAAAGAGTTATAGAATCGGATTTGGTATGTCCTATAGTGTAGCGAGTTCAAGTTTGGGTTTATATGACCCGTCCGAAACCCGGCCCAGTTACATCCCTAGCTATAAACACCACTTTTGAATCAAATTTTAAATCATGTAAATGTGTTGTTAAGTGAAATTTTGAGTATTCATAATCTATGTCGTGTGTATTTACTATCCAGTGTTGTTTTGTCATTTAAAACACACAAAAAAAAAAATTACGAAATTGAGCTAAGAAGTTGTTAGGCGGTGAATGTAATCCCATTCATAAGTTCTTTCTTTTTTGTCCCACGTGGAGCATCTTGTTGTGTCCCACATTGCTAGGAGCTAAAAGCATTGACCTTATATCGTAGATGCATTAGAGAAGTCCTCGGGTTGGAGCTCCTGCATGGACTTGTAGTTGGACGATAAAATATTATAATAATTTATATATTTTATATATTATCCATGTGCGCCTACTGTCATACTAAGTTTTAATAATGGCAAATCATACTGTCGTTAAAGTCTGATTTAAATTCTTTGATAAAAAAAATTATATCCTTACAAAGAAAAAAAAAAGGTTGAAATATTATCAGTTATATGTTTTTGTGTCATTCTTTTTAAAAAGGCAAAATAAGTAAATATTTCCATATAGCAATGAATTTAATTTCATATAGGAAAGTAACGAATACATGATATATATATATATATATAAACATGTAATTATATTAGCCTTGATTATTCAAACAAATATAATCGTTTTTACTTTTCATATATAAGAACATCCTCACGAGATAGCAATAATGATAGATACATATATAATGTCATAAATGTGTGTATGTGTGTGTATAACAAAATAAGGAATACAAGAAATTTCCATACATGCTCAATTGCTACATTGATTGATCTAGAAATTATATCCTCATTTATAACATATGTATTGATATGTGATTCTCTTGGGAAAAAGTATTTTTCATTTTATGTAAATCTTGTCCCATGTATGTATACTCGAATGAAGAAGAACATAATTTTAGAAATGAGTAACCACACTTCTTGATTATTTAAAAAAATATATACAAATATATTATTCCCATAAATATGTATGGATTTTATCTATGTATTATGACATGCATTTCTCAAATATATATATAATATTATAATATATATAAATATATGTACAGTGCTACTCAAAATTTGAGTGTAATATTGTGATTATTTTATTTTGATTATGAATAATGCTTAAGGTTGTTTTGAGTATGTGGCATTGAATGTTATTATGTAAATGTTTGATTTATTGAACACCATATAACTAGACTAATTATTAACTCAAAACATAATAAATCTTACATGCACTGCATAGCATCTCGCATTATCAAAAGTCATCATTTCTTATAATGAGCACGTGGGAGGTCCAAAGGGGACCACACTCCCTCATACACTAACTAACAATTCAAGGATTTTCATATGTATGGAGGAGCCAAAAACACCGCTGCCACTTAGACCATTATGCTGGACCCGAGATGGGTCCATAATGTGGGTAGAAGGATGGTGATTACAACAGTGATGATGGGTTAAAGAAGACCGATGAAGGCAAGTGTAAACCAAAGACAATTGTGGTAGACTGTAGCAAATAGCCTAGAAATTTATGGTGGTTCATCGATCCCTAACCTAAGGTTGGGGAGAAGGAAGGAGGGGAAGGGGGGGGTGGATGTGTGTATACCTTAGACTTCACGTTATTTATTGAAAGACCACGTGCGTTGTTTACATTCATATGATTTTCATGTGTAGCATATGCGTGAAAACTTGTTTGCATTTGTTGTGTTTGAGAATGTACCCAACTTCATTGAACTGTGGTTTTTGCTCATACCCATTTAGATTTATTCATATGTCATGTTTGTTATGGCATATTACTGTAAGGAGGCTACCACCAGTAAGTTTTTGAGACAACCTCTTTGGGTTTAGGTATAGGATAAGAAGTGGAGAAGAAATTGAGAAACTCTTTTTTGTTAAGCTATGTTATCTTTAGTATATTATGTGTTCCAATTTTTAGGATGATTGCAATCAATTAAGACTCAAACTATTTTTATTTTGGAAGCATGGTACTCGTTGAAGTTATTAAGGTATTTTTGGGTAAAATTAATTGTGGATAAAATACTTGTTTAGACGCTTCACGAATAGTTGACAAGATTTAGAATGTGTCAAATGGCAATTATTCACCTCAATGAGTATTCATGGTGAGTTGTCATGATTGGGATATCTTGCAATGCGTGATATTGTGATTTCTAGAAATGGGTTCTATCGGATGCCTTTTCTTATCTTTCAGTCTTATATTTATAGATGTTTACACGGTGATTGTTTGACTGCTATTCTGTTACAATATGTTGTAACTATCATAGATTTAGTTTATTCTATTATGAAACTACTATTTATTACAGTAATCTTGTGTTTATATAGTAGTTTTTCATCCTTGTCCCTGGTTGTGATATCTTGCAATGCGTGATATTGTGATTTCTAGAAATGGGTTCTATCGGATGCCTTTTCTTATCTTTCAGTCTTATATTTATAGATGTTTACACGGTGATTGTTTGACTGCTATTCTGTTACAATATGTTGTAACTATCATAGATTTAGTTTATTCTATTATGAAACTACTATTTATTACAGTAATCTTGTGTTATATAGTAGTTTTTCATCCTTGTCCCTGGTTGTGATATCTTGCAATGCGTGATATTGTGATTTCTAGAAATGGGTTCTATCGGATGCCTTTTCTTATCTTTCAGTCTTATATTTATAGATGTTTACACGGTGATTGTTTGACTGCTATTCTGTTACAATATGTTGTAACTATCATAGATTTAGTTTATTTATTATGAAACTACTATTTATTACAGTAATCTTGTGTTATATAGTAGTTTTTCATCCTTGTCCCTGGTTGTCTGTCTTTTGTTTGTAAATGTTGTCTAGGTTGTAACATCTTATTAGCCTATATTATCCAATTTAATAATATAATAATTTTTAGTTAAATAGTATATAAAAATAATTTAAAATCACAATGAGGGGAAGTCGTTTCAGTTATAAGTCATAATTTTTCCACACTGATTGGTGAATCATCCACTGCCCTAATGTAAGTTATGTCACAATCCTTTAAGAGTAGATAGTGATCTTCCACATCATCCTTGAATTGTTACTTAGTGTAGGAGCAAGCTAGGAAAATAGAGAAACGATAAGGATGATAAATAGACCAAACGGAAACTAACCAATTTAATCTTTTCCTCCATATACCGCCAGTTCGATGCACCAATGTCACCAACCCATTCAAACGATTAACCATTATCAATCCTTGGCTAGCCATTGATATGCATTAATTTATAAATAGCTAAACCCGTGTTCAAATATCTTGAATATTCAATAAACTTTTAGATAAAATTAAAAAAAAAAAGAAGTTATACTCGTATTAATAGTCATAAAAGTAATAAAGAAATGAGCCAATTTTTTTTTTTTTTCATAATCAATTTAAATTGTCAATTCATAACACTGAAACATAATTCCTAGATGTTTTTGTTTTTATTCTCTGGGTTTCCCTTTCTTCTATTACGTTACTCTGCATAAGCCAATACTTGGGGGACCAAAATCTAAAGCCCTATCCTGCATGGTCTAATGACTCTAACTAATAGTTGCAAAATAACTAGGTCCCACAATTACATTGAACAATTATGAATTTTGGACTATATCAAATACTGAAAGAATCAATTTCGTAGGATTAAATCGAACATCCAACTGGAGACCTTTAGAGTTTAGACACGACAGCTCATAGATGATATTTTGCAACGTGGTCGGTGGTGTTATAAAATTTTATTTCCTTACACATTTATAAAATTTTAGTATTTCAATTATCGAACATGTTCTATGATCCTTGCTTTTGCTTAACAACCAAATGGATAATATATAATTCAATATGACTTCTGGTACATGCTTTTTTTTTTTTTTTTTTGGCCGATCTTTATGATCTTTTAATAAACTTGTTAAGCTTAAATAAGAAAGAAAATTTAGAAAAATATGAAGAGGATGGCGAATTATTACCTTTTTTTTTTTCAGCCAATATCTTTGTACTATATTAATTACTTTTTTATTCATTGTAGACTCTTCAAGGATCTATCTTCAAGAGTTTATAGAGGATGTAGTTAATTTGAATATTAAAATTAATACCTCATGACTCAATTTGAATATTAAAATTAATGCAATAATGTTATGTAATAAATTAAATGAATGATTTATTTCATTAAATTCATTTAGGCTTACTTTATTTAATATTTTTCTATTGCATTATTGTAATGTGTTGTGTTCAAATTTTAAACTAATTTTTCAATTAAGATTTCAATTTTGATTTCAAATATTTTTACAAATATCACAAATAGCATAGGATCTATTTTAGAATTTTTAGTTTTTAGACACAAAATACGTTTATTAAATGGTAAGACTACATGTTGAAATTTATAAGCACAATTAATAATTTGGTCATACTATGGATTTATCCTTTTCTATACATGATTTCATTAAGATAAATATTAGAAATACTATACAATATATATTAACACTAACTAGACATCGGCATCGAGTCAACCTGGTCTGAACCAGCCAATTCACGGGTCTAGGTTGTGATGACTCAAAACCAA
Organism: Combretum micranthum; assembly: GCA_024138025.1. Lineage (NCBI taxonomy): Eukaryota > Viridiplantae > Streptophyta > Magnoliopsida > Myrtales > Combretaceae > Combretum > Combretum micranthum. The sequence continues at coordinate 232,587 of JAMXBD010001414.1, read as the reverse complement.
CCCGGATTGACACAAGTTGTATTGGATCGAGTCACAATCCGTGAAATTTTTTGTAAATCCAATGATGTTCACATGTTTCCAACGCATTCTCTACTGTGAGATTCTTTTAAAATATATATTCAAGAATAAAATTATAATAAAACTTATGCTATGTAAAATTAGCTTGAAAATGAGAAATCTATTTCTTCATTGTTTTTTTTTCAACTTTGCATTTCATCTTGCCTTATTTTTTTTTTTTCTTTGATTTCTCTCTCTCTCTCTTTCTCCGAACACACACATCATACACAGTAAAACAAACACACATATCACATCTAGAACTGTGCATGCGAGACAAGTTATGCGAGCCAACCACAAACCGCAAAATAATGTGGGTCAGATAAAAATTTTAGCTCGTTTAATGTGCGGGCCCAAATGACCCCCTTGCACAACCCACAGCTTGAAGCGAGCCATCCCGTTGCAGGTCAACTTGGTTCGCAAACATACACTTAAAAAACATAAAAAAAAAAATAAAGGAATATAAATCTTATAAAAAAAAAAAAAAGAAACCCTACTATGTTACCATTCTTCTTTCCTCTTTACTTTTCTATTACTTAGTTATTGAATGTAAATTATATAATTTTTATAGGTGTTATATTCAAACTTCTAACATTATATTTATTATATCTTTAGTTCTTTTTATCAGTACTTTCTCTTTTGTATCTATCAGATATTTAGATAATTCTATTTAAAGTAAACAACACAATATCAATTGGTAATTTCCAATATGTATTTTCCTTGTCATGCCAATGAAAAAAAAAATTAGAATGGATTCTAATTTCTATTAGTTAGAATAAATCCTTTTATGTGAAGATAAAAGTTCAAAATAGAAGTCTATAATTTTTTCATACACGATGACCATCTAGGATTAGTATATAGGTAATTGGTAAGATAAAAAGAAAGATATTCTACATTTAAATTATTAAAAGTTTAAATTTAAATTTGAAATCTTATAAAATTTTTCAATAAAAAGATAATATTAGCGGGTTCACGGGCATCCCGTTTAACCTACAAACCCACACAGGACAAGTTAAGCTAAAAAATTTAGCTCGCATAACCCATAGGCTAAAGCAAGACAGGGAAAAGCAGGGTGAGGTGGATTGGCGTGCATAACTTATTTGCACAAGTATAATCACATCACACACAGTAACACATATACACGTCACACATAATATTCACATTTTCAAATTTAGTAATTTTTTTTTAATTTAGTTCTGACCTAGCGGATTGACCTGCCTACCCGCCGTATTGACACATGGGTCATGACCTATACTGTAGGACCAGACCGACGAGTCTAACCCACCGATGGTGGTTCAAGCAGGGCACGGATTAAACGCAACCGACACCTGTCTAACACTAACTATTAGACTATTAGCTCAACTTATTATACGTCTCCTACTAACGGGAAAAAAAATTACTAGTAGTGACAAATGATTCTAATTATTAAGTAATGGAGAAGTATTATTCATTTTCATATAAATGAAGAGATAGTAAGTAAATTGTAAAATTACTATTATTCTCATTTCTTAAAAGATATCGCTGCTAAACTTTTAGCAATACTTGTGCCACCAGATAATCGATAGATCTTCATCTTGATGCATCAATTTAAGCAAATATTTTCCCTTATCATTGTGACAGGTAAGAAAGCATTTTATATGTGATCATACATGCAGCGTCCATATCTTATTTATTACACCCTTAATAATATATATATATATATATATTATTATTAAAAATAAATGTACCAAATAGCCTACTCATTTTACCCCACTTAATGGAACACCTTCATCTATAATGGTTTTTACTTCATTAAAATGTACTAACTATTTTGAGGTAAAATTGCGCTCTCTCATTCGTTGAAACCTTAAGGTATTAACAGTGCTCTTTTAATGGAATCCACTGTTTGAATAATCCCTTTTTCCTATCATAATAAAATATATATGACAATAAATAATTAAAAAAAAAATATTATTCTTTCTAAAAAACAATATTATTCTTTCAAAAAAAATCCCCTCATAATAGAGTAAACACCCACATAATTGGATTTTAAAGAATTGTGAGCGATGAATAAATATTTTTTATCCTTATCTTCGCGTCTCGTTGGTCTTTTTGTTTATAATAAAAACGAATTGAAAGATTAACCAAATAAGGCCAGAGAGCCATCCCATCAAAAAGTCTAATTTTATTCTCTGTTTTTCACTCTAAACACATGTTTTCTCTCATTACTAATTGCCTCATTGAAATTTTTTAAGCATTAAGACCAATTGTAATGAAAGCAAAGTATTTATCAATTATTAACGTACTGCTCTTTTTTGCATGTCCAATTAAAACTAATGAGTGTTTTAAGATAATAGCTAAAATATTTATTAAAGAAAAAGAGAAATTTTTTTCATAAAATATGTACTCAATATTGAAACATAATAAATTGTTTTTCAAAGCATCGACTGGTTAATATGCAAAATGACGCAATGCTTGATTGCTTACTGACAGTAGCGTGGAAAAATAGACATGGGAGGAGAAAAAAATTAGAAAATCTAATGCATGATTATTGATAAAATTTTAACACTTGTGGTAGTGGAAGAGGTAGTTTGAAAAATGATAATCAACCATATTTATATTTATTATATATATTAAAATTTTATTAATATTTATATACGTTTATATATTACACGCATGTTATAATAGATATAAATGATTTAAATATATTTGGTCATAAGTCACATCATAATGCTATCATATGATAACTATATCAATTACAAACAACTGGACACTAGTCATTATAGTATATTTGATTGTATTATTGTGATTTTTTTTATTTTATTTATTTTTTTAAATAAATTGTTTATCAAGAAATAAAAAAAGATGAAAAATAGATATTTTTACTCATAAATTAATCGTACAGTCTACATACAAATAGTGATCAAAGACAAATAAAAATCAAACAATCCAACCATAATTCCAAGCAATTTCCCAAATAAACAACAAACCATTCAATTTTCGAATCCATTTTGGCTTTGTGTGCCCATAAGTCCAGAGAAAGTAGCATTGCAACCATACGTTGTCTTATTATTACCATCCTACCATTAATAATATCATATTACAAATAAAATCACTAATTGCTAATAAATATATATCTATATAATATAACTAGTAGTTACAAGCTCACTTAACACTAACTCACGCAGCAACAACAGCTACTAGTCATGGCAACCACTGATGGAAAAAAGCATGACGCTGCAGAGGTGCCTCCACCACCTCCACCCCCGGCAGAGAAATGTCCATGCTCCATAATTGATGTTGGGCTCAGGTTGTTGTTATTTGCTTCTACACTGGTTGCTGTTATAGTCATGGTCACTAGCAAGCAAACTGTTGAGATAGTGGTGCCCGGATTATCCCCGCCGATAGCAACAAAAATGAAGGCCAAATTTAATCAAACACCCGCTTTTATGTAAGTAAAATTCAATGTAAATTTCATGAGAGGAACTTGGTTATTTATTTTATTTTTTTATCAATATAGTAGCACATATATAGCATGTATTATGTACTTAATAAAATTTATCCAGTTTTTCTAGTGTTTCTTGCAGCTACTGGTGTTAATAAATTCCAAATACAATCGGTTAGTTGCCTAATATTATTCAGTTATAAATAACATGATCCTTACTTTTCTTTTCTTTTTTTTTAACACTATGCTTGTTACCGAGTTTCATATGAGCCCTTTTAACACTGGCTACTTAGGGTCCACCAATTGACCAATAAAGTGGATGATTATATATATATATATATATATATAAATGTTAAAGAACTTTTTAAAAGGTTAAAATTAAAATGGGAAGTTTCTTATAAATAAAAGGACCCTAAATGGGTCCTTAGAATTAAAAATGGTTTAATAAAGGCAAGCGTGGCTTCAATTTTTAAGGCAAAAAAGCTATAACTACTGCCTTGTAGGTTAAACTTACCTTAAAACAGGCAATTTTCATACAATAGAAGAAGGATTTGTTTAGTGTCTATTTTTATCTGTATCTGTATCTGTATGAAATTATATGTGTAATATACCGATTGATATATGTTTTATCTATATTTAATATATTTAATTTTGTAATGAGAACTATTTTTTTATCTATATTTATTTCTTAATAAATAATTTATTTTAAAAAAATTTAAAAATATCTGTATCTGTCGAGAAAAACTAGCCAAACAAATCCAAAATTAGCATAAGCTTCAAAAAAAAGAAAAAACGTGTATCATTTTAAATTTCTCATAATATATCACAATAATCATCAAACTGAAAGTCAACAAATCCTTCAAAAATTGATTAAAACTTCCTTTTTCATTTCTATTTTCAAGAGCAACATATTAATTATCAAACATATTTTCAGTTCGTATAGCTTGAGAAAAAAGGTTTATTTATTGAAGACAGAAAAATTTTATTCTTCTTCCTTGTATAATCAATAAAAAAGAGACAAATAAACTGGATTTTATATAGGTACTTGTGCTTTGAATTCTTTTTTTCCTTATAGTATTTTTTTTTTAATCAATAGGTTTCACATGGTGCCGAAAAAATATCTAATAAATTGTTGAAGTAGACTGTCCAAAAATAAATTTGTCGATAATAATGAGAAAAAAAACACTTGTCCTATTTTCATCATATGAAAATTCGAATTATACTAATAAAATCAACTAAGAACGCTGAAAATTATGCAAGTAATTCAATAATTGCTACACATAAAACGTTAATAAATCCATTTAACCTAAGGGTGTAATCTTTGATATAGATAACACCCTAGAGCAGTTCTTGGTCCAAAATTGATTATTCTATATTTATATTAGAAAAAACAATATATGCGATATTTATATTTATAATAAAATAGATTTTATCTTCCCAAAAACATATGGTTCTGCATCTCTGTGTGTCCCCTACTGTCCATTGAAAACAAATATGTCATAATCATCACATAATATAACAAGAAAAATTATCAATTCATGCAATAATTGATCCTAGCTATAACTGTTTCAAAGTAATTTAGTAACCTTAATTGTAAAAATATGTATGTGGTTTGTTCATAATAAAAGTAAATTGGGGATTGTAGATTTTATTGATTGATGAGGAGAATCCGTTTTCTTTTTTTTTTTCTTTTGTAAAATCACTGATAATATTATATTTGAGCTATTCTAACAGTAGAATTCTCCATCTGTATTGGTAAATTAATTTAACGATATATTATTTTTATTTTAAATTTATGGTTTTGCAGATATTTTGTGACAGCTTCATCACTGACTTGTTTATATAGCATCATCACAATACTCGTATCAATTTCAGTCATTCCAAAACCTGTCTACGCAACAAGCTTCCTGCTCTTTTGCATCATTTGGGATGTAGTAAGTTTTCATGGATTTTACGATCTTGCATTTTTCTGGTAAAGTGCACAGTGATTAATGTCTTCACCTATCTCTTCCCTAAAGTGCTGGTATCTGATTCTCTTCTGTTTAAAAAAACTGGTGATCGTGATACAGATATTTCTGGGATTGTAGCATCAGCTACAGGTGCAGCCGCTGCCGTCGGATACATCGGATGGAAAGGAAACAAACATGCTTATTGGAGTGAGGTGTGTGATTTATATGACAAATTCTGCCAACACCTTGCTGGTTCAATCACACTCGGGTTGCTCGCGGCTGTGATCCTCCTCTTTCTGGTCGCACTCTCAGCCATTTCTATCCACAAGAGGATCCCAAAATGAAAAGATTAATTGTGTGGATTATGAAAAAAGCCTGTGGGAATATTTCGCGTACAATCATTTAGTGTCTTTGTAGTGTTATTGTGTTGAATCAAATACTGGTGCCAAGGGTTCGTTCTTGGAGTAGTAATGTAGTATTGTTGTTGTTCTTCTTGTATAGTAATGTCTTCGTCGTGTGCCTTATATGTCTTTGCAAGTCATTTAAATCGAAATGACCATTTATGCCGTTTAGTTAGTGTAGACACCTCATTTTGACAATTTTTTTTGTCAATTTGTTAATAATTAAATGTTAATATTAGTGCAAATATGGTTAAATTGAAGGATTTTTTTGCATCTTTGAGCATTGTGATTAGAAATAAAAATTAGGAAAAATAAATCAAATTAAAGGAAATAAATAATTGATATAATATACATGTATATATAATTTTATAATATGAAAAAAAAAAACAAATTTACTGTTCATCTTCTTTTTCGTTGAGCAGCCCAACGGCCTACTTTGAGCCGTTTTCGGCCCACTTCCGGACCTTTTTTCTACAAACCGAAGGCAGATTTAGAAACTACGCACGAAATAGTTTGTTTTGGTATAAAAATCACATGTTTTAATCAATAATTACTCTTTCAAATCCATACTTCAAATTTGGGAAAAACGTTTTTGGTACTTTCCTAAAAAATTCAAAAACATGTGAAAGTTGCTTTTTAAGCAATTTAATGATTTGGAACGTTACAATATGAGAGGTAGACGTCATTATTGCATTTAATTGAAAAGTTACATCGGTATTGATTCAAATTATTCAAATTTTGCCAAAAGTGTTTTACAAGCTTTAGGTTCGGGATTGATTGATTAGGAAGGTTTTGGTCGAATTAAAGCTTATAAATACCCTCTTCATCTTCTGTTTTAGAAAAAGGAAGGAAAAATTAGAACAATTAATTAATTTTACATTGATTTGTTCGGAATCGTGAGGACTTCAAAAGCCCTCAATCAATTATCTCCCATCCTTACCGATTTGCCTTCGTTGGTCGTCCACTGCCACGTCATCCTCGACCATCGCGTTGCTGCTGCCATCGCGGACTACCCCTGGTCATCATCGTCGTCGACTTTGGTCGTCACAAGTCATCCTTCGTTCATCCGCTTGTCATCCTCTACACGCTGTCACGGTCTTCATCCTGATCTTCTTCAATCCTGTACGCAGAGCCATCTTCATCCAGGTAAGTTTTCCTACCATATATGTGTATATGTATATATATTATATAATAATAATATAATAATATATTATATATAATTAGTAATAAATATATGTTTTCGCAGAAATAGATTAATAAGTGAAATTAGTTGAAGTTTTAATAATATTAATCATAGTAATATTTGTTTGATATTAATATATGATAATAGTGTGAAGTTTGTGTTTATAAATAATTGTGATAGTTTTACATGAGTTTTTATGATAATTGATATTATGATGATTTGTTTGTTTAAAAAAAAAATCGTTTTAACACCTAAGAAAATTCGATTTTTATAAATTTGTTCAAAATTAATTTGATAGATTTAAGAAACACATAAAATTAGATAATTTTTATTAAATCATAAAACTTAATGAACTTAAAGTGATAAGATTTCAAAATACTAAAATTAACCAACAAACTAAATTTTTCTTAAAGAACTATGTGTGGTCTGATCCCGATTAGCAAGTACGTAGGCACCTAAATGGGCGACTCAAAATATGTAAAAAAATTATTTTTGTGATTTTTTTTGTTTTTCTTAGTTTAAGTAAATTTGTACATATTTGTAAATAGTTAGAGCCTTGTAAATAGTTTAGATTTTGAAATTAAGGTTTAAAAGAAAGCAATTTAAAATTGGAAAGTTAAAGTGGTAACTGTTTAGGTTTAATAGGTTAGCCTCCGGACTCAAGTTAATTTCTGGTTCTCGTTTTCAAAACGATTTTTTTCGCAGATCAATAGCAAAACTGAAATCAACCTGCCCATTGGTTTTGGTTTATCTTTTTTCTCAACTTTAGTCGAGTAGCAACTCCAAAATATTCTCAAAATTCAAAATTTCCTTTAATTTTTAGTCGAGGATTCATATTGAATGGGTTAGGGTTTAGTACGAATCGAATTAAAGAAAATCAAAAACCCAAGCTCGACAGCTTGGCGACTCCACTGGGACAATTTTTTAGAGGCTAGTCACTTTATGCTTTTCATATTTAAATTGCTTTCTTTTGTAAATATCTTGCATATTTGTAAATAGTTGTACTAATCTTTTTGTTTAAGTGATGCAAATAAATAAAATAAAATAAAAAGAAAAATTCTGCAAATACCCCTAACCAGGGGCAAGGTTAAATTTAAGAAAAATGTGTGCTAGATGTGGTCAAACCTGGGCCACCTTAGGTAACTTAGGACGGGAGGCACCAGCAGGTCTCGGGTGTTGTGGTTACCCACCATTCGGGACACGAATTAGCCTCCCACTCCGGTTAATGTGGCCCATGGTCCATTAATTGGGGGACCTTTAGAACCCATCATTCTTGCATTCACTACATGAAGAAGATGATGATGAAGCATTGTGGCCCATCAAAGTGTTTTTCAAAAACTTTTTACAAAACAAAACAAAAGCTGAATTTATAGGAGTTAACTTTCTTTTGTAATCCGTTATGTAAATGTGTCTTGTAAATCCTTCTAACCTCATCTTTGTCCTTTGTAAATGTATATACCGTGTTGTAACATATCTCTTTTGTAATATGTAGATTAGGAAGTATGGCAAGCAATATGTGTAGTGGCAACATGTGGGCCCGTCTTATTCCCGAGATCCATGTTCATGAGCCTACTAGTCCAATGCCCATTTTGAACAAGTGGTTACAAACTTTCAAGCCAAGACAAAGAGGATTCATTGAAGACCGTTCAGGCCCTATTCTTTCTCTACCAAAGGTCCAGGTCCCCATTCATCTTTTTAGGGCCTTATTTTACTTATGGAATATTGATGAAGCCGCCTTTTGCCTTGGTGAGCACACTTTAAGTCCTACTATTGAGAAATACACAAGGCTTCTTCAAGCTCCACCAACTCATGCGGGAATATATGCCCCTCAACTTAGTAAAGGGCCGATCAATTTGTTCAACTCCTTTTTAGGGATTAAGAGGACCGATGTATCTAAAGCTCTCAAAAATTGCAATTCGATCTCCATTCGGCTTTCTGACTTGTTCAAATTGTTTGTATCTCTAAATTGTTACAAGGATAATAAGTCCATCTTTTGTGGAATGTAGAAGCATGGGAACAAAATCGCATCAACGCCTTTATAGTCGCAGTATTTGGTACTATCCTCTTCCTAATGGGGATCTATTCATCCATTATCGTGTGGTGGAATTGGTGGACCAGTTTTTGGCAGGAAAGTCTTATATCCCAGCCTTGTTTGCTGAACAAAATAGATCTCTCAACCACTAGAAGAATAGAGGTCATGGGAAGTTCAAGTCTAGTATGACACTTTTGATAGTTTGGTTTGCTAGCCACACTAAAGATTATGAGAGCAATTTGAGTTCGGCTTGCCAAATTAGAGACGGTTATGATCTTATTTTGAGCTTTAGTGAAAGAGTCCACATTCAAGATCTTCCAAGAACCAACGAGTGGGTGCATTTACTCCAAGACCTAGAAAGTCACACATTCCTTTGGATTGCTAAGTGGTTTCATTCTTAGCGTCAATAACCGGATGCACAAAGTATGCGGCAGTTCCTTTGATTGGTTTACCGAGTCTACGATATTATCCAGCTCGTGTGATAAGACAATATGGAGCACTTTAAGATATAACTAGTAACCATCATTAGAGGAGGTTAATATGGATTATGATGACCCCGACGTTCCTTTGGCACAAAGAGAGGGAAAGCTGATGCAAGCCAAATGGGAGACAAGAGAAATCAAGCCGATCTATGTGATAAAACCCATCAATAATGAGATGAAGAAATACCGGGGCACTAAAAAATACATCCTCAACCAAAGGGAAAAAGTAGAAGGGTTGGAATTTCAAGCTCACGAGGTGTTGATTCGACTACCTACCACTTCCGACCCGGAGACACAAGCTTATATGGAATTGACAAAAGCCTGGGTAGAGGTTCACTTCCAAGAAATGCAGAAGAGGGAGAGAGAGATGGAAGAGGAAGTGCAAAGTTCTCAAGCCAAGATTCAAGCACTTGAAGCTCAACTACGGATGGCGAAGAGGACTATCGAGGAGCTGAAGGACCGTTTAGTGTATCCTAGCAAATTAGGCGTTTGGTTTAAGCTTGAAGTCTCTTGGTTTAGCTTTTTGGTTTTGTCATGATTAGGTCATGTATTGACTCCTTGAATAAATTTAGCTTTAATGAAATAAAATGGTTTTTGCCACAAAGCTTCTTCATCATCTCAATTTGCATGCACATGCGCTTTTCTTTTCTTGTCTCTACATATTCTTGTACAACTCTTTTGTATATATTTTGTTCACTAACCGTTTGCTTGTTTTTGTGTATATTTTTTTTACCACTAACCATTTGCTCGTTTTGTTGAGAATTGTAAATAAATAATAAGATTCTTGCTCAAAAAAAAAAACAAAAAAAAAATAATATATAAATATACATATTTTTCTCTAAACTTTGAATTTTTGTTTTTAATTTTCATCCAGTTTCTAAAAGATAGCTCCTAAACTGTCTGACCCGATTCGAAGTCCAATCATCACTTGGTCCAAATCCAAAATGGCTAGCAACACCGACAATAATTCTGGCATTTCTAATCCAATTTCTAAGCAAAGGTTCACTGCTTTAGAACAAATGGTGTTTCGAAAGACCAAGCAAATGAATCTTCTTGCACAAAACTTAAAGGCCCCTCAAGATACTACCGAAGGACATTCCAAGGTAAAGAGAGATGGTAAAGCCATTGAGGAACAAGTAATTAATCATGAGCCACAAATCATTGTCGAGACTGAATCTTCCGGCCTTAAGAAGGAAATTGAGGCTCAAAACAAAGAGATGGAGAAAAGACTTTTCTCTTAATTCAATGAGAAACTCAAAGCTTTTGAGAAAATGGAAGGATTTGATCAAGCTGGAATCATAAACTTTCCTACAATCGAAGCTGGGGTTTTCCCCGAGAAGTTCAAGATTCCCGACTTTGAAAAGTATGATCGTACTGGATGCCTAAAGTTGCATACTAGGCTCTATGTGAGGAAGATGAGTCGGTACACTCAATATGAGCAATTTATGATCCAACTTTCCAAGATAGCCTTACCGGTCCAGCTTTGACATGGTATTCTCAATTGGATCTTGATGAGATTAATACTTGGACAAATTAGCTAGGGCTTTCTACAATCAATACAAGTTCAATATTGAAGTGGCCCTGTTATGTGGGATTTAGGCAATATGAAGAAGGAGAAAGATGAGTCCTTTAAGGAATATGCTCAAAGGTAGAGATCAATGGCATCTATGGTATCTACCCCTATCCCAAAGAAGGATTTGACTTTTACTTTCATCAATACTTTGGAAGAACCATTCTTTATCCGTCTCATTAGACATACTACTGTTAATTTCTCCGAGATAGTATTGGCCAGATGCAGAATTAAAAATGCCATTACTACCGAAGATCCATGTGGAGAATAAGACTACAAACTCCAAGTACTTCAACAACAACAAAGGAAAGGATACTACTGTCAGTGTAGTCAGCTCGACCCTATACACTAAACCTACTCAATCCTACACTTACCAATCAACCCCATACACTAAACCTACTCAATCCTATGCCTACCAATCAACCCCAAACACTAATCAACCCTTCACCCAGTCACAACAACCACAATCCTAAAACCAACCATTCAATAGACCCAAAAGACAATTTACCAAAATTCTCGTACCCCTTAACCAAGTTCTAGCTCGGCTTAGAGCCGACAATCTGATCACCTTTGAAACACCCAGAGAAGACTAGAAGCCCAAATACTTTAACCCCGAATAGAAACGTGATTATAATTTGGGGCAAGTGGGTCATTCTACTGACAATTATTGGAGGCTTCGAAATAAGATTCAAGACCTCATTGATGCTAAATTGGTCCAATTGGATTTCATTGAAACTCCACCCCCTAATGTTAACACCAATCCTCTCCCGAATCATGGGCCCACGATCAACATGATCATGATTGAAGAATCTAAGCCTTTTATTGGAATGATCCAGTTCAATCAAAAAAGGGTAGTTATCCAATGTCAAGAGGAGCAGAAAGAGGCCCCATATAAGGTGAAGTCGATGAGGTATCAATTCCATGTACCTATTGCATCGAAAGATTATAAAGCTGCCCCATTCAACTATCAAGCTGTTAATCAAGTTCCCAGGCCCATGGTCGGTAAACTTGGAAAAGCCCCAAAGCCCAAAAGAGAGAAAACATTGGTAGAGGAATTCTTCCCACAGAAAAAAGATAAGGAATAGGAGGAGAAATCTAATGAGAAAACGGCCTTAACCAAGATTATGAAGATGAGTGATTATAAGATTACCGATCAACTTGCTAAGGTCCTGGCTCAAATATCCTTGATGGGTTTATTATTGACTTCTTAAAAACACTAGGAAGCCCTCTTTAAGATACTTCAACAAATCAAGGTTCCCGAAGGTGTTGCAACTGAAACGATGGAACATGTGAAGAATTCGATATTTGCTTTGGACCAAATCTCTTTCTCACCTGATGAATTAGAGCTGAAGGCACTCAACACACAAAGCCCTTATTTATAATGGCTAAGTGTAATGGATTGATTGTAGCCCGAGTCCTCATTGACAATGGGCCATCTCTGAATGTTTGTCCATTAGCCACTTTGAACCTACTCGGAATTGATGCATCTAATCTTCGATCCAGTTCCACAATTGTTAGAGCTTTTGATGGATCCAAGAGAGGAATAGCAGGAGAAATAGACTTGGAAGTTACTATTGGGCCATAAGACTTTACTATTCCATTTCAAGTTCTAGACATACCAAGATCATTCAATTTGTTGCTTGGAAGGCCTTAGATCCATTCAGTTAGGGCAATACCGTCTAGTCTGCATCAGATGGTCAAGTTTATAACAAATAGCCAAATTGTTACGGTACTGGGTGAACAAGATCATGCTCTCTTCAAAGACACTGCTATACCTTATATTAGCGATGAAGGATCCGAAGACTTTGGTTTACAAATTTTTGAAGAAGCTAATATGATTCAAGAAGAGGGACATTTAAGGACATTTGGACTGGGATATGTTCCTACTCCGGTTGAGATACAAGAGATGAAAAGGAAAGCCCGGAAGAAGAGAGAAGAAGAATGGTATAATTCCCCTATTAAGTCTCCAGACATTAAAGTCACATTCCCATAACCTTCTCATGTCCAAAAGCCGGACATTGCATCAGTTATGGAGCCTTCTTGCAGCTCCCATCTGGTTCAGGAGTTGAATAATTGGTTTACTATTCCCCTTAACTCTAGGGTTACCTTTGAATCTGATGATAACGGTGAAAGTAAGGGATATCTTGCGCCGATAGATAACAAAAATACTAATATCACTTCCGGCCCTATTGGGTTAGTCATCGAAGGTGATATTAGTGATCATACTGGGATAGAGAAAAGTTGGCAAAATATGAACAAGGTAGAATTGAGATCAGTGAGCCCACAAAAGTAGTAAATGTTGGAATTGAAGATGAGCCTAAAAACTTGAAAATAGGCACCACCTTCTCCACTGAACAAAGAGAAAGATTGATAAAATTATTGACTGATTACTTAGATGTGTTTGCATGGTCCTACGAAGATATGCCTGGTTTAGATACCTCTATAGTGGTTCATAAATTACCAACTAAAGCAGATATCAAACCAAAGAAGCAAAAATTAAGGCGATTTAGACCAGATATCTTGCTTAAGATTAAAGAAGAAGTGAATAAATTATTAGAAATCGATCTTATAAAGGTATCCGATTATCCTGAATGGGTGGCCAATGTGGTCCCAGTACTTAAAAAGAATGGAAAGGTTAGAGTTTGTGTAGACTTTTGCGATCTAAACCAAGCTATGCCCAAAGATAATTTCCTTTACCTCACATAGATGTCTTGGTGGATAACACAGCTAAAACCATCTATTTTCATTCATGGATGGCTTTTCGGATACAATCAGATTAAAATGGCAGAAGAAGATAAAACCAAGACAACCTTTATTACTACTTGGGGAACATTCTGTTACAAAGTCATGCCTTTCGGCCTTAAAAACGCTTAGGCAACATATCAAAGGGCGATGGTTACTTTATTCCATGACATGATGCATCAAGAAGTCAAGTATATGTGGATGATATGATTGCTAAGTCTAAGGAAGATGAGGATCATGTGGAAATATTGAGGAGATTATTTGATAGATTACGGAAGTTCCATCTTAAGCTGAATCCTGAGAAGTGTACGTTTGGCGTGACCTCAGGGAAGTTGCTAGGATTCATAGTCAGTCAAGGAATAGAAGTTGATCCGGATAAGGTTAAAGCCATACTTGAATTGCCTCCTCCAAGACGATCAAAGAGGTTAGGGGCATATTAGGACGCTTGAACTACATTGCTCGGTTCATATCACAATTAACCGACAAATGTGCCCTCTATTCAAGTTGTTGAGGAAAAATGCAGCTATCCATTGGATAAATTGTCAAGAAGCATTTGATGAAATTAAGCAATATCTAATGAATCCACCATTGTTAGTAGCACCAACACCTGGTCGCCCTCTTTTCCTGTATTTGACGGTACTTGAATCAATGGGAGGTATGCTTGGACAGAAAGATGAAGATGGGAAAGAATGGGCTATTTACTATTTGAGTAAGAAATTCACTGAAGGTGAACAGAAGTATACTGAAGTGGAAAGAACTTGTTGTGCCATGGTGTGGATCATGCACAGACTTAGACAATATACATTGTATTATTCTATAGAGCTTTACACGAAACATGACCCTTTGAAGTATCTGGCTCAGAAACCAGGACTGATTGGGAGAATTTCCAAGTGGCAAATGCTGTTATCAGAATTTGATATCACTTATGTGAATCAGAACTCAGTTAAAGGTCAGGCGCTTGTAGATCAGCTAGCTGAAAACCCAGTTGAAGATAATGTGATTGATGGAGAAGTTCAATTTCCGATGAAAGCATATTGCTGGCAGATTCGGATAAAACAGAACAGTTCACCCCTAAATGGAAGTTGTACTTTGATGGAGCAGCTAATGTATGTGGATGTGGAATTGGGGCAGTCTTAATATCACCAGATGGTAATCAATACCCGCTTCGGCAAGATTGACGTTCCCTTATACTAATAATGTGGCAGAATACGAGCTTGCATCATGGGTCTCAAGATGGCACTTGACATGGAGATAGATGATCTTGAAGTATATGGAGACTCCTCTCTCATCATCTTTCAAACACGAGGAGAATATAAGACGAAGGATGCAAAATTGGTGCCTTATCACCAACATTTACTAGAATTGGCACAAAAATTCAAAGAAATATCATTTACTTATATGCCAAGAAACCAAAACCAGTTCATGCATTAGCCACATTAGCATCTATGATTCAGATCACTGATGGAGTTGAGATCCAACCTTTAAAGATTCGCATTAGGAGGAACCGGCATTTTGCTTGAATACCGAGGAAGTCCTAAAAAAGATCCCTGGTATGCTAATATCAAAGAATTCCTCCAAGATGGCAAATACCCTAAAAACGCCTCAACAAAGGAGCAAAAACGCTAAGACGCTTAGCAGCTCATTTCATGCTCAGTGGTAATACATTATACAAAAAATCATTTGATAACTCTCTTGAGATGTGTAGATGAGGCGGAAGCAGAAATGTTGATGAAGGAAGTCCATGAAGGGATATGTGGACCTCACATGAATGGATATATGCTAGCTAAAAAGATTATGAGGATGGGTTATTTTTGGATAACTATGGAATCAATTGTATCAAACACGTGAGACATTGTCACTTGTGCCAGATATATTCCAATAAGATAAATGCTCCTCCCAAAGAATTGCAATTGTTGTCTTCACCTTGGCCCTTCTCGATGTGGGGTATGGATATGATAGGGCCAATTTCGCCAAAAGCCTCAAATGGTCACCGATTTATATTAGTGGCGATCGACTACTTTACCAAGTGGGTTGAAGCATTCTCGTACGCTAATGTTACCAAAGGAGTAGTTGTCAAATTCATCAAGAGAGATATCATAGCCAGATATGGAGTCCCTGATACAGTCATTACAACAATGGTACCAATTTGAACAAAAATTAATGTTGAATTGTGCCAAAACTTTGGAATCAAACATCGGAACTCTACCCCATATCGACCTCAAATGAATGGGGCAGTTGAAGCGGCCAATAAGAACATCAGGAAAATAATAGAGAAAATGGCTATCACTTACAAAGACTGTGAGATGCTACCCTTTGCACTCATGGCCTACCAACATCCATCAGAGTATCAACAGGGGAACCCCCTATTCATTAGTCTATGGCACAGAAGCAATTTTGCCAGTTGAAGTTGAAATTCGTCACTCAGAATATTGGCAAAACCGAATTATGAAGCTAAATGGGTAAGAAAGGATTGATCAGTTGAATCTCATTGATGAAAGGAGGATGACTATTTATATCATGCCAGCTTTACCAGCAAAGAATGGCTCGAGCATTTAATAAGAAAGTTCACCCGAGAAATTTCAAAGAAGGAGACTTAGTCTTGAGAAAAGTGCTCTCGAATGTTCAAGATCCTAGAGGAAAATTTACTCCTAATTATGAAGGACCATATGTATGAAGAGAGTGTTGCCTGGTGGTGATTAATTTTGACTAGAATGATGGTCCAGATTTGAAAGACCCTGTAAATTCTGATGCAATCAAGTTGTACTACTCTTGAGAAATTAATGAGAATTCTATCAAGTTCAGAAAATTTGCTACTACGTTTATTGTGATTAATTTTTGTTATATATCGACAAAAAGATATCTCTGGCGGTCTCCAATCATCAGATCGTCATTGACCATTCACCTTAATTGATAAGTTCTCTTTCATCCTTATATCTTCCAAACACTTAAAACACGAGTGTATTGTGAGAGAGAGGTTTGAAATTGATAAAGTTATAAAAACATGTTAATACTTTGTGATTTGATCTTTTCTTAAAGAAATGCCTATTTCAGGGAATAACATAAGAAGTCAATAAGTTCAAGCTGCAAAGTAAGGAAGACTTTAAGAATCATCTCTTGTATCGTCCCGTGATCAAGACTAAAAAAAAAAAGGGTCCATTTACCATCAAGAGACAAACATGGATACTCAATTCAAAGGATAGCCACTGTGAATGCGTTCTGCCTGACAGTAAACCTAGTGATGAGCGGACTTCACCAAGTGGTCTACTAGTTTAAAAGCTTCTATAAGAATCTGGTAAGTTTTTTTTTTAAAAAAGAAAGAGAATGAATAAATATATTGCTAGGATTAAGTTTTTCAGAAATTAGCTCTAGAAGCCACTCAAAGCATGAGGAAATCAAGAGCTCAAGACATGAGATTTGCTACTTAGGGATCAGAACATGAGACCCAGTTCAAGAGGCGTTTCAGAACATGAAGCATCTCCGCAGAACATGCGAAACGTTTCAAGAGTCTTTTCAAGCTTAACTCTAGCTCGGTGGAGCGTCTTCCTTCTTTTCAAGCTTAAGAATCGCTAGCTTGGTGGAGCGCATTCCTTCCTTTCAAGCTTAAGGATCGCTAACTCGGTGGAGCGCCTTCCTTCTTTTCTTTCAAGCTTAAGGATCACTAGCTTGGTTAAGCGCCTTCCTTCTTTTCATGCTTAACGGATCGCTAGCTTAGAGGAGCACCTTCTTTCTTTTCAAGCTTAAGGATCACTAGCTCAAAGGAGCGCCTTACTTCTTTTCAAGCTTAAGGATCGCTAGCTCAGAGGAGCGTCTTCCTTCTTTTCAAGCTTAAGGATCGCTAGCTCAGAGGAGCGTCTTTGAGCTAGCAATCCTTAAGCTTGAAAAGAAGGAAGACGCTCCTTTTCTTCTTTTCAAGCTTGAGGATCGCTAGCTCAGAGGAGCCTTTCTTCTTTTCAAGCTTAAGGATCGCTAGCTCGGTGGAGCGCCTTCCTTCTTTTCAAGCTTAAAGGATCGCTAGCTTAGAGAAGCACCTACTTCTTTTCAAGCTTAAGGATCGCTAGCTCAGAGGAGCATCTTCCTTCTTTCCAAGCTTAAGGATCGCTAGCTCAGAGAAGTATCTTTCTTCTTTTCAAGCTTAAGGATCACTAGCTCAGAAGCGTCATCCTTCTCTTAAAGAACATGAATCGTCTCTGCTCAAGAAGCGACCTGGTTCAAGGAGCATATCAGAACATGAAAAGCTTTCACCCCGCTCAAGAAGTAGGAGTTCTAGATAAGTTGATGTCAAAATGAGGTTTATTTTATCTTTGTGATAAGATTTTGACAAACCTCACTACAAAGAGGGACAGCTGTAGACACCTCATTTTCATAATTTATTTTTGTCAATTTGTTAATAATTAAATGTTAATATTAGTGTAAATATGGCTAAATTGAAGGATTTTTTGCATTTTTTAGCATTATGATTAGAAATAAAAATTAGGAAAAAAAATCAAATTAAAGAAAATAAATATAATTGATGTAATATTCATGTATATAATATAGTTTTATAATCTGGAAAAAAAAAATTACTGTTCATCTTCTTCTTCGTTGGACAGCCGACCGGCCCATTTTGAGCCTTTTTTCGGCCCTCTTCCTTACCTTTTTTCTACGAACCGAAAGCAAATTTAGAAACTACGCACGGAATAGTTTATTTTGGTATAAAAATCATGTATTTTAATTAATAATTACTCTTTCAAATCCATACTTCAAATTTGGGAAAAACTCATTTTTGGTACTTTCATAATAAATTCAAAAACATGTGAAAATTATTTTTTAGGCAATCTAATGATTTAGAACGTTACAATATGGGAGGTACACGTCATTATTGCATTTAATTGGAAAGTTACATCGTTATTGATTCATATTATTCAAATTTTACCCAAAACGTGTTTTACAAGCCTTAGCTTCAGGATTGATTGATTAGGAAGGTTTTGGTCGACTTAAAGCTTATAAATGCCCTCTTCATCTTCTGTTTTAGAAGAAGGAAGGGAAAATTAGAACAATTAATTTACATTGATTTGTTCGGAATCGTGAGGACTTCAAAAGCCCTCAATCAATTATCTCTCATCCTTGCCGATCTGCCTTCGTTGATCGTCCACTGCCACGTCATCATCGACCCTCCGCCGTTGCTGCTGCCATCGCCGAACTGCTCCTAGTCATCATCGCCGTCGATCCTAGTCGTCGCGAGTCGTCCTTCGTTCATCCGCTCGTCGATCCTCTACACGCTGTCACGGTCTTCATCCCTGGTCGTCTTCAATTCCTGCACACGGAGCCATCTTCATCCAGGTAAGTTTTCCTTACCATATATGTATATTATATAATAATAATAATAATATAATAATATATTATATATAATTAGTAATAAATATATGTTTTCGCAGAAATAGATTAATAAGTGAAATTAGTTGAAGTTTTAATAATATTAATCATAGTAATATTTGTTTGATGTTAATATATGATAATAGTGTGAAGTTTGTGTTTATAAATAATTGTGATAGTTTTACATGAGTTTTTGTGATGATTGATATTATGATGATTTGTTTGTTTAAAAAAAAATCGTTTTGACACCTAGGAATATTTGATTTTTATAAATTTGTTCAAAATTAATTTGATAGATTTAAGAAACACATAAAATTAGATAATTTTTATTAAATCATAAGACTTAATGAACTTAAAGTGATAAGATTTCAAAATACTAAAATTAACCAACAAACTAAATTTTTCTTAAAGAACTATGTGTGGTCTGATCCCGATTAGCGAGTATGTAGGCACCTAAATGGGCAACTCAAAATATGTAAAAAAATTATTTTTGTGATTTTGTTTGTTTCTCTTAGTTTAGGTAAATTTGTACATATTTGTAAATAGTTAGAGCCTTGTAGATAGTTTAAATTTTGAAATTAAGGTTTAAAATAAAGCAATTTAAAATTGGAAAGTTAAAGTGGTAGCCGTTTAGGTTTTAATAGGTTAGCCCCCGAACTCAAGTTAATTTCTGGTTCTTGTTCTCAAAATGATTTTTTCCGTGGATCAGTAGTAAAACCGAAATCAATCTACCTATTGGTTTTTGTTATCTTTTTTCTCCACCTTAGTCGAGTGGCGACTCCAAAATATTCTCAAAATTCAAAATTTCCTTTAATTCTTAGTCTGATTCATATTGAATGGGTTAGGGTTTAGTACGAATCGGGTTAAAGGAATTCGAACCGAAAATCAAAACCCAGGTTAGATAGGTAGAGTGAAGTTCTTTCCCATTTAAAAGAATTGTTCATAAAAATGATTACGTTCACTATGTTTGGTGAGGCTTAAATGAACAGAAAGCCAAAGAAATCAAAGGAAAGTTTGTGTTTAGATTCTTAAAATCTAAAAGAAAAGAAGAGAGATTCGAGGAAATGGAAAGAAGCATGATCTCCATTCCTTTCTCTTTATTTTTGGATTGAAATAAAAGGAATGGGGATCATGCTTTTGTAATCTTATTCCCTTCTATTGCCATGCTAATATTCCAAACAAAAAATACAGTCTTCCTTCCCTTTCATCTAGTTTCCTTTCTTTTTTTTTCATCTGATTTCTCATTCTTTATGTTGATTTCCATGTACCAGCAGATTGCCAAACACAGTGCTAGTTATAGCTTGCCCTGTTGATACACTCTGTTCATGGTATCATAAAGTTGGCCATAGAAGTAGGCATTGAATTCAAGGCCTGCTTGTTTCGTATGCTTTTTATCAGTATTTCACATATGTGCCATGTCTGGTCTGTATGTATATACACTGTAATATTTTCCTGGTCGAACAGTCTGCTTCAAATCGTTACCAAAACAAAACCGAAAAATGCTGAGACAAAAAGGTCCTTAATCGATTTCCCCTATGACTAAGAAGCCTGACAAAACCTAATATGCATACATCATACAATAAAACTGCTCCTAGATAAGCACCTAAAATATTAGATTATTTGGACCTACTTTGAATTAGTACCACAAACTTTGTTGGCTGGAGGGGGTACCCTGTTCATTAAAATTTTTATCATGGGACAGGTGTGGCCTGCTGTGAACATTCTTACATAAAACCAACCATGAGATCTTTCACATTTTACATCACATTCCAAAATGATCGGATTAGTCAATTGGTAATGGTGTCTTGGTGCAAATTAATAAATTTGCATAAGATCCAATGCCGTTCCTAGTGAAAGATATTTCTTATGGTGATATTCACATTGTAATCCAGTTCAATTCCCTGGTAGATTGCAAATCAACCACAAAAGTGCCCCATAAAATGCGATTTCAAGAGCAGAAATTCTTTTCCAATTGCGTCAAAATGCAACAAACTCAATTAACTCAATTAATATACTACAAATAGCAAATTCTGCATTATGATATATATAAGGTACAGTGATAGTTGAACCTAAAAACATTGCTAACGAATCCCCTCATCCCAATTTAGTTAAATTTTTCTCAACGAGGAGAATGGAACAGTAATGAGAAGAAATTCAAACAATTGCCTCATTTTCCTTCAGGCTGAAACTATAGTTTTTCTTTTTTCCCCTATAATTCCAATTGTTTTCAGAAAGTGCTCCGCAAGTTATCCATTTTTGGTTTTTTTTCTTAATTCTTTTTCCTTGATATCGATGTAGGGAAGGTAATAATAAGTCATCATACCAAATACAAAATCCTTGGCTATTGCCTGTAAACTTAATAGCTCTTCTATGACACCAATCCAGAAGAATTACAAACGCCACGAAAATTATATTACTGGAACTAAGATATACCCGAATACAGCAATAGCTATACTGCAGGGATAAGAAGAAAATAGAATAGTCATCTACCTCAAGCCCACATGATACCATTGTTATTACCAACGTGGATAACGCACAGCAACGTATCGCCTAGGTCGCGGTGGTTGCATGCAAATAGACATCAATAGCAGAGCTAGACACAGAGCAATAAGAAAACCTTGGAGATCTGGACCACCATCTTCTTCGAACTGACAGCACCTGCCCATCTTGTATGCAACCTTAAATCGGTCTCAAAGCGAATGTAGTGGGATAAATGTTTGATAAAGTGATGCGTTCTTAAAAGGACTTATTTATCAATAACCAAATTGGTCTTATTACTTGGTTATTTATCAAAAGAAAATTGGTCTTTTTACTTGGTATCTATTAAGTCTTCGTAGAAAATTTAATTCAACGATGTAACAAACGTAACATAGTCTTCTTCAAGGGACCACCACGAAAGTAGACAGATCGTATGAAACCTCCCATAAAGTCAGGCATGTAAATGCAATATTTTTCTTCAGGCGTTGGTTGGTCTTAGGAAAGGGAATGGAAGGTGAATGTTTAATGGAAGACTACTGTGCTCGACTAATCAGTTTTCGTTGGATTCATTGAGCCGTCTAAGCCAATTTACAATTAAAATTCTAGAAACATATGAAAAGTCAATGATCAACAAGATTTTTTCTTTTTTTTTTCCCCATCAATGACCAACAAGATTAGAAAGTATAAAGATGAGGAACAAAAACAGGGGAAAAACCGACAAAATGAAAGCACTTCGATTGGTCGGACCGTCATTTCACACGACATGTATGGTTTTGCCCGTACTCGACCAGTTTTTGGGTCCCACGAGTCCACCCGACCGGTGGCCGTTGCCCATGTTCAGCTGTATCTCCATCTACCCTAGCAAATTCTCAATCCATTTAATGGAACTATTAAGAGATACAATAACATGCTTAGCATTATTTATAGCTCAAGATCTTAAGTTATCAGGTCAATGGGTTTTACAATAGGCTAAGTCATATACTAATGATGGAGAGGTAATGATGAAAGTTTTACATGAAAAAAATTTTCAATGGACCTTACAAAAAAATACACTAATGAGTTTGATATCATTTATAATCCAAAACTTTAAAGTATTAGGTTAATGGATATTTTTGTTTATAAACCTTTCAAATAAGTCTTATATTTTTCATGTGAGATTTTTCCAATCTCACACTTATATCCTAACACATTTCAAACAAAATCGCACCAGACTACCACTATTCAATATCGACCTATGCCAAATATCTAACTGTAGTTGATTTCCGCTGAACGAAATTCAAAGCTACCTGCTTTGAAATCTTTGCAAATTTTAAGTTTTTCTCTTTTTTTCTTTTTTCTTTGCACAAATACATTGACCTGCTTAATGTTAAGGTTCAGCAATGTTTTTAAGACAATTAGTACGAACGTCTTATTAGTCTATATCAACTAATTTAATGATATAATAATTTTTAATTAAATTATATATATAAATAATCAAAAATCACAATGAGGGGAAATTATTTTGCTTATAGGCTATGATTTTTCCATAATTAAGTCACAACCCCTTAAAGAGTAGCCAGTGATCTTCCACAGCATCCTTGAATTATTATGCTTGTACTAAATTATAGGTAAATCCGTAGTCACATCTCTAATTTGTGCAGGAGCATGTTAGGAAAATGGAGAAATATAAGAATAGTAAATAGAATAAACGGAAACCTAACCAATTTAATCTTTTCCTCCATATACTACCAGCTCAATGGACCGATGTCACCGATCTCTTCAAACGATTAGCCATTATCAATGCTTGGTAGGGATGCAATTGGATTAGGTTTCGTACGAGGCATATAAACCTTAACCCGAACTCACTACACTATAGAATATGTCAAATCTAATCCTATAACCCTGTTGGGTTTTCTTTCTATATCCAAACCCACCATATAGGGTTTATTTTAAAACCCACCATCTATTTGATTACCCACTCAACCAGCCACCCGATTATCAATCCGAGTCCACCCTGCTTCTTTTTTATTGCAATAGATTTGACAGATTTAAGCTAATAAAATAATAGTTTAATAATATAATAATTCAACTTCTCTTTACCAACATGTTTTTAAATTTAACATGTTACTATGTTTACATTTAATAAATGTATTTACATTATATATATATATATATATATTATATTATTATTATTATTATTATTATTATTATTATTATGACTAACGGGTTGGGTATCTATCTAGTTTTAGTAACATCCGAACCCGATCTTAATATCCTATAGGATTTTTTACCTATATCCAAATCCGATCCTATTATCCTATAGGATAATTAGGTTTGATAGATCATAGAACTATTAATGGCCGACTCGATTGCATCCCTAATACTTAGCGAGTCATTGATATGCATCAAATTATTGTTATTTATAAATTCTTAAACCAATGTTCAAATATCTCGAATATTAAATAAATTTTTTGGCTAGAAAGAAATTTAAAAATAATAATAAATAAGGCAAAAAAAATTCCCTAATCAATTTAAAATATCGATTTATAGCTGTGAAACATAATTCCGAGATTTTTTATTTTTTTTTCCCTGGGGACCCCTTTCTTCTATTACGTCACTCTGTGTACGCCAGTGCCTTGTGGATCAAAATTCCAAGGCCCTATCCTGCATGGTCTAACTCTAACCAACTGTTCCAGCCAACCAGGTCCCACTATGACATTTAACAATTATAAATTTTAGACTAAATCAAATACTGATAAAGAATCAACATCGTAGGAATAAATCGAACGTCCAACTTGGAGCCCACAAGACAGCTAACACATGATATTTGCAACGTGGTCTGTGGTGTGCCGTGGCCTGGACGTTGTGACAATGATGTCAATGTTCCTGGTACCTTCACAAATCTTAATCACGGCTTGCTTGCTTTAATCCGAGTTTGGTATGCTGTTTCCTCCAGTCTTGTTAATCAATCAATTACGGTACGGACGAGTCCTATGCAAAATGACTTCGACCAAACCCTAGAAGGATATACTGAAACATTTTCCTGCCTAGAACTTCAAGAAAACTAGGTTGCTTCTACCATTGCTAAGGTTAATTGAAATATTCCGAATTTTGTTAAGTTAGAAAAAAAAAATTATGAATTAGATTGTATAAAATATGCGAAATTTTGAACCAAATTAAAATCTAAGTTAGAAATTTGAGTTAGATAATTTAACTAAGTAAATTATATAGTATGATTAGGTGAATTAGCAATTTTAAGCTGGTAATTAATTTCAAATGAAAATAGAGATTGAACCACATTAATTTTCTATTCCATCATATCAAATAAATTAAACCAAACCTAAATACCAACTTAGCCATCCATCTAAATGACAATCTCCCAATTTTCCTAATTTCAACAATTCTCTAGAAATTCAATACCTAAATTTCTCAACACCCTAAATTTTAATCAAATTTCTATCCAACCACTTAATTGACTAAATTTATTTCACCGTCTTCAAATTTTGTAAATTAAAATTCCTAAATTAATCTACCTATTTCCTAAGTCCATTTGACATCTAATCGCATCTTAAGACTCCTTTCAAATTGTTAATTCAATCCACTAACCATATTAGCTGTAAATCCTTATAAAGTTCTTCTAAAACCTAAAACATCACTATTCTTATCCTAAATAAATTTCAACAGAATTTTTATTCAATATTGTTATTTTGCCAACTCATACTTTAGAACCTTCCCAATATTGCCAAAACTTGTTGTTTTTTTACACTCTTTTGTAAAATGATACTCTAATGCATCTACAATAGCCACCACTTTACCTTCCCACTTATAGAAAATTTCATCCCATTTTTCTCTCCAAACAAACCCAAAAACACCACAAACTCATTTTCTGTATCAAGATCCTAGGTACTAGGTCTTCTATGTTTTATATCTTCTTTAAGCCATTTAAAACTCTTATTAATCTCTATTTTTTCCTTTGAAATTAGGTGTTTATCAAGAGGGATCTTGGATTAGAGGTAGAAGGAGCTTCACCAAATTCTTAAGAATAAGGTAGTGAGGTTCAAAGCTTGTTTTGCTACTACAAGTAAGTTATTTAATTAGATAGTGTGATCAGTGAAAAGTATTAGTAAATAATATGCTGTAATACTAAAAATATAGAATATGGAATTTATGATTTATGTGAAATATCATGTGTTACTTGGTTTAATGAAAATGTGTTGATATTTGCATCATTTATGTATTATTTAATGGATTTATGGTGTAAATATGGTTAAAATAACTTAGCATGTTATGTAATCTGTTTTGATGTGTTCTATATGATTTTGTAATGATTTTTCATTATGAAAATTGAATAAAAATAATAATATGTTTGTTGAATAGAAAATAGAAGTATTGTTTGTCATGATATGAAATATTAGTTAGGGTATTAAATGAATTTATTTTCGTGTAAAATTTATGGAAATGATATTATATCATCTTAGGATATAGACTAGAAGGTTTTGTAGTTTTTCATATTTATTTACTATTTTTAAAGGCCTAATAGGCGTATTTCTTGAGAAAAATAAATAAAATATCAAACGTAATTATTTTTACACTAAGTTTTTATAAATGATGTTTAATAAGTGTATATATGATTTGGAAATTTTTAGAATTTTTTAAGATCATTTAATTTTTTTTCGAGATTTTTCTTTTTTGGATGTAAAGTGCAAAACACTGTTTGAACCGGATTTCTTCTATAGGCCAAACTGGTCACTTTTATTTTCTTATTTTCAATGAGACTAAAACGAATTAATAGCTTAGGATGTATAATTTTTACATGAAAACCGAACTGGACCAAAAAGTATACAAATCAAGGTGAACCGGTCCAAAAACAAACTAGCACGCAAACTCCCCTGTTTTCTAGCCATGTTTTCTTTGGAAAATTGTGAAATCCAAATGTAATTAAATTTAATAATTATCAAACTAGCTTGATTGATGTATAGTTAGTTATGATTAGTTAATTTAGGCATATTTTGATTTATTAGGCTTTTTATTAAATTAAAATTGGATATATATAAGTTAGCATGCTAAATTAGCTTAATTATGTATAAAATGGCTTTTAATTGTAAAGTTGGGTAATTGAATATAGTATGAGACTAAGTCAATACAACTAAATTATTATAGGATTTAGTAGCTAAATTAGGCTTAGATAATAATTTATGGCTCAAATCAAATTATATGGGCTTAATAGGACTAAATATACCATACAAGTTGTAGTAGGTTTTGATTAACTAATTGAGCTTAAAATATGTAATTGGCAATTAAATGGGTTTGATAAATATCATGGGCTATAAAATTTAATTAATGAATATTCTAATATTAAATGGGCTAAAATGACCTAAACAGGCTTAATTAGTAAAAAATATAGTCAATATGACATAAATGACCTAAAACAAGCCAAGATAGTAAAAATAGGTGCAACTTGACCTAAATAACATAAAATTGACTTAGAAATGAATTTATGTCTAACTTGGCTAATATTAATAATTTTGGATTTTAATAATTGATTATGGGCTTAAATTCTAAAATAGAATCCAATTTGACTAAATACCTATAAATGGATTTAATTAGATAAAATTAGTCTAGAAACACTACCTTAGACCCAATAACATAATTCCTAACCAACTAGACTTATTTACACTAAATAGGCCCAAACTAAATCCTAATAAGTTTTCTCTAGTTATTTAGGGCCTAAACCTTCAAAATATAGACAATACCTAACTTTTGCTTTATGGGCTTAAATTCCATAATACGGGCCCAATACCCGTACCTATTCCAATTTGGCCTATTAATATTTAAGTACATTATCAATTCTAGGTATTGAAATACCTAATTGGGCTCAAATCATTTCTATTGACCCAAAAACCCTAAAATATCCTTAATGGGCTTATATAAAGGGTATTAGAAGGCCCAATAACTTAATTTGGAGTCTAAATTAAATTCCAATTGGGCTTGAGCCTAACTCTTAGGTCCAATAACCAATATTACTCTAATTGGACCTGAATTTAAAATAAAGCCTAATTCTAGTTAATGTAATATTTATATTCCTTAACGAGCTCAATTCTTAAACCTTAAAGCTCATTACCCTAAAAGTAAAACATTTAGAGAATTTCTTATTGGGCCAAACCTAAAATCCCTAAAGGCCCAATACATCTAAATAATATATTTAATTTATGAATTCTATGGGCTTAGTTCTAAGCCTAATTATTTTAATTGGATCTAATTCAATTGTAAACCAAAGGCTTTATATTTCATAGGGCCTTACGTTATATTAACTGATCAATGTGACTTAAATCATTAGTTTATATACTTAATACTTATACAAATTAACCTTTCTTTACAGATATTCAATCAACCTATTGTCTTACTTGTGATCCTCTTATGTCTACTGTTTTGATATCAAGTACGCAGTAACATGCGTATTGTTTGCCTAGGGTATGCATTCTCAAATGGACTTAACTTAAAGACGACTTAATAATTGAATGTGGTGATTGTGCATGTGTCGTTTAATCTGGGCCAAAAAGCGACAACCTTGCTAGGCAAGTGCCAGCATGGTAGTTAGGCGCTTAGGCCACTGTTAGTGGCTTGCAAGTAACTGATAGGGCAAACGGTATCGGGATAACGTTCATTTACGTTCGATGAAAAGTAGTATATGCAGTTCACAACTATAGGTACCGATTGAGCTACATATCGCTATGGACTGAAATAAATAGAGATGTGTAACAGCAGTGAACCCTAGACGAGACTACTACGTAGAATATTCCTCTAGGCAGTTCAAGTATTCGGCCTGTCTTAATCATCCTCCTTAGCAGTTGTTGCTACTCAGGACTCCCAGATTCCTATGGCTTGTTGCCCGAAGTGTGAATGCTCCCGTGTTGTTTGAATGATCTTAAATAATAAACATAAAATGTTGGTTGTTGCACTGCATATAGTTTAGGTGCGTATGTCATATCACATTAGGTTGTGTTATTGTGTACTGGGCTTCGGCTCAAATTTTTTATTTTTCAGGTACTTATGGTTCTAATAACGAGTGTTATAATGACATGGGGTATAGGACCGACTTGGAGGAGCTGCCGAATGAGCTTAGTGATTAGGATTATGGTTCACATCTTGATTTTTTTTTTTTTTTTACTTTCATTTTAGGACTTTTTATCATCTTTTGAGCATATCTAAGAGCTATGGATTTATATTAGAACTTCTAGTATTTTCCAGATACTTTCTTTACAGTTGATATCTCCTTTGGATATTTAAGGAGACTTTTGAGACTAATATTATTAGATCTTATCTTTTATGATTAGCTTACTCATGAAATAGCTTTTTATTGGATATCTTATAAAATCTACATTTTCCATTGTATAATTTAAAGTTTTTAAAACTAAATAGATGATTTCTAAATATAAAATTGGCTAGCAAACAAATCAGATAAACTAGTATTTTAGGTTTACCTTTGCGTATGACGTTCTACCATTATACGTGGCAAAACTGGACATGCCTTGATCCTAGTTGGGGTGTGACATTTATGCACCGGAAGGCTACGTCAATCCTATTTCTAAAGTGTAATCTAAAGGTTCATGTAGATTGTTTGTTTCTCATATGTATCTGTATCTGCATTTGTATATGTATATAAATTATATGTATAATGGTGTCTAATTTGCAACTATTTTTTATCTGTATTTGATTTATTTGATATTTTTATGAGAAATGTCATATATTTTTCATTTATATGTATTTTTTGACAAATAATTTATTAGAAAAGTTTGAAAAGAAAAATGTCTACTATCTGCTATCTGCCAAGTGCTGGATGTCAAACAAAATACTCGAGGTCAAAATTAAACTACGCTAAAACAAATAATATAAGAGATACCTTTAGACTTAACTATCTATTTATGAATTCGGACTCTTTTCCCACATATTTATTAATATTAAAAACAATTATAACATGTGAACTAAGTTTTTTTTTTTTTTCCCTCCAGCAACTTCTTTAAGGGGGGAAAAGTATAGAATTTAAAGCGACCTAAGTAAAAGCGAATTTTAAATTGATTTTTTTGGTCATAAATTATGAAGTGGGCAAGAGATTATTTACTTTGTTTTTTAATTTTTTAGACCGCAAGCACTCTTACACTAGTTTATGTGATTGTGATTGTCGAGAATTATAAACTATGTTGTGAATTATTAAGAGGCGGCTAAGTTGGTAAGGATAAGCTACCAACTATTAAAAAAATTAAAAATAAATAAATAAATAAAAAGAAGTTCTACAGCTATTAAAAACATATATGACCTATAATAGTAAACAAAGCGGAAGCCAACCAAACCTTGTTTTTGTCATAAGCGGTCAAACCAGTTGGGATGGAGAAATTTTGCTCCCCAATTTTAAATCAATCTGTGTGATGCACTTGCTTATGTCACAGCGTAAGGGTGGGTTTTGATGCGATTGATCAGATAACAACAATTTGAGAAAATCAATTGTATGCGACTAATTCAAGCCTCGTGTTTTCCCTCATACCATGGTCGGAAGTTTGAATTTAACGTTGAACGTTAAATATTTACGAAACATTTCATATAAATGGTCTTCCAATAAAATGGAAATATTCCATAGAACTGACTTTCATACAACACAACCACCACTGTTTTCTCTGATGTGCTGCAAAAGATTTCTCAGCACGGCAGAAATAACTATGCTATTATACAATCTGTAAGCTTAAATGCATGGTACATCAGCCAATAGAAATGATTTTTATTCCAGAATTTTCAGAACTCTAGGTACATATCCATCATTGGCAACATGTTGTGGTATTGGTCTTACGGAAAAAAAAAAAAAAAAAAAGGAAGAATAATTAAAAGGTTTGCCAAAGGATGTTACCTAGTACAACGAAACACGAAATCATGATTATTAATAGCAGGGATAAGCATGGACGTATACCCGCCTTGGCCGCTGCATGCACACAAACATCATCAACAGAGCAAGAAACACTACAAACATAAATCCTGAGGCACTCTCCATTAATGTATCAAGTAAACCTCCTCCCTCATCTGATGATTCACAAGAATCACAACAGCCGTTGCCCATGTTAAAGGCTTCTTCTGATGAAAACAAATAAAGGGACAAGATGAAAGGGAAATAGAAATTGAACGAAGAACTAATTTGATGTACGAAATTTATAAAGCTCAGAAGGGTCGAGTTGACTTAAGCCTATTTCTTAATTATCAAAGCCACCACTGATCATCATATGAGCCTTCCATTTTTATTAAATTTTAGTACAACTGGTGGGGATGTTACTAGCAATTAAATTTATTTATATTGAACATATGTCACCTGGCATTTAATGTATTAATGAAAATTTGATGTCGGTTGTTGATATCATCACACCGATACTTAGGACAAAAAAGTTGTTAAAATGGTGAGGTTCTCTTAACAAAGAGATTCTACAGAGTTTATATATAATCATATGATGAAAACAATCCGACCCAAAAATAAATAAATAAATAAGTGGTAGTTAAAGCAGTAGTAAATAATAGTTGGGGTTGTTTTGACACAGCGCATCCTGAAATATTAAAACTATTACTAGACCTCGCTTTTTCTTAGGAAGATATGGCCATGGCCGTGGACATTAGGAGGCTCCACTTAGCTATGTTTCTCTTTTTCCCATTTGCAAATTCCATGGATAAAAAAATATTCAGTATCAAAAACTATTTCTTTTGGCTGCCACAAGCTTTGATCTAGTGAAATTCTATATATTCAAATAATTTCAGATAAAAGGGAATAGAATTTTTTGCTTCAAACTTTAACCGAAAAAAATTTCAAATGGCATTGCATCTATTATTTCTTAATCTATTTGGACGTAAGCCATAGATCATATTAAAATAATTTGAGAGAGAACAGAATAGAACTTGTTCAAACTAGCCAAAGCACACCCCCAAACACCAACCCCCCCAAATAACTTAGTCTCATGTCAGTATTAGAGAAGCAAATATGTAAATACATATATATGTATATATGGAGAGAGAGAAAGAGACAGAAGAGAAGAGAACACTCATTTTTCTTCTTTTTTTTATTTTCCCTTCCTTCCCAAAGAAGAGAATACTCATTCACAATTCTTTACATATTACTCGAACACATGTTATATATGCATTGCGTAAATACAGATAAAATTTTAACATAGATAGCATATGCAAAAAGCATAAGTAGTAATTATTTTAAAACCTACTATTTCCACTATCATATAGGTCAAAACTTTATTGGTGCTTAGTGCCATGTATTAAATCCATGTATGTAATACCCAATGTCACACCTCGAATTTGGTTTAAGGCGTGTCAGCCGCCACGTATAACACTTACGTATTATACGTTAAAGCTAGCCTAATCTAAGTTTATTGTGATCGTTATTAAACAAATTTTAGATTATGAAATTGTTGAATTAGTTTATAGAAACAAGTGGAAAATATAAAATTTTGTAAAAGATTTGGAAACATTGAAATTTTGCAGCGAAAAAATAAATGTCTCAAAATGATTACCAAATACGCTACTTCTATGAGTAGACAAACATTTATAAAAAAAAGTATCATACCATCATCAGTATCTCGAAGTACACAGTGTCTAGTATCTCAAAATACAACCATGGGCTCATAGATATGCCCTCATCAAATCATAAGTTCGAAAAGATTATCAACAACTTTTGACAATAGCATAAAGAGTTCAACGTTCCTAGGCACTCAACTCGTTAACAAGCTCCTTTAGAGTCGTCCCATACTCGATAATCACAAGCATCCAGATCATCACATGAAAAAGAAAGGAATGAGTCGAAGCCTAGTACGACAGCAACACAAGCACATATGAGATGGGCGCACATACGAGATGGCCACACATACCTGTTTTAAATGCAATGTAATGCAACAATCAATAGTTTGTATCTTTAAATTAAAGTGTAGCAGAACAACAATGAAGCACCCACACTCTAGCAACAAGCTGGGAACCTGGGGTTCCTGAGTAGCAACAACTGCTCAGGGGGTTGATATAGGCAGTCCGAATACGTATATCTCCTACCTCTACAAGTAATAGCCTCGACTGAGAGTTACAGCCATTACATATCTCTACCCATCACAGTCCATAATATAGTGTAGCTCAACCAATCCCATAAACGTGAACCACTATATTACTTCTCTCCGATCCAAGTAGATGTTATCCCGCTACCGTTTCCCTGTTAGTTACTCGCTAAGCCACTCATGATGGCCTAAGCGCCTAACTACCGTGCCGGCACCACCTAATAAGGTTGCTGCCCTTCAGGTCAAGTCTCAAAAATGGACATGCATAAGCAACAAGCAATTATTAAAGCCATCTTTAAGTATTAGTTCATTTTGAATGCCTACCCTAGCATGCAACACACAAGTTACTGCTTACCTATACAAAATCTAAGCTCTGAACATTTAGAATATAGACCAGAAGATAAAGCAGAAAGTAAACTCCTAACAAATATCTGCTTCAAAGATTAATTCATATAAGCATTTGAATCAATTATCAACTTATATCAAACTCATATCAACTAGTTAGTTTTTTAGCAAATATACATTTGAAACAACATACTCCTCTTATTATTCATGGTCTATCATATTATAATTATCTTTAAGCCAATTACTAGTTATTTTGATCATATAATACTTTACTAGTTAGATTAACAGCTAAGTATAAATTGTAGGTTTCTGAAGAATTTACAAAGCCAATATTACTTAATAAATTTATATTAGCTTGATTTAGCCAAGTTAAGTAGAATTAATCAATCAAGTTTATTTTATATTCAACTTAGTCTACTAAACTAGATTTATGATAATTAGGTCACTAAATAGTATTTTAAATAATGTATCATATGTTAAATCTAATAAATTTTTATTAAGTAAAATAACTCGTTTAAAATATAATTATTCTATTTATATTACTTATAATCTATTTTTATATCTAAATATTTTGAGGAATCTAAACTTGTTTTCTATTATGTTTATACTATCTTATAATGCCATATTTATACCTATTTTATTAAGTACATTCCTAAAATCATAATAATTAATTATTCATCTCAAAATTCATATTTTAATGTGTAAATGCATTATTTATATTTATTTCATATTTATTTTATTAGAATTAATTTTCTTTAAATTCCAATATTTTCATTTCTATAGAAAACTAGTGTGCACCCTAACTCTAATAAATTAGTTTACTATCTTAAACGCGGGTTCTTAAGCTCAAATTTTTACGTAAACTTCCTAACACATATGTTTATATGTTTATAAGTTCATTTGTTCCTAAATAAGCAGTTGATTAGGGTTCTAATTTTGATTAACACAAAACTATCTAGAACGGGGCATAAGCAGCGACAACCGATTGGTTTGATCAAATTTAACCATCAACCCAACTGGTTCTTGTCCAATTCTTTACACCATATTAAAGTCAGCTTCTTAAGCTTTCAAACCGTTATATTTTCACTTAAAAAGAAGAAGAAAAAAGTTACCGGTTTGGCACTATAAATTCATGCCACTACTATTGGTCGAAACACTATTTTGCTATTTTGTAATTTAATTTTTAAAAAATAATAAGTGGATTTCAAAATCACAAAAATTTGCAGTTTGTATATAGACATGTTAAAATATCACTTTTATAAATTTCATCCAAAAATAAATTCATTTAATATTTTAATTAAATTTCACAATAGTAGGCACACTAATTAATTTCAGCAACATATATTATCATAAATCAATTTAACAACATGTGTAGCTTATCAAAAAGACATTCAATAAGATAATATGTCATATTTACATGCTCATATACATATATTGGTCATAATTTCATTGATTTTGCTATGTGACATGCATATTATATATAATATTCAACCTATGTACATTTCATTTATTTTCCATCATTATAATTTCTTAGAAACTAAATTAAATATACACAAAAATCAACATAAAAATACATATATAGACGTCCAACATACATATATTCATAAACCTATATGTTTTTAACAAATTTTACAAATAACAACACATATGCACATATATATATCTGATTTTCGGTTCATGCATATATATATATATAATATATATTCTTCAAATCCTAAGTCTAATTTTATTTTTATTGTTTTTCATGAATTCAAACATCCTGTACACAATCGAAATATATTAAGTTAACTTACTTGATTTATCAAAACCAACCACAAAATCTTCACTATTACTACTTAAGACTTGTTGAAGCTTCTTCAAGCTAAATTTTCTTTACTTCAACCTTGTTTTAAATCATCAACTTCACCTAGGTTTTTAATTGAAATAAATTTTAGATTATGGGGAATAAAAGAGAAGTTTAGAAGTATAGATTTAGGTAATATTTACCTCTTGTATGCTTGATTGATGGAGGAATTTTTGTGCATTTTTTGGGAGATTTTTTAGAGTGTTTTGAGAGAGAATTTGAGAGAATGGGGCTACTAAAAATGGGAGATGAATTAGGGTTTTCTAAACTCCATATTTATATTAATTCATGTTATGTAATTTCCATTAGGTTTAGGGGTTTTTGGTCATTTTGCTTAATTAATTGGGGGCATTTTAGTCTTCTCTTAGGTGTAGAAATCTTCTAGAGTTGGTTAAGGTCAATTTGGTCTTTTCACACACTTGGTATTTTCTTGTGTTCACATTGTAGATATTTAAGGGGCAATTTGGTCATTTCACATGTGTTAGAATTCTCTAGGGTTTAAGTTTTTATAATTTGTGTGAGGGCATATGGTAATACATGGTCTTGTGGGCTTTGATGGAATAATGAGCTTTGATTTCTTAAGCTTTATGGATTTGGTTTATGGGCTTGAATTTAA
This sequence comes from Combretum micranthum, assembly GCA_024138025.1. Taxonomy (NCBI): domain Eukaryota; kingdom Viridiplantae; phylum Streptophyta; class Magnoliopsida; order Myrtales; family Combretaceae; genus Combretum; species Combretum micranthum. The sequence goes on along the minus strand of JAMXBD010001414.1, from coordinate 197,062 downwards.
TGTTAACAAGCTTAGGTTTCAGATGATGAATTAAGCTTTTAGGTTATGAGTTTTTTGCATTTAGAATTAGGAATTAAAAAGTAAGAAAGACAATTAGCTAATTGGCATTAGAAATTAAATCTAGGAAATCTAATAAAAGGAAAATTAATATTTTACTTGAATTTAAGGTTTCAGGGGCTTAGAATTGGTATTTGAAAACAAATGTTTATTTTTAAATTTCTAGGATTTAAGGAGTAGAATTTAGGCTAAAATGTCTAAATTGGATATTTAGGGTTTTAGGTGATTAAACTTCATGGATAAAATAAATTTGATAATTGGAAAGTTTTGGTTAATTTGAATTTGTTGAATTAGCCAATAGATGTTGCTTAATAGGTTAAATTGGGTATTTATGACATTAGAATATCTAATTTCAATTAAATTCCTTTATAATTTCTAATTATGTTAAATTATCAAAATTTTCACTTACGCAATTAAGGTTTCTAGTCCCAATAGATTAAGTTAGGATATTACGCTCAAAAGACTCAGAAAATTCTAAATTTCATGATTATGTGTTCATAATTTTTATTCGAGTCCTAATTTGATAGATATTAATCAATTTCTATTTTTATTGTGTATATTTCAATCCTAGCGATTCATCTTTAAACTATTGTTTACTATCCAATAGACCCTAATAATCAATCGAGTCGTTCTGTTCTTGATATCTATGGTCGTAGGTGTATGATTAGTGGGTTATTGACTCATGTTTAATAACTTTGTTTTTGATATTTTTCACTAGCCAGGAAAATATCTAACTGAGTCTTATGAGTTCGGTCTTATCCATGTTTTAATTCATAACATTTAAATACATCCCACTTCATTATCCATTAAGTGACTTTTAATTCCTAAATGCGAACTTGAGATGTTGGGTTCAAGTTGATAATTGAAAAGGATTGAGTATATTGAAGATAGAAAATTAAAGTAATTTGATTAGTTGAAGTGGGTATTAGTGGTATTGGAATTTCTAATTTCAATTAAATCTATTTACTAATCTAATTATATTAAATTTTCTAATTATATTCTATAATTTATGAAATTCAATTGAATTAAACTATCTAAATTCAATTATTAAGTTAAATTTAAAATAAAATTCAAAACTACACGTATTTTTATAGTATTTAATTATTACTTTCATAATTTAGGTTGGTAAAATTCGAAGTATTTCACCCAATAAATCTTTTTCATTGTTCACCCCACATCAATGGTATCATTTAAGGCAATGGTACCTCATTTTTCATAAATGAAGTACTGTATGTACATCAAAATCATTGTGACTGCAAGTCCTACCATATATATAAATGGACAAACAAGAACAATTCAGCAAATGTAAAATCCGCTCGATCAAGCTTTGACACAATTCCTCTTGAAATGTTGTCCCAGTCAGTCATGTAGTCCAAGGAACTGCGAAAAGCTAGAATATTTGGGCTCCCAGCCTATTTCTTCACGAGTCTTTGAATTGTTTAGCTTTTTGCCTAGAGGATCGCTAGTGCCTGAAAGAAGCAAGCCATCGAAAGTTGATCAAAAAAGTGCTTCTTTGGTTGACATATTAAAATAAGTCTATTACAGAAAGAAAATTACCAGTAAATCTGTCAAACTTCTTGCTAATTTTCCGCTTTTCTTAATAAGTTCCATGATATCCTGCCTGCATTGATACAAGAAATTTCTTGTGATGTGTAGGAGAAATGTTTGGATATTTTTAGAGGATTAGCATCATATCTGAATAAGGAGACCAGAAAATATCTAATCAACGGAACGAAAAAGTCAACCTTGATAATGGGTGATTGTCACAACCCAAGAAGATCCTACTCTTAAATTTCTTCTTCAAATGGCAACTGACAGGGAAGCAGCATCCTGTTACAAGACTCAACTAAGAAAAATAAGTAGTCAAACATTCCTTTCCCATGATTACTTCGAGTAAAAGGGATTAACATCTAAAGATGCACAGTAAAGTTAATCCAATGAATTATCAAACAAACAGAAAAATTTTCTACCACTTGTAACCCACATATAGAAAGCCTGCCAGGTCAGAAGGTAAAAGAATTGGAAGAAGACAATTAGAAATTCCAAGCCTTTAATGTTCACGCGCTTTTACTAATTCATCGTTCTTTATTTATGGACTGCCCACTCTCCCCTTATAAAGATGATCGGTTCGTCTACACTTCTAAGTTTGGACAAGTTTCTGGAACGGCGAGATTGACATACCTCATAATGTATAAGATTAAGAATGTGGTCTGGCCGAGCTTCAACCGTCCCCTTGTTTAACCAATAAACGTGTGGACCTTTATCTTCTTTGTAAATATAGTCAAGCTACCATATAAAGTATGTAATTACAAAATGATTACCATAAAATCCGCCCTTTAAGCAAAAAGCAATAGCATTGAATACTACTAGAAAAGGATATATATAGTCCTGCCAGTCTAAGGATGGAGCCACCAAATTCCATAACCACTGCTTCAGCTTTCAGAAGAACATCTGTCCGAGGGCTCCGACCAATTGGTACAACAGGAGAATCCTGCATACCCAGAAAAGGAATAATTAATTACTATGCTATGTCATGCTGATCAGAAAAACAGTGAGCATAAAATAGGGAAATCTATCATATGTGAAACAAAAGACTTGCTACTGCACTGACAAGCATGCAATGTCTTTTCACGCATTATACGGTGTCACTTTCTTTCTAATTCTTTCCTATTCAATCTGATGCTGGCTTAGGAAGGAAGGGATAACCTCATTGGAAAATAAGCTGGACATCCAAATATTTCAGAAGCACCACCTGACAAGAACTTTTCACATGACATAACAGATTTTCTCACTCAGATGGTTGCGCTTCATATATCTTGGCATCGGCATAGACATTCAGCTTTTGCAAATATGTTCCATTTTGAAAAATGAGAACAAATTTGGGTGTAAAATGAGGTAAGGGATCAATGATGCAGACCCTTCAAGTTTCTCAAACTATATCAATGATGCAGACCCACAACTTCAAGTTTCTCAAACTATCTTAAGAGCAAGTCCAACTCTAGAAAATTTTACAAGCACGTTTCAAAAGCCTGTACACCACCTTACAAGAACTATTCATATGACATGACAGATTTTCTCACTCAGATGGTTGCGCTTCATATATCTTGGCATCGGCATAGACATTCAGCTTTTGCAAATATGTTTCCATTTTGGAAAGTGAAAACAAATTTAGGTGTAAAATGAGGTAAGGGTGATCAATAATGCAGACCCTTCAAGCTTCTCAAACTATATCAATGATGCAGACCCACAACTTCAAGTTCTCAAACTATCTTAAGAGCAAGTCCAACTCTAGAAAATTTTACAAGCACGTTTCAAAAGCCTATACACCACACCCATGTAATCATTAGATTGTGCTTCATACGAAAAATCTAACCTCGCAGACTTTATCTTGGAGAGGAGGAAAGAGCAAGAAACATTACATACAGCTATATCCTGATATTTTACATGTATTTGTTGGTATGTTAGCATGCAGTATTTTGTCTCTTGGTATTTTTTACACTCCAAGACTATAAAATGTCTAATTCCCATGTGTGGTTAACCTGGTAGTCTGGTTCTAGATGCTAAGTGACAAATCTACAAACAGTTTCGATTCCATTTCCACCAACATGTAGGCATATACAATGCAAGCTAGACTTTACTAATTAATTGGTTTTGTACCATGATGGTTCACCTATTGAAAATGACCACACACCTTTGTTGTGGAAAATATATACGATATGTAATATGTCTGCTACCTTCATCTCACATTCATAAATAGGGTCTGTTTGAATTGTCTAATTTTTATATATATCATATCTGTATCGTGTGAGCAATTATAACTTATTTATATTATATTTGCATCGTATCTGTTTAGTCTGTATATAAGTAAAACTATCGGTTTTTAATCAACATCTGTTTCTTCACAAATATCTATTTAAAAACAACAAAAAATATTATGCTAATATGACCGGAATATAATTGAAAAAACAGACCCTTAAACTGTAATCAACTTATAAAGAATCATGCGATATCTTCTTCTTAGACTCTAAAACATATGGCTAAAGGAAAGTATACCAATCAAAAACTGCCACAAGTTTCAAAATCCAGAAACAATATCAAGGGTGAAAGAAATTAAATCATTTTACAAAAAGTCCCAGATAAGGAAAGAGACCGAGAACATAATATTCAGGCCACTCGTGATTTCATCTCCCACCACCATGTAGATGTCTTCATAAGCCCAGCATCCTTAAACACAGAAGTCAAGTAGCTACCCTGGTATAAAGCAGTCATGGACAAGCACTGCAAATCTACAGACTAATGCCTCAACCTAGATAATAATGATGCGTCTTGCAAAGGAAACTTAAAGCTGATGATGGTAACTTAGTACCAGCAGAACAAGGTATTATGTCAGATTAAACACCTCATCACATTGTCCATTATCAAAGCAATCATATGGAGCTGAACTTGATGTGAATAAGAAAGCACCATCCCCATTCCAATTCAATGCAGCCTGTCTGATTAACGATATAAATCAAAGATAAGTTAAGCATATGCTACTAATTATATACAGAATCTTATAATCATAAATAAACTTTGAGATTTTGTAAGATATAAATGTAAAAACCTAAATGAATGTGCTTCGGGAGATGTTCCTTTAGCAAATGATCAACCAGGCATATCTCTTTTTTGCGTTGCTTTTATCAAATGATAAAAGCATGGACACAGTCAGGATATGTACATGAGAAAATTAATTGTTATGAGCAATGGTTATAATGAGTAAGCATGGACAGATGCAAATGGTTCACTATTGCTCCAGATAAAAGACATGCCGTAGCAATTAGACCAAATGATAGAACAAATGCCATGAACCTACCCACTATACTTTCACAAAGTAAACCGCAGATATATAGTGATGTCAAGAAGGAAACAGAATACAAGAAGTGTAGGGCATCCAGCTGATTCAAGGGAAAACAAAGCACATTTATCTATCATATGTCCTTATACTAGAGCCAGTGTCTGTCCAGCACTGTTATAATAAGTTTACAGATTGTATCAGTATCAATTCTATCCTTACCTCACATCACCAGGATAATCAGGAGTCCGTGATGGTGGAGCACAGAAAATGACATAAGGAAATCGGTGCACAGGTTTGACTTCCTTCAGAGATGGTTTGATACCCATCTTGATCAACTCATCATGTTGATCGGTCGTCATTGTCTGGCCATAGATCTGGCTTCCTGGATATTCCTACATGATGAATATGCATTTCCAGCATCAGCAATTGAGTTTACAATTCATAGGAAAATAGAGCAGCCATATTGCCTATCTACCATAAACAAAGAATCTGATGCTAAAACAACCATCAGTTAATTCTACATATAGCTCAAGAACATTGAATGAACCGTGTAATCTCATTGCCCTGATGAAAGAGCAATTTTGTTAAAAAGATAGGATTGAAAATTAAACGGCACAAGAAGGCACTATATCAAACCCAAACTCAAGTACACATAGAAACAAAACTCAAAGTTGAGCTCATCAAGACTGGTTTTTTCCAGATTGTGCTAACCTCAAACCAGTGCTGAAATCAAAGGGATACCCGACAAGCTTGAATTTGAGTAGATTAGCTTGTTTAAATCTGTTGCTTATAATATATATGTATGTGTGTATGTATAATATTGATGCTCGAGCTCAACTCAAACTCAGTTTACACAAAAAAAGGCTCGCAAGCTTGATGATCCAAAAAAACTAGCTAAAGGCAAATCATAATGAAATACCAAATCGAACCCAAATAGTATGTAGTTCACACTAGTTCATTTGCAACTCTAAGTTGAACACTACTGGCAGTAGCGAGTCATGAACAATTACCAGCCTATCCAATAACAAGAAGACAAACTAAAAACAATAAATTTAAATAGCTGTGAAAAGTCTGCATACCGCCCTCCATTTCTCCGCCACTAGGCGACCAAGAACACCAGCTCCAACAATGAGAAGATCAGTGTTTCCTACCACTCCAGATGAGCAATCCTCCATATCTTTTTCCACAGCACCTACACTCGCCAATTCGATCACTGAAGGAATCAAGTTTAAAAAAAAAAAAAAAAAAAAAGAGACAGGAAGAAACAGAATACACATGAACTTAAAAATCTCAACCAACAACACAAACATTAATTTTTTTTAAAGACGCTGCCTCGTGTGATCAATGGTTCATATTAAGAAAAGATACATAAGATATTCCAGAAGTCGAGACGATCCACGTAAATGGAGAGATCGAAATCTACCAAAACTTCATCGTTTCACTTTTTCGTGTATCAGACATATCAATTACATATTGTTCTATATGATGATTCCTCTAAGACAAGCCTCTTTCTTTTTTTTTTTGTTTTTTCCCCATTCATTTGTCCATACATGACTTAATCTAGTGGGGACTTGTAACAGAAACTTCTTTTCCACCATAATAGACCTTGACCTTATGCCAAATTCAAGAAAAAGTAAAAGACTTAAGAATTTATCATATTGGCAACTGGATTATGAAATCTTTAAATCTAAATTTGAAGAAAATATAGTTCTAATTCATTAATAAAACAAAGTTAAGTAAAGAATTTAGAGAGAGATCAGAGAGAGAGAGACCGATTGAGGAGGAAACGTGGACACTGGAATGCGTCTTGATAGAAGAAGAATGGCGAGTGGTGAGATTAGGGCTTGGGGCTCTAAAGAAGGAAGGATTGGAGAAGGAATGAGAAGCTTGGAAGTGGTTAATGGAAAGTGGAAGAAAGCGAGGAGCAAGTCCAAGTGCGGGCGTGAGGGTAAATTTGGAATTAGTGGCAATTATCAGTTTTGCTGCTGTTGAGTCCATTTACGAGCTTCCATGTAACTGTAACGTATCACGATTTGCGAGAAAAGAGACGGATTAAATTAAACTGTGTGTACTGTGCTCCAGGATGGTTTTCTTCGTTTTTTTATCCTTCTTCTTCCTGATTGGCTGTTAGTTGAGATGGTTAGGTAAGGTAGGGTAAGGTAAGCCAAAGTCGGGGCATAAATAAACGGTTGACACGCTTTTTGCATTTGTCTTATTTGCCTCTAGTTTTTCATTTTATTTTTATAAATATATAACGTATGTTTTAGGGATGCAAGCGGGGTGGGTCGTTATAGGGTACTCAATCGCCCAACCCGTTAAAAATCTTATAGGGTTTTGGGGTGGGTTTTTGGATTAAAAAAAAACCCGATAAGTTATCGGATCGGGTTTTGGGTTTATTATGTAACTCATTGAAAAAATCCGACCCAACATAAATTCAAAATATTAAAAAATTAAAAATATAAGTTATTAAAGTAAGGATCCCATTTATATTATATATATATAAAAGTAAGTGGAAATGAAGTGTTTGCATCATTTTATATGATATTATTGTCTAAAATTCATTCTTTCAATATAAGTGTTTGTATCATTAATAACTTAAAACAAAATTCTTTCTTTTTTTTCTTTTTTAAAGAAAAAAATTAAAAATCTTGGAATCGGGTCATGTCGGGTCGGGTTATGGGTTCCTTGAATCCTAGCGGGTCGGATTTTGGGACTGACAAAAAAAACCCAATAGGGTTTTTCTCGGGTTCTGGGACACCCATTAAAGACTCGGGTCGGGTTCGGGTTTCAAAAAACCCGCCTCGAAACCGCCCCGGTTGCATCCCTAGTATGTTTAGATGATATGTTTGAATAATTTATTTTTTCATCTGTTTCTATATCTTTTTCAAAATAATATGTATAAATATGTTCGATTTACATTTATATTTTATCTATATTTGATCTTTTAATGAGAATTGGAAACTTTTTTATCTGTATTTATTTTTTATAAATAATTTATTAGAAAAAAGTATTTGTATATGTAACGTACCAACAAACAAACAGACCCTAATATAACTTAGGCAAAAGGAGCTGGACCTCGTGATCTCATTAGATTATTAGTCTTTTAAATTTTTAAAATTCTCTTATTTATTTAAAAATTAATTAAAAAATTCGTTCAATATTAAAGTGGATTACAACGATTTGTACCCTCCATGCATTGTGTGAATAACATTTGTAAAATAATTTTTAAAAAATTAAACAATTATAGTTATGATTATAAACAAATCAAGGTACTTAAGCTCGAATCGAACTCATACTCAAAATAAGCTTTTTAGTTAATTAAGCTGAGTTTGATCTATTTTTTAGGCTTGCAATTCAATTTGCGAACAGATTCATTAAGGGTTCGTGAGGTTGTGCGAACAGATTCATTAAAGCTTCGTGAGGCTGTGAATGAGCTTATTAAAAGTTGATGAATAAGCTTGTGAATAATTTTTTTTATAATATTATATAATTGTTTATATAAATAGCTTAAGCTTGAGCTGATACTAACTGAGCCTATGGGCCAACCTCGAGCTCTCTCTCTCTTGCTTCCCTAAACTAAAATCAATGGACCACTTAAGTATATTTTTCAAATTAGTTTTTCAGTTTCATTGGTTTTTTTACAACCCTAGAAGCAGTGCAGTTCAGTTTGATTTACCCTTTAATTAATCAAAGTGTGCATTACAGTTTTGTTTTTCTTTTAAATTCGAATATAACCATGCAGTTTGAATCGTAATCTTTTCCTATCGAAAAAGGGTTGTTCGGTATGTTCAGTTTGCTATTCAAACAACTTTTTTATTCTTAAAGTAAAAATGCATTCTATCCAGAGAGTCCAGTTACATATTACTTATCACTAATGCAAATAAAAATAATAATATTTGAAAATTAATTATTTACCTAAGTATATATGTATAACTTATAGCAAGAGAGATTTCATCCATCATAAAACTACAATCCTATACTAATCCCATTCTCTTAAACCATCTTAAACTACAATGATATACTAAAATTGATAAAATTAGATATTTATCCTAATATGAGGCGTAAATTTCAATTGGTTGTGCTTCAAATCAACACATTATCAAGTACATAAAGCAATAAATAACAAGGTAATAAAGGTGGACTAACTATCGTGATCTAAATAGGGGACCTAAAAGGATTATTCTAAAGTTGTCATATTACGTATGCACTCATAATATGGGAAATGTCTTACAATTCAAAGGTTTCAATACTCTATTCAATTACTTTTTTTTTTTCATATCTTTTTAACATACATATTGTACATTTAGTAAATTAAAAGTAAGTACAAAAACCAATACCTCACGATTTGCCATAATTGCAAAGAATCAGTATTCCCTCCCAAATAGTAAAATTGAGTAATACATTTTCAAAAGGACAAAGTTCTAAATGACTATGCAATACATCATGCTCTAAGCTTATCTTATATGCGATTAAGGGTGTAAAATGAACTAAGTTTGTTCACAAACTACTCAAGTTTGGCTTGATATTTTCTTAATTTTTGATTCAAGAATAGTTGAATCACACTCGAGCTTGAGCTATTTGAGTAGTTTATCAAGTTAAAGCTTAAGCTTCATGTGCTTAGCTCGATTAGCTCGCGAACCTATTCAAACTCTATCAAGCGCAGTTAAGTATAAATATTAATCAAATTAAAATCAAGTTTAAGTATTAATATTATTTTAATTAGAATTAATAATATTTTTTTAATAATTCGAACCCAAATGAACTTAACCAAATTGAACTTAAACTTATGTAGTATTATTTCAAGCCTAACTTGAGCTTAAAATCTTAAGCTCATCAAATTCAAGCCAAGCTTGAGCTTTGAAATTTTAAGATGAGTCGAAGCTCAAGTTGAATACTGTACCATCTTGACTCGACTCATTTGCAATCAAACATGTGATATATCTATCTTTAAAAAGTCTAATTAAGGACCACTCTTCACTCAAGTTTAGGTTACTCCCAATGTGTACTAAACTTGCCAAATAACTACAAGGATGCAAGCAAAATCATCGCTCAGTGAGTTATCTCTTCACCACCACACTTCATGTAAAAACAAACAAGTTATTTAAATAAGCATATACAATACCAAAATGAATTATATGAAATGCAATCATCGTACCTGATTGACTAGAATTTAGGTAATATACAATACCAAAATGAATTATATGAAATGCAATCATCGTACCTGATTGACTAGAATTTAGGTAAGGTATGAATTTATGCCCCCGATACTAGGGTTTTGGGAACCAATGCCTAAAGAATTAAGGTTCGTGGTTTCTATAGAGAACAAGGGTAACCCTTAAGAGGCCTACAAACACTTATTGCAAAATTTAAATTTCCAAATTTTAACTATATTCAAATTCTTTAATTTTCAAAACAAAATCTTAAATCTTAGTTCTGCGATCAACATCGACCTAAGCAATAGCCATTGTCTAGTCCCAATCTAATGGATGATACTCCATGACCAATCACTTATTTTCAATTGATCAAGACTAGATCATTATTATAGCTAGATAATTATTAGTCATTTAAAATCATTAACATTCCAACCTATTCAACAACACAAGAATTAAAGAAACAAGCAATAATATTATAGCTTTGCATTTAATATTTATGGCACAACAAACAAATGACTAAGTACATGCTAGAAATTCGTAACCCCCACACATATAGATCAATTTAATATAGATTAAATTGAAGTGGAACTAAATGATATGTAAAAAACAAAGTGGAATGTCATAGAGATACTTACCTAACCTTAATGACCAATTTAACTATGGGAAATCTTTAGCAAAAATCCTAATACAATTATAATCCCTTTTTAAATATAAAGAGACAAATGAGTCATTAGGTGTATTATCGCTTACTATATTTTAATAAAATTGTTGGTAGGTTTAAATCATATTATATTATTTTGTGTCATTTTTTTTCTAATAATTTGAAAAGTATAGTCTATGGTATAGTAGAGTCTATGCCTTTTTTATATGACAATTTACATGGTTCATAGAATTCCTGTAGCCTATAACTTATAAGAATTGTCTTCAAAAATTCAATCTAATAACTATAATTATTCACTCCAAATGATGGGTTGATTATGCTAAAATAGATTGTCAATTATGTGATTTATAACGTAGATTTTGTGTTTGAAGGCTTAACAATGAATATAATAGTACTTGTGTTAAACATAAACAAAATAAGGAGATTTATAGAGTTTATATGAAAGATCTAAACCTTTAATCAAAAGGTCTCGACTATCCTTTAAATAAAGAAACACAGAATCAAAACAAAATAGGATAATACAAAACGATCCAAACTAGTTAAAATAATCAGGACTACTTATGTCTGTCAATGCCAAATGATCCAATCCAATTGAAATGATCAAGACTACTCATGCATATCAATGTCAAATGATCCAAACTTGTTTAAACTGGTCAGATCTATTGAAACTGCAAAAATATTTTCACATTAAAACTTAAAAGATTGCAACTTTTGATCAAATCTTTGAAGTGTTTCATATGTTTGGGTCACATCCATTCATGATTATAGTTTAAAATCAATTATAAACTGATCTTAATCAAAGCTAATGGATATAATTCAAATCTTAAATATTATGACTCTTAGGAAGAGTCACATTTCTTCAACTTTCTCCAAAGATATAAAATATGTTGCTTCTCTAATTTCATAATAATTTTTTGGCAAAATTTCTTAGTCTTTTATGTATTCTCTCATTCTCAAAGAATAAAATACAGACATTTCATATAAATCCAAAAACGTGATTTGATACTTGAAATTTTTGCAACTCAAATATGAAGACTTATGGTTGGTCCACTTCGCAATATGGAATAAGAAGGGAATTGAATTCCAGTTCAACATGAATGTAATATGGTTATAATGACTATTATAATGTTCATTTAATGGAAAAAATAAAACAAGTAATTATTGGAGTAAATAGTAAAATGTCTATAATGTCCATTACTTTTATTATAAAGAGAAGATAATTGCATATGTGATGTTTTCAAGACAAGGGTATTTATGACAAGGTTCAAAAATAAATTATTAAATAGCAATTCATGGGTATAGGGACATGAATACTCATTCACAATACCAATTCATTATGAATCATCATTTCCCTCAAGTGAACATCGTAATAACAGCTTTATGTAAAAAGTATCAAGGAATGAATAATTATTCATATCAAGTAAACCAACTGTTAGTTGTATCTTGGGTGAATTTCGTATTCAAATCCCATAACAAAATTAGTGTGGAGGGGTAAATTCTCTAAAGAAAGCCAATTTATTTGTGCCTCTAACTCCATTATTTATTCTATTTGTTTTATCAAACCAATTTTTCAATCTTCTTCAAATTGATTATTTTCACTAATCACATATTTTTCTTAACAGATTGCTATTCTAAGTAAATGTGCCTTATAAACAACATAAAATCCTTATGATTTATAGTCTAACATACCTATATCAATTATAAAATAGGCAAAATTTTACATATTCATCAATAAGATCACCCAATCAATCATTGGACCATTAAAATAAATTTAGTAAGTGAAATGCTAAGTATTTTAGTGGTGCAATCATGGTTAGGTATGAATTTAAGCTGTTAAATAGCCGACGGGATCAGTAATTTTAAAAAAACAAGACAAATCGTAATGTTTTCCTTTAAATTAATATAGTCTTTATAAGAAACTATAGTACAACTATGATACTTTTCTACGTGCTATGGAGATTTAAGATACTATATCAATTATAAATTCATAAGTACATTGCATATTAAAATTATTAATTCTCAAATTGATTGAATTATAACATATAATTAATAGTGATTATCAATAAAAAAAAATATTACATATGTAAATCCAAAAATAGCAATTCACATTATTTGTATATATAAATAGTTGCATATTGCATTTATATTGAACCTGGCTTTAAAAAATATAAATATTATTATTTATATTTTTTTTATTTGGGCTTGACTCACAGATTAGGTGACAGAGTCCAATGAATCTAGTTCAGTTATTGGAATGACTTGGGGAGATTTGGCATGGTGGGATTGGAACAGGGATCGTTGGACCGATCTGCTGCATTCAACGTTTCTCAAACAAACTCATGCACACAAAATATGACTATTGGCCTTAGCCCATGAAGAGCTTATTTAACATAATCATGAATTGAGCTTGCTCCATCTCATCCATCAATCACTAAGGTGATCTGACGGTCGCCATCTATACCAAGTGTCTATAAATACTCAGTCATTCATCCTCATTTTTAACTTTTGGAGAAAGACGAAAACGGTATTTTACAAAAGAGGTTCTGTTCAGAAAGATCAAACAAGGCAACTCAAGTGATTTTAACTCCAACTGCTCAAGAACTGTAAGGTTGACGCACAAGGTTTACTCAAGCTTCTTTACCTGTCACTTGTGCATTTGAGACGCCAAAACTATCTATTCCTCCTCCCCTATCATTCTCTCCAAGACATCCTATTATCCAAGTGTTATTTCCTCAGTAGTATTTCGAAGTCACTTACCAGATGCAAGATCCATGCGATGCCTGCATGACCATTATCAGCAAGGACCCCTCATCTATAGAACCTAATAAAGAAATTTAATTCATAATTAGAGCATGTTTGGATTGTCCGATTTTTATTTATATCTTGTTTATATCTATATCTTATTTATCTAATTTTTATCTAGTCTTTTGATGTATTTACAAGTAAAAATGTTTTTTTTTTTTATGTATATTTGTTTCTTAATAAACAGTCCGAATCAAAACAATAACATATTATTGACACGCTAATGAACTAAATCGATCCTTAATCTATTCTAATAGGGGTCAAGCTTTTTAATAATATTTTACTTTGAATTGCTTAATTGCGATCCTCCGATATAGCCAAATGGATACATGTATATATTTGTCAATGTCAATTAATTATTGTATGATTCATAGTTAGAATCAATAAGTTCTATAAAAATCATGTATATGATTATAAATTAAATTTTACACTCTATTCAACGTAGAACCTATACTTATAATAACATAAATTATACTTATTTACATAAATTGTTTTACTCCTATTTTTAGCTGGTGCATTCCTTATTACCATAAAGATTTGTCATTCTATTATTATGGATACTAATTGTTGATACATATTACTCAGCTAAGGGCTTAATAGGCCAACACAAGCAAAGTGGGCCGCCCAACACTAGTGAAGTGGGCCACCCACACCATTCTCAAGGCTCATTAGGTGCTTCAGGCTATTTCAACAACGGACTCAAACTACCCTTCTACCCGGAGTCCTTAAAACACCTAGAGACCTGACCCAAAAGATTCCCTCGCTGCGATTCCTCCTTATACCGAGCTACCCACTAAACACAATCCCATTGGCTCTTTACACCACTTTAGAGGTACACCACACCTTTCCATTCTCTACATCTCTAAGACGATAACTTAAACCTCCCAAGGGGCGCAATGAAGAGATCGATCGCTACCCTTACCTTACCACCTTCTATGGAAGACTACACCTGCCAACTCGAGTCCAGGTCAACTGCTAACTGGGGACTATCCTAAATAATAGAAGAACATTTTGTGGGCCTTTTATTCTAATATGACCATATCCATAAATAGCACTTAAGAACTCTATAGAAAACCATCAAATCTAAGGTAATCCAATCGAATCTCACATTATTTATGTAGATTCCATTACTTTTAGTTTTCTCACGATCCTATACTGACTTAAGCATCAGAGCAGTTGCATTAGACCACACCTCGAAACACCATTAACAAGTCTTCTTTGGTTGCAAGCCTATAAAATCTCTATCGGTGAAATCCACTGGCCACACCTATTATTCTATGATTAATCCTCAATTACTTTATTTAGCATTTTGATTACTATCCACCTTTTCTCTTTTTTTAACAATGGTTAATTTTATGGCTCTATTACATAGGAATCTCATCATTTATGATTTAGTCTATCTAATATATTTACTTCCAATATCTTCGATTTTCAATAATGTGTTTTTCCTTTTGCAACTATAGTATCTTTATAAATTAACATGACGTGTTAGTGTTATTACACACACACACACATGTATCTTTTAATTAAGCAAATTTCCACTTTCATTAGTATCCTATATTTATATCAACTATTCTATTTCCATATTGTAGCAGTGTAACTAAATCTATTCTTTTAATAGTTTATTTTATCGAATTTCATATAAAATGATTATTCTTCTCTACACTCTTTATATTGAATATGTCATATTTTGTAATACCCTAAGTTTGGGATCATTTATAATCTGTTATGTTTTTACAATGAGTATGGAAATGCTATGGCTCAGAAGCTTCTAAGAGTTTATAATTTACTCCATAAACAACTCCAAAAACTTGTATATTAATGACTTAAATTATGCCAACTTACATACATGTTACCATAAATAGTTACATGAGTCTCATCTCATGGTCTACAAGAATTTAACTGATAGATAATGAGAGAGTTCAACAAAATAATGATACAATAGTTATATAATGTATCTAGGATGTTTCTCTACAGTATACACTAAACTCCTTTACCATTCAGGCTGTTAGGATGTAAGTGTGAGAATCCCACATAGGAAATATGAGACTTGTGTAAAGAATTTATAAGAGAGAGGACCCATTAACCCATTGCCTTAAGGTTTTAGGTTATAGATGGTGTCAAAAGCCCATTTGTGCAATCTTTCAAAAAGCCCATTGGATTTCTCCCCATTGACGGCATACTTGAGACCCTAACAACTGGTATCAGAGCCGATGGTTTGGTTGGGAATCTCCAAAGAGCTTTGTGGTATGACTCGTCTGTGAAACCCATGGTGAGTAGTAGGACCACTCATGAAGTGGGTTTAGTGGAGTCAGTTTGACAAGCTCTTGTTGAGGGGGAGTATGGCCTACCCCATTGTGGAGACTCACACTTGAGGGGGAGATTATTAAGTGCAAATATGAGAATCCTATATAGGAAATATGAGACTTGTATGAAGAGTTTATAAGAGGAAAGACCCATTAACCCATTGCCTTAAGGTTTTAGGTTATAGATGGTGTCAAAAGCCCATTTGTGCAATCTTTCATAAAGCCCATTGGATTTCTCTCTATTGAAGGTATACTCCAAATCCTTAACATAGGTAATTACACATGATTGTAGTCCTTCTTCCACAAATCATCACATGTCCTCATTCATCCTCCGGAAAGTCTTCACCACTAGCAATATTCCTAAAACCCAATAACCAAATGCAACTATGATATCATTGTTTATACGTGCACCAATGTACTTAAAAATATAAAGAAATGAGTCCGAGCCCGATATTATATAGCACACACATACACACGTGATCAAGCAAACACAGTGACATGCAAACTTATCAATAACGCAACATCCATCATATTATTATCTTTATTGTAAGTTGAGCAAGCAACACGATGATAATTCAATATCCTCTATACATAAATAAAATAATATATATACAATACTAGGTACTTTCCAACATCTATGAGCCCATAAACTGAATATCGACTATACTGTAATATTCACGATACTAAAACACCTGAATCTAGCTAAATCCTTTCCATGCACAACTCCACTCTAGGACAACATGTCACATGGATCATCAGGTAGTTAGTATAATAACGTGGGTATTCCCCACCTACTACCAACAACTTCATACAAGCAATAAACATGCTCATATAATTAGATAGTCATTTAATCAATTTATGATTCTAACTTAGACAAACACGAATAACAAATAAGGTATACACATACCTAGAATAATGACCATCTCAACTCTATTATCCATTAACATGGATTCCATATCGATTAAGTCATTGGGAATACCTACGCTCACCTATGATCTGCAATTGTATAGTGCTTACCTTTTACCCTACTAGAATCTATGTTTTAAAATCTTAAAATATAGTTAAATTCTTAAAGAAAAAATATATTGTATATTTTAATTACTTTTGTGAAGGGAAAAGGTGATTTTGGAGAGGTTTTAGTGTAAATAGGCAAGTGCACGGGTTGACGCACTTTCAAACATGAGTTTTTAAGCCATGGAAAGATACACGGCCTAGTGCATGAGCATATGGATAATCGTGCACTTCTAAGGTGTGAATCATGTCATTCAATAGAGAGGTATATAACCTGACGTATGCTTGTGCATTAGACGTACACTTTCAAATTTTGCACAATTAGACATCAAAGAGGTATATGGCATGATGCACAGTTTGTGTACTTCCAGAATTCACCCTTTTTGTCCAATATCCTTTGTTTGCATTTGAAAACATGTTTAACCACACACACCCCCCTTACCCCCGTGCACGCGCGCTCCCTTTTAGTCTTGTTTCATCACCTTAACAACCTTTTTATATGCAAATCACCTTGTTTAGACAAAACTAATGCTCAAAAGCTTGGGATTTTACACAAATTCACATTACCTTTTTAATGTTTCTCTCAATCCTTATTCCTTTCCATTCGTTATTCTTTTCTTTTAGAGTTTGTCTCTAGAAATCTCCCCCAAAACAACTTATTTCTGTAAAAGACGTTTGTTAATGCTAAAACTCCAAGAATTATTTACCATGGGAATCCTTTTTGAATCTTCAAGAATTATGTGTGTCGATTAGGGAGGTAAAAAGAGGAAAATTTCTGCAAAAGTTTGAGAGGGATAATGAGAAGTAATTATCCTTCTATAATTAAATACTTGGTTTTTTTTTCCCAACATACTCCTTTAAATTTAAAAGTTAATAGACTAATTTGTCTCTATTTAATTCCCCAATTTACTCCCCACACTTGATTATTTTTCAATAATTCATGATATTTCATATTATTTTCATATTTTAATTATTTATTTACTTATTATTTATTTAAAACTAATAATATGTTGCCTCAAAATTACAAAAAATAAAACTAATTTTCCTAACATTTTCATTAAATTTATCATTATTCTATCATCTATTTTGGCAATTATTGAAAATTAGATTCGTGTAATATTCAACAGATTATAGTAACTAATAAGACAAAAAAAAAGGTTCAATGGGATCTTCTACTTTATCATCAACATGATTGTCCAGAGAATTATTTAACAATTAAAATAAATATATTAATTAATATATTAAATATTTCAATGGTACGATCATGATTAGATATAAATATGAGTCGTTAAATAACCAATTGAATCATCCTGGTAAAAAAAATACCATAGAATTTTCCATATTCTTAAATAGAGGCTAAAACCTAAAACTTAACTTATTTGTAGATATATCACAATAATCATAACATGACATGATCAATATAATTCTATTCTCATGAAGCTACATATCTAAATAAAAATTAAAACAATAAATAATTATTTTACTAAAATTATTTAGAAAAACAATGTCTTTGAGTTTTTTTTTTTTTTTTTTGTTAATATGTAAAATGGTTCGAATCTCGAACCAAACCTCGAGTCATTTACTCTTCATCAAATTCAACTTTTTCATAAAAGGAAAAAAAATTGGTTCATTCCAATAGATCCAGTTTGTAATTTTATTTTTTTTATATTTTTTTTCACAACTCTCAAGATAGTCTATTTCAAGGGAGCACAATAAATCAAATATAGAGCACATCATGTCCTTTCTTGTCATCGCTTTGGCCATCAGATTGCTTCATTTTTTAAAATTTAAATGTAATTGTCCAATGCTACTTCACGTCCATTTAAAAAAAAATTATGGCATCAATTGGAATAGACACTTCCCAATCCGCAGCTAGTTTCAGAACCAACCAATTAGTTCAATTTCAATTCTAAAACTGTCAGTGATCAATCCAATTTAAAATCAAACCATGACCATGTTTAGAGATTAGTGTCTCTCTTTTCTTAATGATAGAAATTATCATATTGAAACAATTTATGGTATTTGAGATGATTTTACAAGTAATAAATTAATTTAATTATCTCCTATTTCTATGCACACATATCGCAGGTAATAAAATATACTTTTTCGTTTTTAAACGCAAAATAATAATATGGGGACAATTGTTTGGAGAAGTTGAGCATTTAAACATTCAATTTCAAAGTGAAGGAATTGAGCACACACAGAAAAATAGAAAGGATATATTTGTAATTCAACTTTTTTTTATTTAATTTGACATATGTAACTAGTAAGATCTAGCTACCAAAATTTAATATATTATGAACATTTTAATATTTAATTACTCCTAAAATGCTGAAATAACTCTATGTTCCTCAATTTGTTAAGTGATTTCTATTTTCCTATGGTGCTCACTATGTGTTTTTTGTCATTTATATGTCATGCTATGAAAGTTTCTTATATTCCTAGACTTAGTTTTTTGTCATTTATATGTCATGCTATGAAAGTTTCTTATATTCCTAGACTTGGAAAAACCCAAATTAGGAAAAAACCATAAGAACGCTTCATACAATTCTTCCACTATTTCAATAATGGATATACAACAGAGTTTTACAAATAGGAACAAGAATTTCCTTCTTCTAGAATTTTTCTATTACACTATGTATTCACAACACATAACACACTATGTCTCACACTTTTAAAAGACATACAAGGAGGTTTAAAAAAAAATAAGGAAGGCTCACATTAACTGGAATTCAAGGCCGCATTAAGGCTTGCATTAACTGGCATTAATTCTTTTTTACTAGCATTTATCTCTTCCATGTCTTCTCATTTTCTCATGTCTCCATTTCCATATTCGGGATCCGCTTGTTGTAGACCCATACGAGCTGGATCTACAACCCAACAATAACTTTTAGACTTGTACGCATTCAATGTTTATATATGAAATTTTTTACAAGAGCAAAACGTAAGGTAATGGGTTGACACAGTGAACCTGACAAATATGCCTAAGATCAGAAAATAATGAAACTAAGGGAAACTTGTTAGCTTTTTTTTATTTTCTGTCCTCAAATTGAGAAATACAAACCTTGATATAGAAATTGGTTCCCATAATAATAATCCTATCAAACTAAAGTCTTAAAGATAAAATCTGACAAACTAAGATAAAGACAAAGTCATATCTAAATAAATTTTAATGATATCATAATCATTCACTTGACCCTTCGAGCAATCTAAATGTTCTAGATACGTGATACCCATCTCATCTGGGTCATGGGTTAATGTCCATAATTTAAGTTTCTTCAAATGTATAATTAACTACCTTAAGTAGCCAATGTAATGACTAACTGAAGTTTCACGTTTGCATGCTCGTACCCAAACCAACAGATTTAACTTCATTGACTGAGTAAGCACTCTCAGTGAATAGAGAAGTGACAGGTGACACATAAAAGATAAAATATATATATATATAGATATTCAAACAAGTGTAAGATTAAGCAAGAGGATTAACAATCTGATTAAAGGAGCTAATAAATGTAAACTAAAAAAAGAGTAAATAACATGTAACCATGGTGAAGTAAACAAGAAGTAAAAAGACTTTGTTAAAAGCTAAAAGTGGGAGTAAAAGAGTGAAAAGTTGTGACAGAAGAAAAACTTTGACTCTAATCGAGGAGTAAAAACCTAACCCAAATTTCATATGGCAACAGATGTCGTCAAAGCCAATGAAACCTTACAGTGAGAAATCTGAAAACTTAATTTGTCAAACCCTAATCACCGAGGCCTACGAATGGTGTCAAACAAAGCACTCTTCTAATAAAATTCGTGTCTAACGACAATTGGGTTTTGCATGCTCCTAAGTTCTTCCTTAATTTTGAATCTCACTACTCACGACCTTCACAAAATTGCTTGACATAAGGAAAACACAAAAATTTAATTTGTTGAACCTTAATCACCAAGGCCTGCAAACAATGTCAAACAAAGCACCAGCATGATAAATTCACACTTTCTAGTTGACAACAATTGAAAACTGCATACTCTCAAGCTCTTCCTTAATTTCAAATCTCATTACTCACAACATGCCCAAAATCCGCATAACACAAGAGAAAGAATGCTTACACCCGTCATTCAACAACATTTATACTTACAATGAAATCAAGATGCACTATTTAAAACAAAAGCTATAACCGCATATTTAACTAGTAGGGTTTGCCTTCATTTGAATTTTATTAAATCATTTTCCTTCCAAATCGATATGGAGTTTTCTTAAATTAAGGTTGTTAAAGCTTCGATGTCGGGGTTTCACACGTTTTAATTTGAGGGTTTGTTAATTTAGGTTTCATGTGCCTTCTTTTTCTTTCTCCTTAAGCTAGCTTCCTTAAAAAATCTCAGAGGACTAATATCCTGTGTTTTCACTTGTTGTTTTCACTTTACCAAGTTATTTTAGAGTTCAATTGTCAATTAATTAGCTCATTTAATTTTATTAATCCTCCTAAATTTGTTTACCTCCATTTTGTTAGTTATTTGCCATGTATCATTTATCCATTCGCCAAAATGATCAACTTTACAAATAGAGGTAACTTTGTTAACTTAAGGTAGTGTCGATGAAATTGCAAATTTCTATTAAGTATTAAATTCATTATTTGAAAGTTTAGAAAGTTATTTATTCATTCAAGGGAAAGTAAGCATACCAAAAACCATATTAAGCATAGACCATTCTTTAAACTAAAAGAGCAAACCACTGTGAATCAAGTTTCCAATCGCTAAGCAATGAGTAGAACACATGTCTGGGATTCTTTAAAAAAAGTACATAAATACAAATTGTACAAAAAAAAAATTACCAAATTATTATTGTTATGTTGCATTTAGTGGAAACATACAAATATTTATACTTGTATTGTATCTTCAAGTGGACATATAACGACCTAGGTGACAAAAAATTTTAGAGGCTTGTGTATCGCATAATAGTTGTGTGATACAAGTCTCAACCCTATATCGCATGATCAAAAAGGAATACACGTACAATTATACATGTATCACTCATTGGTCATACGATACATGTCCAAAGTGTATTGCACAACCAACGTGCGATACGTATGTAATTTTAAAAAAAAAAATTATATCTCACCTTAAGATGGGATAAAGCAACACTATTCTTATAATTTTTTTTTTTCCACAATCTGATTTTATAGAATTTTTTTTTTTAAGTACATTAGACATGTAATATTCTTGCTGAGCAGCTGTATAACGTGAACAGTTCTTATATGATAGATAGCTGGAGACTCCACTTTAAAGATAAACGCAAAATATACATGAAATGGATTAACGAACAACATGGTTGACATGATCAATAAATTCAATACTATAACTCACAATGTCTGAAAATTATTCACGCAGGCTACACGTTCAACTGGAAATTTTACATCGCAAAATTACAAGGACCTGAACTAATAAAGTATGTATATACAGGAAACTGTACCGACTTATGTACAGAAGAACCGGATGTAGGGGGGAGGGAATAAATCAAAATCAAAACTATTCATGTTTCGGACATTCCATCAAGACGAAGAACACCACCCGCCAAAATCATAACTCTCAAACAGCAGAATCTTTGGCATAGTTTTTGGCACTGTAAATGCACCGTCTCCTCTTCTCCTTCCTGTTTGAAAACATTTTGGCTTGAAAGCTATACCCAACCTGTCCTATGCCTTTCATTCACAAGCGATTTTGGTCTCGAAGCTTGTAAGACAGATAGCAAATGCTTGGAATGCTGAAATCGGGTACTGATAATCCATAGTGAATAAATCCTTGCCTACTTTTCCAAACTGGAGTATGACCTTTTCACAATCAACATCGCTCACTAACTGAAAGTTTTTAACTGAAGCAACAGTTACTCTTCCATGGAAATTCAAGCACCAACAATGGAGTTGCTGATGCCACCGAGGCTCTTGGTGTTTAGCACTAGTACCCTATCTTTTTGAGCTGGCAAATACCCAGAGAGGAGACTATCTTTGTTGCATGATTTTGTCCCAGATATAGGGCATGGTGTTGAAACTCCTGTGTTGCTTGGATAGGGTGGTACTGGGGCAACTCCTGCACTCTCCATTGTAGAAGCAGGGATGGTGTTCATCATGCAGCGCATTTTCCTTGGTCCTCTAAAGTTAGATTAAGCCAATCAAATGATGGTGCAAATTCTCAGTCCCACCCACTATATAATTTGTTCAACATTATTCCAATATTACCAATCCTAGAGTGCTTCTAGTCGTATATAACGTATAGAACAAAGTCCTCTTATTGAATTTACAACAATGCAATATTATGCAGCCATTCATTCATGTATCTTACCTCGATGCAGTGCCATGCAAGTCATACAAGTATTCAATGTGTGCCACTGGATAATTGCCAACAGGTGCTTCAGGACGAGGTTGTTTTGAACTCTGTAACCTATGCAAGTGATTCTTCTTTCTGTTGGCTCCAGCAAATGATGTGTGCCTTTCATAGATTGTAAATTCAGTTGCTATAAAGTTTGCTCTGCAGAAAGAAACACATACAAGCAAGATAAGTTGCTACCATGCAATAGAGATTACTACAACTCAGGTTGCATTCTTTGAGTGGTCAAATTAACCTTAATTTCCCAATGTAAGTGCTATTTGACTTGGATATTTTGTCAGCATTTAGAGAAATGATATATTCTCCAAATGCAGTGTACTTGCATCTCTGTGCAGCCATAAGGAATTTGCCATCATCTGCTAGTGCTGCAGCATAACACAATGAAGAATGTTAGAAGCTTCACAGCTGAACTACAAAATTTAAGAGACAAGCTTAGGTTGCTGAATAAAATAAGTTAGGAATACACCAACTTACACAGGTACAAATGGAAATTTATCAGTGAAGACCAAAAAAATAGCTATTCTTATGGTCCTATAAAGGAATTGCAATTCCTCAACTCCTAGCAATAGCAACTCCATGAAAAAGCAATACCACCAACCAATACAGAATAGGGCCACAAGGGAGGAATAAAATTTCTATTCCAAACCTTATAAAAACAACCGAACATGCTGTAAGACATTCACATAGGACTACCAACAAAGCAGATGCCTACCTTTACCAGAAGAGAGGTAGAGATGGTATGTTTGTCTAGAGCGGTCACGTTTGACAAAGCACTGAAGCAGAGAATCCCTAGGCCCTGGCTGCAAGAAGTAATCAGCAGCTACGTGTTAATTTGACATTCGCACAAGTAAGGAAGACAAAATTTTTAGAAGTTCCTTTACTATATTAACCAAAGACTCGTCAAGAACAAGAAAGTCAACACAGAGACATAAAAATGCATCTTGCACTTGTTGGGTGAGTGCAACCATTTAACACACATAGCACTCTTTCTTGGCTTGCAATTGGTTTTATATGCAAGCGTTTATTCTTCATTTTTCAGTGTAGAAACCAGACCAACTCACTTGCGGAGGCAACCTCCAAGATGGGATTAAAGATACTAAATAATAGATATAATACTCCACATTATATTTACAAATTTTAAATTTTTAAATAAGGTGGTTATGTTGTTAGCCTCGATCTAGTTTGAAAGCAAAAATCCTAACTTTGAAATCCTCCATTGTTGTTATGCCTTATTTAATTTAGTCATCTGTTGGATGAATTTCGATCAAAATCACATCCCACAAACCCACAAGTTGGGGCATTGTTGAGTAATAAATATAACAATTTAGAATGTTAAAACTATTAAATAAGATGGTTGTGATGGGCTCCTTAGCAAAAAAACTCTACCTTAGTCCTTGTAGCGCTGAATAAAATGCACTGCTGTTTTTATTCCATTAATTCATCAGGATCTAATCTGCTCAGATATTTCACATAATCAAGAGTTTGTGTGCTAATGATTGTAGCATATACAGGGTAACGATAGCAAGAGCTGCCGCGGTGTTTAATTTCATTTTAAACACTAAATTGCAATTCTATATAAACCCTCATAAATTAGCCTACCTTGGAAACACCACAGCTAGATCTATACTTTGTTCATACGTAAAAAAATATTTTGATGTTTTTTGCTTATTTCATGCGATGGGATGAAGGCTACAAGGGTCTAGACCTGTAACAGCTTTTATGCAATCTAGCTAAGTTTATGTGGCCGTCGTCCTCAAAATCATGAGCTCTACTAAGGGAATCAAACTGAACTGAACTGATATGATCTTATCTCAAGATCAACTTGACTAAACTCGGAAATTTGGACATGTTTGCATGCGAGCCTAGCTACCAAATACAAGGCTACTCACAACCACAAGATGTAACAGTAATTAAATTTAACCCATATATTTACATATTTATATTTTCTATCCATAAAGTTATGCTATTCCAGTAAGCATACATACAAAACACAGACATCCTATGTAAGACAAACATTATTGTTCAATTACCTGTTTGAGAGAAACAGGAAAGTTATCTTCCCAGAAGCTTCAAGGCTGAGGACTATCTCCATCATCAACTTTCTCCAACTCCTACAAACACAAGCTAAAGCCACTACACTCCTACGAGAAGGCCAATTGCTCTCCGACCCTTCAACTTTCACCAATATTGCCCTCATTATTTCATATGGGATTACGCTCCAAGAGCTCTCGCTCAAGCCTCGGCCGCCGCTGCCACCAAATCCGTCGTACCCGTCGCCTGTATTGGTGGTGGCGGCCTCATCTTGAACCACCCTGTGGGGTCGACAAGTCATGGACTTAATTATGTTTTTTATATGCATTTGGACATATGGGATTTTTTGGGGTGCTAGCACAGTTTTATCCTGTTTTTATGTTTTCAGAATTCTTGTTTTTTCACAATTTAAATCTATCTATAAAGACAAGACAACTATAATGCTAGAAAGTAGAGTGGATTCTGGAAAGATACAGGAGGGAAACAGGATTCGGGTTGTAAGGTTTCCACAGTTCTAAGATTTTTATTTCTGCGTTTGGATAAGTTTGATGGGTTCTCGAAGTGGTTCAACTCTCTTTCATTTTTGGTGCGAAAAATATCACCCGAATGATTGCCCGCGTGACATTCCTTGTCGTTTCGGAACCTTAGAGTAGAAAATGCCCATGTGTGCAAAGTAATATTTAAATTTATTAGAGTAGTGCAACAATCTGGGCAAATATATATAATTAAATATTTAAATTTTAAAATTAATTAATTAAATATTTAAAAATTTAAAATTTATTAAATTAGTATTTAAAATTGTTTTTGTCATATTAGTCAAAAGCACCATATTCGATGACAACGTTAGTCAATATTTAAATTTTGATAAAATATACAATTAGAATTAGATACATATACTTTGAAATTTATTAATTTAGTCCCTAAACATTAAATATGATAAATTTAATACTTGAAAAACTTTAAAACTAATTAATTTAGTACCTATAAAAGTATTGTTGGCCTATATAAAAGGTTTTTCAAGTATTAAATTAATTAATTTCAACATCCAATATCAAAATTAATCAATTTTAAAGTTCATATTCCTAATTGCATATTTTGTTAAAATTCAGGTAGCATCCATGATATTAACCCTTTAACAAAAGTACTATTGTCAACCATAAAAAAATTTTTTAAATACTAAATTTATTCATTTTAAAGTTCAAGTATTGAATTGCATATTTTATTAAAATACACACATCATTCATGACATTAACCCTTTATAATATTATGAGTACTTTTTTTCTCCAATTGTCACTGATAATATTAGAATTATATAATATATTTAGTTGAAATTTAAAAATAAAATAGAACAATTGTCTCATAATAAATTATTAAATCAAAATTCACATATTATTATTTATTTTTATCTATATTCTTATACTGCTATACATCTGGTCATTATTCGATATTTATGATAAATAATTAAGTTTTATCTGCTTTTTACAGCACCTGATTTAAAAAAAAAATACAATAAAAGAAAAAATATGTTAAAGATTGGTGCTTTATTCTAAGGGAATAATAAAAAAATAAAAAGGAATAAAGAACCATTCAAATGATTAAGGATGTTTGAGAGACCCAAAGTAGAGTAGAACCTACTCTAACTTACATACATCGTTGTCATCATTAATATTTGCCTTTCCTTATTATAATATGGTGGATAAATAACAAAGCAACCAATTTTTTGCAATCGTAAGGGCCAGTATTGCGTTCAATCAAATGGTACTTTTGACACGTTAGATTAAGAGGAGACAAATTACACACTTCAAAAAAATAAATAAAGAAATATATCAATAAAAATTAAATATTTTTATCCATAAATCGATTAAATAGATTAGATACTAATATAAAATAGATATGATACACATACGGATAAAAAACAGACCATCCAATCACCCGACGCTGAAAAAATTAATGTTATATATTTTTCTAGTATTGTCATTATATAGATTATTTGATAACTGAAAAAATATCAGTCAATAGCTTTTTGTCTATTTATTTTATATTTTATTGTCCATTTGACATCTTCCGCACATCTGCAGATCTGCTCAAACATCATATTTGGCAAAAATAAAATGGTAAAAAGACGGAAATATATATCAAAAAATTTTCAATAAAGTTTGACTTATTTACTATGAATTTACTTTATTTTTATAATAATATCAATTAAAATTTTCTTTTCGAAAGATAAAATATATTTTTAAAACCATCTCTTATAAAAATATGATTTTTTTCACGTTCTAATTTCCATAACTTAATCACCTTCCATATCATGATCATAAAACAAAGATAACTAAAATATAGATAAAATAGTTTTCCAAAACGTCATATTTGGTACATTTATCACAATACAAATATAGAATAAATACAAATAGTATAATGTCAAGGGCTTAAATATAAATAATAATAATTATTATTATTATTTATATGGGTTTGAGTCATGGATTAAGTGATACCGTCTAGCAATTTTGGTTCATTTGTGATAAGTCAGGAAGATTTGCCTTAATGAATTCAGAATAAAAATCGTTATCCGATTCATCTGCTTTCATCTCCTCTCAAATAAGTTCATGCACATTAGTGGATGGCTACTGGTCTTGTATGTAGTTACCTCTTTCAAGACAAGTATAAATTGAGCCTTTTCCACATCATATATCAATGACTGAAATAATCTAACAATTGTTGTTCACTCCAAGTGTCTATAAATATTCAGTCACTCCTTCTCATTTGCAACTTTTGGAGAGAAAATACAAACAACATTCCATAGTGATGCAGTATAGGATAGAGAGGCGGAAAATCCTATACTAGCCACCTAAGCGGCCGGTTTTGGAGCCGGTTCTCATTGATCATCTTTCAAATTTTATAATTTTATAATTTTAGAAATATTCTATATTTTTCTTTTTCCTTAAATATCCTTTTAATATGATTTTTTTAGTCAAATAAGAGTTTCTTTTAAAGTCAAGTCAATAGGATTTTTTTAGTAGTCTTTCCTTCTTTTAATATCATTTAATGTCATTTAATAGAATATCTTTTTTTAGTCTTTTTCCTTTTTGTCAGCTTTCATGCTTGCCTATATATATGTAAGCCCTAAGACGAAAGGAGACATTATTGTTGATTGAATGAAATATTATTGAGCGAGTTTTGCTCTTTTCTCCTAAAGTTCGAATTCTTTTACAATAGTTTTCAGATTTTTGATGTCAACTACCTAAGTATTCGCAGAATCAATAGGTGTTGAAGATCACAAGCAGGGTATTCGTGCGTGAATCAATGTATTGTGATAGTTCCCTTTTATTCTGCTGCGTCAATTGGTATTAGAGCTACGTTTGCTCTTGGAGTATCATTGCGCCTCACAAACAGGTTAATAAGCGATGTGTGGACAAGATCTATGATTATGATAATCCAGATCAAAGGATCTGGCAAAAATTGATCGATGGTTAAGTGTTATGGTGGATCAAGTTATAGAGAGAATGGAAGCATTTGTGCTGAATTAGAATAGAGGCTATCATGAGAATGAAGAAATGGAGAATTGAGTTATTTTTCAAGCTAATGGAGGACCAATCTTTGATGCTTATGAGAATGGGGCAAAGGATGACTCTTCTTATGTTGAGGAGGATGAGGATGAGGATGACGAGGTTATGTTTGAAACTGTAGGTGATGAAGGACCTGTCTTCGACACTGAATATAATGAGGAAGATAAAGATGATGCCTTGAAGCAGCAGATAATGGTGAACATGTATTTGATACATAACAAATGGAAGAAGAAATTTTCACAAAATATGATGTTGTCTTTGAGGCTAAAGGGGATGGAGCACTTGTGTTTGACACAGAACACATGAAAGAAGAAATTCTCATGGGTAATGGTAATAGTGTCAATTTATTGTCAATTGCCAAATTTGAAGAAGAGCTACAGGATTCAAAAGTTGTTGCTGGCTTGGTAGAAAGGAAGACAGACAAAGAGAGTATTGAGGAAGTCATTGAAGATGATGGGTTGAAGCATACAATTTTACAGTCTACCTATACCATCCTGGAGAAAATTAACCCTACTGCTTATAAATTGAAACTACCCAGGCACTTTCAAACTGATAGTATATTTAATGTGAAGCATCTCATTTCTTTTAAGTGATTCATGCGTAACTTGGTAAAAATTCGAGGTCGAATTTTGTCCAGCCTAAAGAGGATGATGCAGCATAGGATAGAGAGACGGAAAATCATATACTAGCCGCCCAAGGCGCCGACTTTGGAGCCGGCCCTCATTGATTGTCTTTCAAATTTTTATAATTTTGTAATTTTAGAAATATTCTATATTTTTCTTTTTTTTAAAATATCCTTTTAATATGATATTTAATAGAGAGAGAAGAGAGGTGCAAGTCATTTCCCTACTATGATTTGAGGACATGCTTGTATCTCAACTTATATGTGCGATAAATGTTTTTATTTTTTAGTACATTTCTATATTGCAGGTACTATAGGCGATATTAGTATAAACGTTACTATTCCAATTCATTTTTATGATATAATAATGGTAATTTAGTAATTTTTTATCTAATTTGTATTTCAATTAATTTTTTTAAAATAATGGCAGGCATGTATTCTACTCTTATTCGAATGAACGAGATGCCAAAAGTAGTTGTTGTCATCTTAATAATAAACCAATGTAATGTTTTTTCAATAATTTCTCTATATCCCACTTACTTAAGCTATGTCTTACTTTTTCTTAAGCTTCCTAAGTAACTCTAACTCTACCTTATATATGTGTGTATATATATATATACATGCGTATATATATTTTCCATTTCTCTTTGAACCCATCTTACCTAATCAATGAAGTGGTATATCACAATCATAAGATTCAATATAAATCATTGGGTAGATTGCATGAACCTCTCACGAAAAACTTTAGAAATTGCATGGAACTTCAAGTTTTTTAAAAGCTAGCACTTACACTATCTAAAAACAAGTAAATTGCATAGATCTCTGTTGAAAACTTTGAAAATTGTATGGACCCTCGATTTTTTTAAAAGTTAATACTTACATCCTTAGTAACTTACATGATGATAATATATAAATTTTGTTTATTTTGATTTTAACGTGTCATTACCTAAAATATGTTTAATTAATAAATGTTTTAAAAATATTTAAAATTTAAATATTAAAGAAGGAAAATTTTTTAAATTTATGTTTTGTCCTTTGAACGTAACATTTAAAGTGCAATTGTAATAAGAAATGTTTTTAGTAAAAAATAGTGTCACATATTGTGTTTTAACATGACAAATTTTATTTGTTTCATGCTAAAGTGCAATTTTAGTAGAAGAAAAATGACAATTATCTTATTTTTTTTCCTTTTTAAAAAAAATCAATTATGTAAAAACTATAATAAAAATTTAAAAAATATTTTTCATTAAACATATTATATATGTAATGATACTTAGCACCAACTAAGTAAAATTTACATAATATCATCATGTCATTTTTTAGGGATATAACTACTAACTTTTGAAAAACATAAGGATCCATGCAATTTTTAAATTTTTCAAGGCAGGTCCATGCAATTTGCATGTTATTAGGGATAGTAGTGCTGACTTTTGAAAAACTTGGGGGCTTATACAATTTTTAAAGTTTTCATAAGAGATTTGCACAATTTAACCTAAATTATTTATAATATTTATTCATAGTTTATTTTATACGCTTCTTTTATAGCGCTCCAATTTGGTATAGGGTTTACTTGATATGACTTTACCTTTTCTTATCATATCTATTTGTCTGATAACATGCAGGGTATTGTAAAGTATTATACTGTTTATAAAATTATTTTGTGAGCTATTATATAATATATATTCTAAAAACGTTTTAATGGAATATCATATTAGAATAATTGAATATTTTACGGCAGATCATAATAAAGCTCTCAAAAATATAGATGTTGTTTTTTTTTTTTTATTTAGATCAAACACATGTCTATCAGCTCTAAAAAAAAATCTAAATACAATTGACATAATTTTAATTACAGAAAACTCAATGTAAAATTGCATATATTCTATGCAATTTTATTTTTGACAAATAAATCACTTGAGTAAGATGCGATTTAGCAATGTAGTAAAAAAAAAAAAACAATTATGTATAACATGCAATTTATATGCAAGAACATATGTGGAAATACATAAATTGTGTGTATGATATGCGATTTATGTGTAAATATATAAATATAATTTTACATATGTATTTTAATAATTATTTTTATATCATTTATATTTGCATAATTTTTATTTCGTCGTATCAATAATCAAACAACTTCCTTCTTTATTTGGGCAATATCATTCACAGATACTATGTATCCATTGTTAGCTATTGAAAAAAAAAAAAGAAAAAGAAAAAGAAAACTCTATCTTTCTTACACAAATATATATTATCATAAATTAACTTAAAGCATTTTAACATATTTATAGTTGTTATTGGAAGTGAGCTAATAGTCTTGTCATATAAGCATCTTTGTACTTACTTAATTACACAGTTGTTGTGTGCATTTTGAGTTATAAATCTATTAAAACCTGCTTTTATAGGATAAAATACATAATTATGGGTATTAAGGCTTGATATCATATACCCATTAGAAAATCTATATACTAATGTAATATAAGCTATGGGTCCTAAAGTACATAGTACTCACACTATAAAAATTATTAAATAATATTTATAAACGAGAAGTGAATAGTAATTTCATTTTTTGCTCTATAAATGTTTTGGAAAAAAAATCTTGAACAAGTAAACTTAAAATCATCTCTCACATTTTCTTTTTCTTTCCCCTTTTTATATTGCTAATCAAAAAGTTATATATATAATCTTGAAATTACGAAGATTTTAAAGTCACTTTTTGAAAAAATCACATATCTCGCAACAGGTTTAAGTATTTTATTACAAAATATTATCTACTCTTTAACACACAGAAGTCAAGTGCAACGAGATTTACATGATATGTACATGACCATTCTAAAAGAATCCTACATTTGCATATGCTAATTAAAAAAAACAAAATCAAATCTGTTGTGTTGTAATTTTTAAGGGGAAAAAAAGTTTATTATAAGAGATTAATTCTTGTCTACTAATTGATTTAAAAAATATATAAATACCAATTAGATAAAAAAATATTACAAGAATACAATAGCCATATCGCATATTCGAAAGAAAGTAATAATAAAATGTATATTGCAACATGTTACTGTGATACCCATTCAAATGAATTTGCCTAAGTTGTTGAGTCAACACCATGTAGACAAAAGATAAAGGGAAAAGGAAGAAGTAGGTGTTCGGATATATTTGGAAACAAAATTTTGAAAAGTAGAGAAAGACAAGCTGAGAGTGAGGGTGAGTGATTAGACATTTTTGCTTTATCTGTGTAGAGAAAGAGAGAGAGAGAGAGAGATGTATTTACTTTATCGATCGTGTACTGCCGAAAGCATGTAAAGTGATGAGATGTATTTACTATATGGAAAAATTATATGGTCTCGCGCATTAATTTTGATGAGATCATAATCGAATCCCTAAAATAGTTAATATTTTATTTATTATATTTATTTTAACCATAGAAGCTCACTTATTGTATAGAGAAAGATCAGCGATAAGAAGCATTTACTTTATATATATATATATATATATATGTAGAGAGAGAGAGAGGTGTGCAAGTAATTTCCCTATTATGATTTGAGGATGTGCTTATATCTCAACTTATATGTGCGATTTTTATCTTTTAGTACATTTCTATATCGCAGGTACTATAGGCGATATTAGTATAAACATCACTATTCCAATTCTTTTTTATGATATAATAATGGTAGTTTAGTAATTTCTTTTTATCTAATTTGTATTTTAGTAATTTTTTTAAAATAATGATAGACATGTATTCTACTCTTATTCTAACGCACGAGATACCAAAAGTAGTTGTTGTCGTCTTAATAATAAACCAATGTAATGTTTTTTCAATAATTTCTCCATATCTTACTTCCTTAAGCTATATCTTACTTTTTATTAAGCTTCCTAAATAACTCTAATTATACCTTACATATATGTATATATACACATGCATAATATATATTTTACCCATCTCACCTAATCAATGAAGTGGTGTATCACAATCATAAGATTCAATATAAATCATTAGGTAGATTGCATGAACCTCTCATGAAAAACTTTAGAAATTGCATGGAATTTCAAGTTTTTTAAAAGCTAGCACTTACCCTATCTAAAAACAAGTAAATTGCATAGACCTCTCTTGAAAACTTTGAAAATTATATGGACCCTCGATTTTTTTTAAAGTTAATACTTACATCCCTAGTAACTTACATGAAGATAATATGTAAATTTTGTTTATTTTGATTTTAATGTGTCATTACCTAAAATATGTTTAATTAATAAATGTTTTAAGAAATATTTAAAATTTAAATATTAAAGAATGAAAATTTGTTTAATTTCTTTTTTGCCCTTTGAACGTAACATTTAAAGTGCAATTGTAATAAGAAATGCTTTTTAGTAAAAAATAGTGTCACAAAGTGTGTTTTAACATGACAAATTTTATTTGTTTCATGCTAAAGTGCAATTTTAGAAGAAGAAAAACGACAATTATCTTTTTTTTTTTTCCTTTTTCAAAAAAAAAAAAATCAACTATGTAAAAACTATAATAAAAAATTTAAAAATATTTTTCATTAAACATATTATATATGTAATGATACTTAGCACCAATTAAGTAAAATTTACATATTATCATCATGTCATTTTTTAGGGATATAAATACTAGCTTTTGAAAAACATAAGAATCCATGAAATTTTTTAATTTTTCAAGGCATATCCATGCAATTTACATGTTTTTAGGGAAAGTAGTGCTGACTTTTGAAAAACTTGGGGGCTCATACAAATTTTAAAGTTTTCATAAGAGATTTGCACAATTTAACCTAAATTATTTATAATATTTATTTATAGTTTATTTTATAAGCTTCTTTTGTAGTGCTCCAATTTGGTGAAGGGTTTACTTGATATGACTTTACCTTTTCTTATCATATCTATTTGTCTGATAACATGTAGGGTATTGTAAAGTATTATACTGTTTATAAAATTATTTTGTGAGCTATTATAATAATATTCTAAAAACGTTTTAATGGAATATCATGTCAGAATAAATGAATATTTACGGCAGATCATAATAAAGCTCTCAAAAATATAAATGTTGTTTTTTTTTTTTTATTTAGATCAAACACATGTCTATCAGCTCTAAAAAAAATATAAATACAATTGACATAATTTTAATTACAGAAAACTCCATGTAAAATTGTATATATTCTATGCAATTTTATTTTTAACAAATAAATCACTTGAGTAAGATGAGATTTAGCAATGCAGTAAAAAAAAAAATTTATGTATAACATGCAATTTATATGCAAGAACATATGTGGAAATACATAAATTGTGTGTATGATATGCTATTTATGTGTAAATATATAGATGTAATTTTACATATCCATTTTAATAATTATTTTTATATCATTTATATTTGCATAATTTTTTTTCGACATATCAATAATCAAACAACTTCCTCCTTTTAATAATTATCTTTATATCATTTATATTTGCATAATTTTTATTTCGATGTATCAACAATCAAACAACTTCCTCCTTTTATTTGGGCAATATCATTCACAGATACTATGTATCCATTGTTAGCTATTGAAAAAAAAAAAAAAAAGAAACTCTATCTTTCTTACATAGATATATATTATCATAAATTAACTTAAAGCATTTTAACATATTTATACTTGTTATTAGAAGCGAGCTAATAGTCTTGTCATATAAGACATCTTTGTACTTACTCAATTACGGAGGTGTTGTGTGCATTTTGAGTTATAAATCTATCAAAACTTGCTTTTATAAGATAAAATACATAATTATAGGTATTAAGTCTTGATATCATATACCCATTATAAAATCTATATACTAATGTAATATAAGGTATGGGTCCTAAAGTATATAGTACCCACACTATAAAAATTATTAAATAATATTTATAAACGAGAAATGAATAGTAATTTCATTTTTTGCTCTATAAATGTTTTGGAAAAAAAATCTTGAACAAGTAAACTTAAAATCATCTCTCACATTTTCTTTTTCTTTCCCCTTTTTATATTGCTAATCAAAAAGTTATATATATAATCTTGAAATTACGAAGATTTTAAAGTTACTTTTTGAAAAAATCACATATCTCGCAACAGGTTTAAGTGTTTTATTACAAAATTTACAAGTTCTACATGTAGAAGATCTTGCAATCACATAGTGAGTTCTAAGTATAAAATTTTGAAAACCATGGATCCATACCTTTCCAATATGTGCTCGCTCAAAAATTAATGGGCAAGTCATTGTCATAAAAAACAATTATTTGAGTGTACATTTGGATAATGGACTCGTGATAGAGAGGAACATGAACCCCTTCAATAATATCTCCTGCTTCCATGTAAAAAGGATATACCCAAGCGATATTATCCATTATTTGTCCTAAGGTTCATTAAATAAGGGTCCCACCGCCGTGGAATTTTTGTTTAAGAAAATATCAAAATCTCATTCAATCAGTGGGCTACTCAAGGGAATATGAACAAAAAGAAAACGAAAAGAAAAAAGAGAAAACGATGGGCTAGTTTCGCGACGCAAAGCCGCAAGGGAAAAAGACCCAATTTCTTCTTTGGATTTATTATAATCCTCCATGCTTTGGTAGGAAGTGGTGCGAAAGAGTGGACAGCATGTCAAGCCAACCACATGCATGTGAGCAATCTCAGAAAAATATGATAATGTTGCAATGCTACTGTAGAATGTTAAATATAAAAGTAAAAGTTTTAAGTTAACGGTGACTTTGATCCAACCCTTTTGCATTGAGTGACATAACTCGAAGAGTTAAATCTATAAAATTAGAATGAATAAGAAAGATTTGATATAGTAGAATCGAATGAAAGACCGTTGGACTGAACCAACCTGCCTACCCTTAATATTTTTTAAAGAGCTTAAAGAGATTTTCCTTAGACGAAAGAACCCATATAAAAATTTATTTTATCCATTGATGGTCAATACTATTTGATAAACACCATCAAGAGCTAAGCTCTTTTACATTTGGGGAATGAAGAAAATTGTAAGAAAACACCATCATGCTATTGAAATGCTTCAAAAAAAATCAAATAGAGATTAGAGTGAAGAACATATTACTTCTCTTCTTGAATAGTAAGGTTGATATTATCTAGCTTCTTCATTTGTTACTAGTGCACTCAAGCTCTCGGAGACTATCTGCTCCTCCTATCTTCTCATTTTTAATCATTCTTTGCATATGTTTTCATGTCACTCTTTCAAAGCCACATGTAATACGAGATGCACGTTGTACATACATGATCATTGTGATTGGATATACATTACCACAGCTATACTATAACCTTGATGTTGATGTAATGAGATTTTTCTATTTTGTTATATTGTTTTGAGTGTTGTATTGGCATTACAAATAGCTGGTGTCCACAATGCTTTTCTTTTGATTTTTTAAAAATAAAATAGTATAAATATTCCTTTTTCTATATAATTCTATGTTTTTGCCATATTTTTTAATAACACATAGGTTATTTAATAACCATGTTCATACCTAACCCTAATTATCATACTGAAATATTTAATATATTACTTATTATATTTATTTTAATAATCAAATTATTAACTAGAAGGTATCATTAACAGTGTCATAAAAATTTCGAAACTTTCTTTTTCACTAAAAAATTAGGAATTATGACTCCTTTATAAGATAATAAATAATTATTTTTTTAATCTTTACTGGTGTATTCTTTTATATATTTATTTTTAGTACCTCGAATGAATGGTAAAAAAATAATGACATATTACTTTTCGGTTCTTTTATTTAAGAATCACTATGCTATTTCATTCTGAAAATTAAACATACTAGTATGGAGTATAAATGAAGGTTGTATTTTCTGTGGTTTGTCAGTTATATTCGTGTGTTCAAGATAAGAAGATTTTCTCTTGTTGTCTAGCGTTGGACCTTTTTTTTAGTGTTCACATATTATCATTATATATTATTATTCGTTGTTGTCTCGGTGCTTCATATCGTCACACATTATAGTGATTTTTACCTTAGTCATGCGAACAATTTCTTTTATGATGGACTTCAATTTAATATGAGTGTGTAATAAGTGTGAAATTAAGTGCTTTAATCTGATTTTATGCTGTATTTTTATGTATATGTTTTTGTATTTTCGAAAAATACACATGAACACGAACTCCTGTGAGGGAAAAGACAAAAATCACAAATGCGACCCAATTGTAATGGGCCTTCGTCCAAGGAATTTACGCCAAGAAATTCACAAGTCTACACCCAGTGAAATTCATGAACCCATCAGTGATGTCAGGGAAGCCCATGCTCCATGATTTAAGAAGGTCCGCATCAGAAGTCCAAGCAAGTTTCACAGCCCTGTTCGAGAAACAAGCCCACAAGTGCCAGCAAATGCTGATGTGGCATCAAAACTATCGATCCAAGTATGATAAGATATAATTATAATTTATAAGCAGTTTTGTGTTAGCAAAGTTAAGCATGATTAATAAACGGGAAGAATCCATTTTGTTCAGCTTATAAAATTCAAAATTGTTAAAGATGAAATCTAAAGAAACTTAGAGAAAAATCTGTCCTTTACTGAAATGAAAAGTCGGCTTATAAATAGCCTTAACATAATAAAAAGAACAAGAAATACGTAACTTAATGTTAACTAATCTTAGACTAATTCAAACACTTAAAGAATCTCATAAAAATGGGAGATTATTATCTAACCAATAACAAACTAGCTAAAAATATTATCTAGCCAATAACAAACTACCCAACATATCCTCCCTTAAACTCAATGCTACAAGCATTCAGTTTACTTCAGTATCTGCACAGACCCCCAACGATCCACGTAGCTTCAAGAAAACATCCAACTTAAGAGCTTTAGTCATGATATCAGCCAATTGTTCTTGTGTATTGCGGTGCACTAATTCTACTATACCGGCCTTAGTAAGATCATGAAGAAAATGGAAATGAACATCTATATGCTTACTTCAACCATGCATCACTGGGTTCTTTGAAAGCTTGATAGCTGAGCTATTGTTGCAGTGAATGACAGTTGACTTATCTTGATTCTGCCCTAACTTTCCTAGCACCCTTTTTAACTATACAACTTGGCAAGCACAAGAAGCTGCAGCAATGAACTCTACTTCGGTAGTGGATGAGCTCATGATTGGTTTCTTTTTCGATGACCACGATATTGCTCTTGAGCTCAGTAAAAATACATAGCCTGAAATGCTCTTCCTATCTTTCAAGTCACCAGCATAATCACCATCCAAATAAACAACTGGTTCTTCATCTCCTCCCTTCTTATAGAAAATTACAAACACAATTGTTCCTTTTAGATACCTTAACACTCGTTTTGCAACCTGCAAGTATAACTCAGTGGGATTTTCCATATACCTATTGATTAAATTCACCACAAAACATCATGTTTGGACGAGTTGCTGGGAGATACATTAAACTACCCACAACTTGCTTGTAATAAGTTTTGTCCACTTTAACTCCACCTTCATCCTTTGTAAGCTTAACACAAGGAACAATCGGATTATGCACAGCATTGTTATTATCCATCCCAAACCTTCGTAGAAGTTCTGCTGCATACTTCTTTTGACATATGAAAATCCCATCCGGCTTTTGCAATACTTCAAGACTAAGGAAATATCTCATTTTTCCAAGATCAGTCACATCAAACTCATGCTTCATGGAATTTTTAAAATCTGCAATCATTAACTCATTATTTCCAGTAAAGATAAGATCATCGACATACATACTGAAACTTACAATCAACATTCTGCCTTCTTCCTTTGTTTTAATAAACAAAGTATGCTCGTAGTCGCACTTCTCAAAACCTTCCTTCATTAAATAAGCTTCTATACGGCTGTACCATGCACATGGTGCTTGCTTGAGCCTATAAAGTGCCCTTTTTAACTTGTAAATCTTCTGCTCATCTCCTCTTTTCACATATCCACAAGGCTGCTCTACATAGACATTTTCATTTAGCTCACCATGTAAAAATGCAGACTTTACATCTAGTTGATAAACAGTCTATTGCTTTTGAGCTGCAAGTGCAATGACTAAACGAATTGTCTCCATACGCACCATAGGTGCAAATACCTCAGTGTAATCTGTTCCATGTTCTTGAGCATACCCCTTCACTACAAGTCTGGCTTTATACTTGTTCACTTCTCCATTTTCATCAAACTTAGTCTTATAAACCCACTTCACTCTAACCTTCTTTGACCCTTTAGGTAATTCCACCAATTCCCACGTACCATTCATTTCTATTGCCTCCATTTCAACATTCATGGCTTTTCTCCATTTCTCACTTTTTACAACATCCTCAAAACGAATAGGATCAACCGTTGCAAACATAAGAAATTGAGCCTCTCCATCATCTTCAAAAAGTCCCTCTCCTGTCACATAGTCTCTCGTATATACTGGTGGCATTCTATTCCTCTCTTCATTTGAGTTGATAGAGCCATCTTCAATTGATGAACTAGAATAAGGATTTTCCTCCTCATCAATATCAGACGTTCTCCTATCTCCATTCTCTTATAGTGCTGTCTCCTCATTTGAATGATCATCCTATTCTAAATTGCATGTGATGACTGCTTCATACTTCTTATCCCAATCCCAACACTTGTCTTCTTCGAATATAACATCTCTACTGTTTATAATCCTTTGTGAAATCGGATTATAAAGTCTGTAGGCCTTTGACTCTTCACTAACTCCAAGCAAAACACAACTGATGCTCTTATCATCTAACTTACTTCTCGTACTATCTGGCACATGGACATGAGAAACGCATCCAAAAACTCTAAAGTACTTAACTGAAGGCTTACCTCCACTCCAAGCTTCCTCTGGAACTTGATTTTTCACTGCCATTATTAGACTCGGATTCAAAACATGCACTGCCCAATTGACTGCTTTAGGCCAAAAGGTTTTAGGAATTTTGTTTTCTGAGAGCATGCTGTGAACCATATTCATAATGGTTATGTTCTTTCGCTCCACAACTCCGTTTTGCTATGGCGTGTAAGCTGCTGTCAACTTTCTTTGTATGCCATTTACATCACAAAAATTATTGAAATCATGTGATGTAAATTCCCCGCCTCGATCAGTACATAAATTTTTAATAAAGAAACCTGATTCCTTTTCAACATGCACTTTAAACTTTTTAAAAACAGCAAGGGCTTCATATTTCTCTACCAAAAAATAAACCCACATTTTTCTACTGAAGTCATCAATAAAAGTGATTAAATCCCTCTTTTTGTTGTTGGATATGGGTGTGATCGATCCACAAATGTCAATATGTATCAATTGTAGGACATGTGATGCTCTCCAAATGCTTCGTTTCAGAAACGTATCTCTTTGTTGCTTTCCTATAAGACAGTCGTTGCACAGCTTTGATGGGGACATTAGTTGCGGTAGGCCATTCACCATCTCCTTTTGTTGAAGAGTCTCCAAGCCTTTAAAGCTCAAGTGCCCATATCTGCAATGCTAAAGCTGCACTAGGTCTTCAGTAAGTGTATCAAAATAAGTAGATGCTACAGGCTGACATATAGCGTTGGACATGTACTTTCGATTTGCAGACATTTTAATTTCCATAATCAAGCCTCCTTTGGATGATACACTTTGCACTTCTCATGTTGAAACAAAAAAGAGAGCCCTTTCTCTTGCAATTGCCCTCCACTCAGCAAGTTGTTCTTTAATTGCAGCACATAGAAAACTCCTGTAATAATCTGCACCACTTCATTCACTTTCAGCCTCACATTGCCCTTTCTTACGACAGCCATGCATGTATTGTCGCCCAGCTTCACTGTATCTCTGAAATTTTCATCAATATCAGTGAAGTAATCCTTCTTTCCACACATGTGATCGCTACATCCCGAGTCAAGCAACCATGTATCCTTTTTGATGGGTGTATCAACATCTACATACGCCATCAACAGCATCTCTTCTTATGCCTCTACATAGTTTGCCTCCTTGCTAGGACATTCTCATTGAAAATGCCCTAACTTATGACAATTGAAGCATTCTACGATGGATTTGTCGAAGGCTTGTCTGCCTCTTCCCCTTCCTCTTCCTCTATAGTTTCCTCGACCTCGACCCCGACCCCTTCCTCCAAGCTGATCTCCAGAATAAATCTTCAGAGCATGTACTTCTTCTACTAAAGAATTCCTTTTCATACGCTGCTCATGCACAAGCAAACTGCATTGGAGCTTATCAATAGATAAAGTGATTGTATCTTTAGACTTCTTAATAGGACACACCACATAGTTAAACTTAGGAGTCATTGATCTCATAATTTTGGAGACCACTTCACCATCTCCCTTGTTCTCACATTTGCTTTCATTTTGTTAACTATGGTAAGAGTTTGAGCAAATAATCACTTACAGATTCTCCTACCTTCATTTCAAGAACCTCAAACTCCTTTCATAGAGCTTGCAAATGTGCATGCATGACTCTTGTTGCACCTTGATGTTTCTGTCTCATCGAATCCTATATGCTCTTAGATGTGTCCTTATTGAGAATTGTCTCCAGAACTGAACGATCTAGAGCTTGAAACAAGTAGTTCTTTGCTTTCAAATCTTTCAGCTTCTGATCTTCAATATTCTTTCTCTGCGTCTGTGTTAAAGCACCACCATATGCTGCTGCTGTAGGTATCTCATTCTCCACTATATTCCAATATTCTTTTTATCATAAAAAATTCTACATGAGCATTGCCTAATGATCATAGTACCCATCAAATTTCAGAACAAATGGATGCACAGATGAACTTTCTGTTGCCATCTTTGAATCACCACTCAAGTAGAAAACTGCTATTTCTAATTCAATCAAGCCTCGCGTGAGGCTCTGATACCAAATGTTAAAGATGAAATCGAAGTAGAAGAAAGAAAGAAACTTAAAGAAAAATCTGTCTTTTATTGAAATGAAAAGCTGGCTTATAATAGCCTTAACATAACAAAAAGAACAAGAAATACGCAACTTAATGCTAACTAATTTTAGACTAATTCAAACACTTAAAGAATCCCATAAAAATAGGAGATTATTATCTAACCAATAACAAACTACCTAACGTAAATTCGGTTTAGTACCTAAACACAAATGCAAACCCATCGACTGCTTTAAGATTGCAAATAGCTAGAACATTGAAAAATATATAAAAAAGCATATAGAGAGTCAAATTGATTGTATCCTTATTCCTTATGTTTGTTTCACGAGAGGAAGGATAAAAAGATCGATATTTTTAAAGACTTTGTTAACATTTAAATAACTGCTAAGCCATAATAAAAACTTAATTTTATGGGAATCTTGTATAACTAATCAAGAATGTCTTATACTTCTATTCCTTTTCAAAGTTATACTTTGATACAAGTCACGTTTAAGTAGAAAATTAAAGGTTTTAATAGTTTGCTTATACTTACACGTTTTATTTATTTAAATATTCAATAATATTGTCTTGTATATCAACTTGTTTTCTTATGCTATAAGTTCCATTTTTTGTTTTCTTTTTAATATAGTATATGTTGATGGTTAATTTTGGCACATGGGCTCCTTGGACTCATTTTGACCCATTTGAAGTTTGGGTTGACCCATCAGACTCCCATGTTTTTATTATATTTTCTTGCTTTTCTTTTATTTTTTTTTTAATGAAACTTATTCATATCTAAGTTTTAGAAAGCCTTAATGCAAGCTAAGACTTCTCAATACTTTATTTTACATGTATGTTTATTCAATTTTCTATGTCTTTCATTCTCTATGTGAATTATTTTATCATACTACATAGCTACAAGTTCGTATTCATGCATGGTCGTAATGTTGTTGTCTTGATAAAATTTTCAAAGAAATAAAATGAGTTACCTTCTTTCTTTTATTAAGACAAAACTCTCAAGAAGCATGATTTTAACACTTGCGAGAAGTTTTCACTAAAATGTAGCATAATGGTTTAGCTACACTCTTTTCAAAATAATAAAATAAGTTTATCATTAAATTTTTATGTTTATAATTCTTTGGTATACAATGTTTTCTTAAAAAAAAAACTTATTTATAAGCATGCAACAACATCTTGAAAAATACTAAGAACAAACTAAGGTTTTTCTAATTTAAGATTAAATCCAAATCACTAGTCCAACATTCACTTAATTTTCATTAAAACTTAGGATCATGATTCAACAATATCCTCTTCAAAGACTCAAATAAATTCATCATAAATTTTTAATATTATTATTATGCAAAATTTCTTCAAAACTTAATTATGTGGCTCCATTACTCTCTTTTCAAAATACTAAAATAAATTTATTATTAAATCTTAATATTGATAATTCTTTATTATATAATACTCTTTTAAAAACTCATTTTTAAGGTTTATTCCAACACCTTGAAAACCACCAAGAATAAAGTAAGTCTTTCTAATGGAATTTAGGTTCAAACCGCTAATTAAACAACTATTTAGGAAAATCTCAAATTATTAGATAATTTAAAGAACCAAGTTTTTAAGAAATAAATCTATCTTTATGAAGTTAAGAAAATATAAAAAATGATGGTTTTAAATGAATAGTCATTCATTAGTAACAAACTCAAAATCTTAATTTTCGTCCAACGACTTAAAAAAAGATTTTTGTGAACTTCATTTTCTAACTTCTAAAATAAATTGCTTTATGAAAAATCATTGTTGAAGCAACATCACTAGAATCATGCATATAATATGAGTACATATCTATATTAAATGATTTTTCAACCATATAAATGTCTATGCGTTTGTTATAGACTTTTGGATGAAGCAAAATTTGGAAAAATTACAATTTAAGAGCTGGGATTTTTGTGTCTATTATGTACAGACCCATTTTGAAACCCAAACGGCTTTTAATGTTAAAAATAACCTTAGAAATAGATAGATTTTTTCAGGTAGGTAGAAAATGATATATAATATGCGAAATTTCTAGTTAAAATGAGCAAGTTACGGCCATTTTAACTTGAAATTCCTAGTTTAAGTAAAACTTCCTGGAAATACTCATTTCGGATATTTCTTTTGTTTATGTGACAAAGGCTTGAAGGATCCGTATTCGAAAGACTATTACTAGTAAAGGATTTTGGCTAGAATGGCCGATAGAGTTTATCTCTTACTTTTCGTACTTGTAGCTAGAGGCACTAAAAGTAGGAAA
The DNA here is from genome assembly GCA_024138025.1 of Combretum micranthum. Taxonomy (NCBI): domain Eukaryota; kingdom Viridiplantae; phylum Streptophyta; class Magnoliopsida; order Myrtales; family Combretaceae; genus Combretum; species Combretum micranthum. The sequence goes on along the minus strand of JAMXBD010001414.1, from coordinate 152,527 downwards.
AGTTGAAAAAAGAATATGCATGATAATATTGGTTGAAAGTATACTAAGCATATCGAGATATGAATTGTTGTTAATTAAATTTGTGTTTTATTATAATGATGGAGTGTTTTCAAATTCTATGACTGTCTTTAACTTACCTTAATTACATGTCAAGAGTTATATTAATTGATTTATGCATATCAATAAATGAGTCTCATTGGATAAGCTATTATGCCCTCTGTCGGACAAGCGTATAGTAGTGGGATTCACAGGGACCTGCAATGTCTACAATGATAGGCGAATAGGAGTTCAAAAAAACTATTTAAGGATTGATGAATAGAAGCCCAAAAGAACTATTTCATTATAGAGCAAATATGAGCTCGAAACACTAATAATTGGTTATGAAGCAAGGATTTAAGGAGCCCGAACACCTAACCCTAAATGGAAGAGTAAATCCATTCAGACATATGATTTTCGCTAATCATACGTATTACTTACTCACGTGTTTGATGCATTTCATATGCTATGTTTAATAACTTATTTGATTTTCTGATACGAAAGTTAATTAGGAATATTCTCACTAAGCTAGTTGAGCTAATATATCGATAGATTTTTGTTGAACGGGACCAATCTCTTTTATTACTCGGGGTCTCCATACATCTGAGTGAGATTATGCTTTTGAAGCTTTTTGTTTTTTTTTTTTTTTTTTTTTTGGGGGGGGGGGGGGGTTGGTTGGGGTGTTTGAGGGGAGGGGGCGAGGAATCCTTTTGAAGATCTTAGCATAGATTCCCTTTTAAATCTTTTTTATTCTAGTTTTGTTTTTAATGCAAGACTAAATTTATATTTTGATCCTTGGAGATTTACCAGGGAATGCCCCTAAGATGATGTGAAAATACCGTATTTTTATAATTTTGAAGTTAAATGTTTATCTAGATTATTGTATGTTATATCAACTTTATCGAACTACACATCCCGTTGGTGTCTCCTATTGTTGTGATAGGTGCCTTAGGTATGGTATCGAAGCTTTCGTATGACTTTGGAAATTCATTCTTAAGCTTTAATATTGTATGTGATGGACTGCCACGTCTAGGATATCCTTTGGGGCGTAATAGACTCATTGGCGATTTTACATAGAATCGCGAGTTTAACAACTTTTGATACTAGTTTTTCTTTAGTTCTATATTAGTTTCATGATTTTCCAATTTAATGTTACATTCTATTATTGATTCTTAGCTTTACACAACAGTCCATATACAACATGTGACAAGAGCAAATTAAGTTTTCCAACCCCGACACATAAATTAAATTAATATCTTGATCTCTAATCATTGAGAAATCCCATAACTCATTACAAACAACACCCATAAGATCACAAACATATTTCTATGAAAGATTTATTCATAACATTACAACTTCATTATAACTAACTCTTACCTTTAATGATTATCTATCTCTTTCTCTAATCTCCTCAATTACTTTTTTAAGAAGTATGTTCTCCTTATTATTAGTCTACTAATCTAAACTCAAGAACAACAATGGATTTATGAGTTTACTTGATTATTGCCTCTTCTGTGGGTTTAGTTCTTCTTTAGTTTTAAATATCTGTCCTAGCTCTTTGAAATCAAGAGGAAAAACTATGATTAATGTTATATTTACTACTTGTACTTTCCTAAAACGAGTAATTTATTATCCAGAGTGTAAAATAATCAATTTAACACTTAATTGAACTTTGTATGCACACTAATAGTACCCTGACTAACTCTATTAGAACTATTTCATAAGTAGGACAAAGGATTGAATGACATTTGTGGCACTTGTTAAATTGGTTAAAATTGAAATTTCCATGTCATTTGTTTTTGAAAAAATTATGACTTTATATGTATTTTGTATATTTTAAAATTATCCCATATTTGTATGGCTTTTTTTTTTCAGGTTAGTTGTTGTGACGGAAGTGGTAGTGTTGTGTAATGGTATTTAAATTTATATAACGTTGTAGATGTTCCATTAACGGGTATAGGCTTATGATTTGGTGAATTGATAGAGATTAATTTTGTTTTTCTAAGCCTAAGGGGCATCAGATGATCGATGGGAGTAATTATGTCCTTAAGATTAAGTGTAATGTAAGATATTTTAGAGAGAAGAAAAGATCATCTATGGAAATTTCATTTTCACCAAACTTGCAGAAATGTTCATTTTTCTCTTCACTTTTTTTCTATAAGTAGTGAAAATTTCATTTTAATCCAACTTGACATGCATCTTAATGCCATTTAGTTACAACAAATGAAGTCAGCTTAAGTACTGTTAGTGTGCTAAAGTTCAATTAGGTATTAAATCAACTATTTTAAATGTTAGGTATTTATTCACACATTTAGGTAAAATGCATATAGAAAATATGACATTAACTCCAAACATAGGGTTTATACAATGAGTACTGAGTATTGAGTGGGTTTAGGAGACCTTAGGTAGAGGTTTTGGACCAATTATTAATTTGCCCTTCTTCTTTTTAAAATCATTGCAGAAGACATTTCAATGAAAAATAAAAGAAAATCATAAGAACTACAAAATAAAAATTTGATACAAGAAAAAAAATACTTAGAAGAATGTAAGCATTCGACATGTGCAATATCAATATATGACATGTCATGTCCCCCAACCACATATAATATATTGACATATTATGTGTAAGATTGTCTGGAAAGGGATTATTTATGTGAATTGCCTGTTTAACCTTATTAAACTTAGAATTACTTAACAAAAGCTACTAAAAAATGAGTAGACACTTTAATATATTAACATATAGATACCAATGTCATAGTATCTTACAGTTTATAAACATATATCACATATAATATAAGGAATTTAAATAGAAACTTTTCAAAAACAACTTTTCAAAAACAAGCTTGGTTTAGTCTTTCTTTCTAAGGAAAACAACAGAGTTAGTCCAGGAATTTTAATTGTCACACTCATTCGAAAAGTCTTCAAAGTCCATCCCATAACCCAATGAATCATAAAACTCAACATCTTCCATACCTAAAACAGTGAAAGTGAGCCAATACAACAATCAACACTGAAGTATTCAAACCTTGAATTCAATCCTGGGGGATCTGAGGGTCCTGAATAACCACAATTATTCAGGGAGGTTGATATAAGCAGTTCGAATACTTATGTTTATGATAAATCCTCATAATGAAAAAGTAATTTCCTCTAGGGTTTACAGCCATTATCAACTTTACTTAACTTAATCAATAATACCACCTAGTTCAATCATCCTCGTAAACGTGAAATAAATCATATTATATCATTTTAAGAATAAGCAAATGTTATAATGATACAATACTCCCTATCAATTACCCGCTAAACCACTAAGAAAGGTCATTGCATCATGATTAAGCGGCTTAAGCACCTAAACTACTATATTAACCTCTTTAACAAAGTTACTGCTCCTTGGACCGGATTCAATGACGAAAAACACAACCAATTCAAACCATTTTTAATTCCACTTTAATTAGAGTTGATCTACAACTACATATATATAATAATTAAAAATAAAAAATCACATTACTGCATACCCTGATAATTAGGTTTATCAAGCAAAAGTCCAGTATTTGAACTCAGTTGAGTATGTGAATCTGTTAAAGAAATCATTCCATGTAAAATATGGTTAGTTCACAATCATATTCCAATTCATAATCACTCACACAATGTGAGTATATAGATATCAATATCATTATTTCTCAATTGAATAAATCATAATTAGTTCCTATATATTTAACATTATTAATCACAAAATCAACTCATATAATAACATTACTTAGCAATAAACCCATAGTGGATTCATATAAGCTTTTTAATTAATCATAAACTAAGAAACAATTAAGCAATAACATACAAAGTAATAAAATCATCACAAACAAATTTAATTAATAATAATATCACTATAAGAAAATTGAGCTTTAGAGACAAAAAATTTGTCTCTAAACGTAAATTTCCCTCGCAAAAATCATCATCGCAGATTTTATTTGTAAAATTATAACTACATTTTCTAATTTTTGTCGCAGATTTTTGTTTCTAAAAGCCTGTTTTCTTGTAGTGCATTTTTTTAGAAGTACATCGGCTCAACATCAGTGACGCATGTGTTAATGCCGGTGGTGTACAGATCAAGGCCAGCAGCATAGAAAGAGATATGTATCCAACACAAAGGTTAATAAGCGTAACACCCCTCCAAACAGCCCGTTGCCAAGGCTGTTGGGACGGACCCAGGGAAAACACATAAATATTCCACTAAGCGCTACACCCTTAGCTACAGGCCGTTTCAATGCCCGTTTACACCTAAGGAAAGCACACAGAACTCACCCGAGAGCTCAATGCTCCTTCCCACAAGCCGTTTTGGGGGCTGTTTGCACCATAAATTCCCCAAACACCCCTCCAAACGGGCCATTTGATGGGGTGTTTGGAATTTTTCGAACTTCCTCTATTTTAAACTCAATTTTTATACAATTTTCATTTCTCCAACCTTACTCTAAGCTCAATACAAACATCACACAATATTCCACATGCTCCAAACAACTTAAAACATGTATGAACTTCATATTTTAAGCATCAAACAACTTCTTAACCTACTTTTATACACTTCATCATCATCATGAACACATGCACTATCTCAAAACAACTCCTACACATGTAACCACTTGTCTACTACAACTTTCACCTTCATAATAACTTCAACACTTCTTGTACTCAATAACCACTTCAAGAACTCGTATACTGCAACTTCAAGGATCTAATAGCTTTCTCAACAACCTAACAACAACTTAACATATCAAGATTACTTGTAATTTACCATGAGACTAACTTTTGACAGAAATTTCAATTAACAAAGGGATAATACATCACAATAAGACATGTAAACTTACCTTAACTTGTAGATGGTGATTGGAAAAGATTTCTTGGTGAATTGAGCAAGGAACTTGATCAAGAAAGTTGGAAAATTGAGCTTGAAAAATCCCATGAATTTTGGGTCTGTTTTTTTTTTTTTTTTGTGATTTAAAAAAAAATGAAAGTTGATATTTATGCTATATATATTGACTTTTGTTGGCAGATTTCGAGTGGGCTTTGGCTCTATTTGAGCCAAATTTTCTGCTAAGTTTGGATTTGGGTTTTAGTTGGGTTTTGCTCTAATAGAACTTATGTTTTTCAAGCATTACATAACTATCAATACTATTATCAAAACTCACTAATACACACAACATATAACACTTCATCAATTCTAATTCTTATAAACACAATCAACATGTAATAAATTACAATTTACAAGTCATGCTAACACATCCTATTTTAATATCTAATTATCCACTATAAATTCTATATTTCAAGCAAGCACTACATGTATATTCAAATTAATTAATAATTATTTTTTTTGAATATTTCAAAGAATTATGAAAATTTTCCTCTTAGCTATCTCTTTTATTTTTTCTTATTGTAATAGTCCAAGATTTTTAAAAATATAAAAGGATATAAAAAATTCGTACTAAAATACCTATTAAATGAATGATTTGCAACCATGTAATTTTGAATTTAAATAATAGTCTTCACGTAACTTACGTTTGAATGATTATAGAATTGCAGTCATGCAACATTCAACTTGTAGCTTAAAAAAAGCTAGTATTTAGGCACAATTAAAAATATTATAATACATATAGGGTCTTTTTTTTGGGGACAAGTATAGAAATTCATTTTATTAGGTCAAACGATACTTGAATTGTATATTTTAAATTTTAAATTTTACTTCATCTGTGTATTTTATAGTATAAAGTAGATCTTATTTTTAAATGAAATAGACTCTTACCGGATAAAATTTTGTTATAATCATATCACCTACATATAAGCTATCTATGGTTGGAATTAATATAAAAAAGTAATATTTTTAAGTTTTGAAATACTCTATTAAAAATATATTTTTGATAAAATTGACTAATAAATAATATTAAATGTATCAAAATTAAACCATACACATTAAAATGTAATTAAACTTATAATATATACACCAAAATGAAAACAAATGTTCACAATAATTTTTAATAGAAAATCAAATTGAAATTACATAAGGAAGGTATACTTTGTTGTACAAATAAAAGTTTAGATAAATGTAAAATTTGGTATCTAAATTTTGCATTAAAATTTAATTTATCTTTTAGATTTTAAAATGACCAATATAATATTTAATAAAACTTTTTGAACTATATTTACTATTTTTTTAACAATAATGTTTGCAGATTTAGAAAGTGCAACATATAATTGAATTTGTTTTTTAATAATCAAAAAGTTACCTAGTATTACTTCTCTCATATTAGGAAATAGATCAAGTAGTGGTAGTACAATAATAAAAATAATAAAAAAATTTTGGTCCGATATTCAATTGTGGGAAAAAGGAAATTAATATTGCTTTTTAAAAAAATTACAAAAATATATTAAATAAAAATAATCCTAATAATAGATAAGTTAACCTCCTCTTTTGAAGAGACGAGGTCATTAGTGTTTGACCTCGTCTCTTGAAAAGAGGAGGTTGAATCAAGTCATCTTCAACCGTTTCTTCAAGAGACGATATCATTGCAGAGACACTGATTTCGTTTCTTGAAGAGACAAGTCAACTTATCTATTTTTAAAATTATTTTTTCATCTAACAAATTTGTATAATTTATTTTTAAAAAATGATTATTTTTTTCCCTAATCCATTCAATTGTCCACTTCAAATTTTTGTGCATTATTTTAGTTTTAGGTAGTAAAATTTGATGTGTCTCCATGAACTTTAATCTGAAACCTCTCTTTTTGCTTCTAATTTCAAAATTTAGGAGAGTGATCCACTACATTGCGATCACGCGTGCCATCGCTATTTCCCGAACATATATGTCACCACCACTGATTAGCGAGCCAAAAGCCACAGCTAAAACGAACCAACGAGGTTTCACGATTTTCGCTCTCTTCTCTCTCTCCCCTTCTCTCAAAAATCGGAGGGAGAGAGCAGAAACAAAAAAGACACTCTGAGAGAGAGACAGAGGGAGGGAGGGAAAAAGAGAGAGAAGAATTCGTCATTTCATAAACTCCTGATTTGGTGATTCGGACGATCATTAACAAATGTACGTTCAAATTGAGGGAGTGAGTGAGTACGTCATCATGATTTGAAATGGCGATGCTTTCTCTCCTTTAGGGTTTTTTCTTAACGTATCAAGATTCTGGTACCTGTTTTTTCGCATTCCGTCAGCACATTGCTTCGCGATTGGTTGTTGTTGGAAGATCGATTTCAGACTTAGCATTTTGGATCGAGCTGGTTTATGTTTTCAGGTGGAATGCGATTTTCTTTCTTTTTGCTGAGTTTTGTGTTGTTTTTTATATTTCTATTTTGATAAAGTCGATTGATTTTTCTAAAATTTGGTTCTTTGAATTTGGTTTCATGCATTTCCATGTAGGTATATAGGGTTTATTGTACGATCATCAACATTTTACGATTTCACGTACTACCAGCTGTTTAGCAAAATGGAATTGTCAGTTGATATGCGTGTTTGAAATGTGAGACACGCTATTTTGCGGTTTCTGTTGTGTTGTGTTGGAAAATTGGCAGGGGATAGTGTTGATTTTAAAATATATGGGTTAATGTGATTACAAATTGATGTAGGAGGTGTTCATGTGAATTGCTCTAATCATCAATAAACTCATAGGTGAGCTCTTGGTATTTTGGTGTCTTCTGATAGGTAGTCTGTTTATTTATTTGCTTTCAGATTTTTCCTACAACATCCTCCGCAACTATTATTTTCATGACATGCTAACTTGCGGTTTTTTTTTTTTTTTTTTTTAATCTGAATAAATAAGGTTGCAATGGAATTGTTATTACTAAAGAATAGAGTAGTGCTGAAATATGATTTTCATCTGTTAATTTTTAATTTAAATGTAGGTATCTCAAGAAAAAAATCAATTGCAGTGTTGAATTATTCATAGGTTTAGATAATGAATTGCTATTCAATGTTTTTTTTAATAAGAATTCCTTATAGAATTATTATAGCAATCAACTAAGTACTGTAATAACTTTTCATAGGGAGTAAGATTGTATTGAGAAGAAAAGGCGAAAAAAAAAAGCTGTAATGGAACTGCTAACACTTTGCAGTGTTCATGAATTATTGTGTTATTGGATTATTAGCTAATGTTGGGCTGACAGTAAAGGTTGGATCAATTGCATGAATGCTCTCACTGGTTTTACGGCCTTGGGAATTAATGTAAGTTAGAGACTCTTAAACAATTAGGCATCTTAGACGATGTTAAAAAAAAAATGAGACTTGTAAGGTTGCACAACCTTGGTTAGATTGATTTATAAAGGAGTCATTCCATAAATTATGCAAGTTTGGGGACTTCATTGGAATTCACCATAGATGCTATGTTTATGCAGAATGCATGTGATAATATTGTAGTAAATGTTTAGGTTTCCTTTTGCGATTTCACCTGGAGGGCAAGTGAACTGAAATTCCTAAACTTTTATGGGTTTTGTTTGTGTAGCGCTAATCCTTTATAAATTACAAATCTTGTCTTGAAGGTTTCTTGCTGACATGGCTTCTTATGGTGTACAAGCTAGGTTAAACAAATGGACTTGGAGAGGTTTATGATTAACTAACTTGATAATTTTGGAAGGTCTAAATTTGATTTGAAAAAAATGCATAGAAGGCTCATAACCTTTATTCCTTACCAGGAGGAAAGACATACATTTTGTGGTAGGGTTTGATTATAAAGGACAGGGTGTTTCCATTGAGTTAAGAAATCAGTTCTTGAGTGAGTGCTTTCATGCTTATTCTGGTGATGTAGATCATGCAAATTCGAACAATCAAATAACTCATGTTACAGTCAGGTACTTAAATTGGAGACTTATTTTCAGTAGTCAGCACTTGCAGATTCTTTTAACTATAAGATACGCGATTATTTTATCTTTAGATATCACTTTACCTAAGCAATAAGGAATGTTCAAATAGCTTCTCTGTGGGAATGAAGTTTTCTATGCTGTATCACTCTATTGGTTGTTTAGTTGAGTAATTATGTTCAAAGTGTGAACTGGGAAATGACATCAATGTGCAGGTATACTGCTTATTGGTCTTGATGGTTTGTTCCCTTGGAAGTGGGAGGATGGCAGTTTTAGATCGGATACTTGGAGGGGAAAAACTCTCTCAATCATCAGAAGGCATGTTTGACTTTTTAATCTGTAATCAATTGATTGATATTATTGATATTATGTTCATCTCTTTGAAGTTTCTTCTTTAGAAAGACACCCTAGTATACAATTGTCCAAGGGAATCCTGATTGAGCTGTAATTTGGATGTGGTATAATTTTAATTGAATAAGACAGAAAGTGAAAATCTTCATCTTTTACATATAATGGGCATTGGATCCCCTTTTCTTATTGAACTCTAAATTTGAATGTGTAGATTTCACATGGACTGAAGGTTATCCTTCCATCATCCTTTTTCTTGTTTTCACTTGATTTTTGTGTTTCTGATGAAATGAGAAGGAGGATCATTTTTCTGTTTTAAAATAGATTTCAATTGTCCCTCAGCTATGGGTAGCTGTCTGAAAAATTACATAGCATGCCTCACTGGATTTGGACTTTTTAGCTATACCTCTCACAATTATTGATTTGTAATGTTCCCTTCTCGTTTCTACATATGTTTGTACATGGTTGGTGCATTCGCAGAGGAGTTTGGCCGTAAAAAAGCACTTGTCCAATACATGTACAGAGAATTTTGTGATGCAGATGAAGCAAATTTACTTGATGAAGAAGGTAGTACCTTTTACATTTAAAGGCTGCAGATGGTTATGGCGTATTTTTTTTTGTTCTAATTATATAATTTTTTTCTGGGTTTTTTGCTGGATGCAGACATGCATGTTTTTGGTTTGAAGCCTATGGATGATCCTTGCATTTGGTAAAGATTGATTTTCATGAAAGCACAGTACGACTTTGTGATTCTAATGGAATTTGGGATTAAATTGGAATTCTTATTGGATATCTGTGGCTTTCCTCCTTAACTCCTTTGAGATTAACTCCAAGATGCTTCTAATTTCTAACCAGTCAAAGGGTAGATGGGTTCTTTTGATAGCTTTCTTATAGCTTTGAGGAAGATGCCAACATGATGAAAGCAAAAATACATACGACCCTCATAACAAATAAAATACCCAATGATACCTGCAGAAGTCAGGATAAAGATTTATTTTTGTAATGAATTACCTTTTTGAGATAATCTACCTGAATAATAAGCACACGTTATTTTTTTTTGATCTTCTTCATGCCCAGTTGCTGTCTTAGTATGTGCCAATCACTTTTACTGTCCTTTCTGATACCTTTATCAACATTCCAATAAAACAAACAGTCCAGACTTTGAGTTGGAACAGAAAATATACAGACAAAAAACCCCACTCCATTGGACCCAAAGGTACCATCCTTTATCATGATTATATGAATTAATACTTGCAATCTTTTAGTTCTTACCTTGCAATCTTTTAGTTCCTGCCTTTGTCATTATTTTCTTAATAGATGTTTTTCTTAGGAAAGTAATTTTTATGGTTTTCTTGTATAGCTGTCATATTTCAGAACCTTTGTTCTAAGTCCAAACAAAAAAGGAATTTGTTGGAGAAGCACCGTCTAATGCAATTGTTGCAAGTAAATCGTAGGCTTGTGACAAGTAATTGTTGCTACTAATTGTTTTAGTTACTGGAGACATGATACAAAATATAAATTTACATGTAGACTTAGTTATAGATGTGTGGTTGTGTTTCTACATTTTAAGAAGTCCTTGCAAATGGTCGTAACTCATAGTAATTATCCTACTGTATTTTATGTTGAAAACTTATGTTGATAATTGCACCTGTGAAAAGAAGCAAGGTAAATTAAATGCTGGCCCTATGTTACGAACATCTTCTTTTGGAAAATATTTATTAATGCTATTTTATATTTGAGCATCTTTAGGGGATATATTTAGATTTACATTTATTTTTCATTCAAGAAAAGTTAAAAATGAAGAACTTGTATAAATAAGTGTTTCCATGTAGCAATAAAAAGATACAGATCTTAAAAGATTGAAGGATTTTTCTATTAGCTTCCCTTTAGAGAGTGGATATCTTTTAAATGAGCCCTCAGACTTGGTTACCATTATGAGCCTGGTCAGTGCGTATAAGTGAAAGTTGCAGTTCAATCTATGACAAGAGCTGATGAGCTGGGAAGATGTAGGTTGGTTGGAGGAGGGAGTATGGCGGAGGCGATTAGCACAAGTTGTGAGTTCTTTGGTAGATGCTAAACCAATGCGTTGCTAGAAGTAAAAAAAGCTGAAGGATCACCAACTTCAGGGATTGTGTTTTGATTCAATTGGTCCTTCATTCAAGGGCACATTGCATTTAGCTAGGGTTAGTTGATGATGAGGAGTCAAAAGGAGAAGATGAGATGGGTAACTCCCAAGTTTTTGGTTCATTGTGACTTAGGGACAAGTTTATTGTCCAGGGAAGGAGTAGTGCTACTATATCTTCTGTAATAGGAATTGAACATGACATAAACATATTAAGTCTATGCAACTTTTGGATTTATATTATTTATATCTTTTTTGGGAAAGTTAAGAACAAAAACCTTGTAAAAATAAGTGTTGCTGCAATATTAATGAAAAAGCAGAGTTATATCTGAAGGTTCTAGTTCTAAAGGGGTAGAAAGCTCTCTCTCGGAAAGCCTTCACACTCTATTAGGTGAAAGGATTGTGAAGGGATTCGTTTTGATAGGATGGGAAGTTAGTTTTCAAGCGAAGTTTCCTGTGTTTGAATTTTCACAATAATTGCATACAATTAATTTTAAACAGAAAAAAATCCATAGGTCCCACATAATTTCAATGACTAAATTGATGTTATTCTTGAGAGAAAATTTAAGTTACATCCTTGCCTTTATTGCTAAATTTTAGATGCACAACTTATGATCCTAATGGACAAAAGTGGAGCTTTAATATGAAAATAAAGCTTTTTGTGCTAAAAGAAATTCACTTTTATACTTTAAAAAGAATTCTATACATTTTCTACCTTAAAATCCTTCTATTACCCAAACGAGATGGAAGAATGTTCCCTTTCTTTTTCACTTGCTTCATTTTCTGTCATTCCAAAGGTTTCAAAACAAAGTTTATCAGAGGGTTCTCTCTTAGGAGTTTTGAAAATTAAACACATTTTAGGTGCTGATTTTGTTGTTAATTGCAAATTGACTATGTTCTTTAGCTGGATTCTAACATTCTGTATTGTGCAGATTAAACATGCTGGATGAGGCTTCTTTTTTTTTTTTTTTTCCTTTTAATTATATATATTTTCAATTTTAGTTTATTTTCTATTTTGGAGTGTGAGCCTCCTGATCACAAAATTATTTCTTGGCGATCATTACAAGAGGAAAGTCTTTGGTTCTCTTTAGGCATGTGTTCATGAAATGAAAAATGTAACTTGTTAAGCCTTGGAATCAGCTTTGTGACTTTTCTGCATATTCTCATGCTTGGTTGGTGGATTTTTTTTTTGTTTGCCTCTAGATTTTGCATATACTTAGTTTTTGATTTGGCAAATGATCTGGGAGTTATTGCAGTGCTTCTGAGGAGCTTCTTTTTATTTGATCACTAATTCTATTTTGAAGGTATGCTGCAATGCTTGTAAGAAGCCAATCAAGGCCAGTCAATATGTTGCTCATGCAGGTGAGGACCTCTAAATATTTCAAATTCTTTTCTGCCCACATCAAATTATCCGATGATTAAATTATAGATGTCAGTTCTGGGCTTCTATTCCTATGTTGGAAGGTAGTGATATAGAGGCATTTTCACTGTAATTGCAAGAAGATGCTTATCTCTTATCACCAAGGTTTCAACAGAGGAATAAAATTTTGTTGAGTTGAGTTTACTTTGTCAGGTTGGAAATGTCTTCATGCCTGCTGTTAATTGGTTCAGACTGTAGGAGGAATTGTAGTTACTTTGTTTTGTTTTTATATTCAGTAACAATGTCAAATGGTTTCTCAGGCATCATTTGCTGCCTGGCTTCTAATGCAGTAGTTGGTTCAGCTGCCACTCCTGATTGGCTTACTGAATTAGATTTCTCTCTTTTCTGATCTCTCAGAAATGTGTAGGTTACTTCCTACACAGGAGGCTGTTTTGGAGACTGTTGGCACTGCTTTGAACAAGAAACCACCTAAGAAGGGGAGGAAGAAGTTAACTGCAGCTTGCGCTAGTATCTCTCTCTCTCTCTCTCTCTCTCTTTCTTTCTCTCTTTCAGGCAGTCTCCGTGTGTGTGTGCGTGCGCGTGTGTGCGCGCACACGTTTGTGGGTGTTTGTGCGCGCGCTCTCATGTGAGTGTGCATGTGCGTGCGCTCATGTAAGTCTGCATGTGCCTGTGTGCACATGCTTGTGTGTTTGTGGTCTCTGTTATGTGGACTTATGTTCACCCCAATCATAATGGTATCGAGGTGACATGACATTGATGAGGGTATGGGATAAGTGTTGGACCCTTCAAAGTGCAAGGGATGCTCCAGTGGCAACATTGCTGAAGAAGATGAATGCCATTGCCAGAGTGAATTGGCAAAGATGAAGGGTTTGTTTGTTTGGCTTTTTCCGACAGATACAAATATTTTTTTCAAATTTTTTTCTAGTAAATTATTTATTAACAAATAGATATAGATAAAAAAACGTTGACAGTTCTCATCAAAAGATCAAATAGATTAAATGTAAATAAAATATAGATGCAAATCGAATATATTTACACATATCATTTTAAAAAAGATACAGATACAGATGAAAAACAGACCATCCAAACAAGATGGATTTTAGTGCCATAGAACTATGTCTGCAAGGTGAGACAGTGCTGATGTGGAAGGCTGCCAAGGAGTGGTAACTAAAAGGGTGGCAAAGCTACTTCTACTTCTGTGAGTTAGGGTTAGAATTGAATTGCAACATTTGGTTTCTGGAATCTAGGGCTATTGAAGCTTTGGGCATAGGCTGTTAGCTTTTCTGGCTGTAACAAGTCAAATATGTACTTTAAATAGATTGGTTGGCTGGCTTTCACTTAGCCATCTGGTTCTATTTTTGTGATTTTTACTTAGTTTGTGCTAAGTTTTCCAACATATAACTTTTATTAATAATCCGTAGTAAAAAAATCAGCATTATTTTCTAACCTAACCAGATCCTGTATCTGAGTCTAATTTTTGATCCTTTTTTGCTGGATTCCTGAGTCCTCAACTTCTAAAAATGATGGCCCAACACCTAGATCGATACCTATACTGGATCCTTGTACACGAGCCCTTTGTGAGTGGATATTGGTCTCCCTGTGTGTGTAACTGCTTGGTGTGCTGTGTAGACTGTGCTTGGTGTGTTGTGTCCATCCCTAGTCAATATCTCTCTATTGAAGTTTCTATTTTTTCAAATTGTTTAATTTCGAATAATGGGCTACCTGGGATTTCTTGATGCTTTTCAGTCTGCAATAATGATTGTAGGATCCATTTAAAATAATGACCTCAAACAGAAAAGGAAAAAAGGAGAAGAAAAATAGAAGAAATACTTTTAGCGTGGTTCAATGATATATTTTTGTGATATTGTTAGTGTTTTTTGCTGAACTTAGAGCAAGGTGCTGGTGGTGGTGGAAGAGGGACTGCGATTGTGGATGATGTTGCACTAGGAACCCAGATGGACGGACATATGGAAACATCGTCTTTTGAAGTAAAAGGTAACCGCTATTAATCTTGATATTGTTGATTCATTCTGTATATTTTTGCATTTTCTATGCCCCCTTCCCTTCGTATCTAAGCTATTGAGGTTTTGCAGTGTTTGCTGTTTGGCTCTGAAGCTAGTTCTTTGAAAATTGCCCTCCCTTCTCTCTAGAAAATCACTTGAAAACCACTTTTCCTTGGTCTGATCACTTAAAGTACTCTTTAACCTTGCCTTCCATGCCTCTCTTACTGATCTCAGCCATCTTCTTGCATTCTGAAACCTTACATCTCTATTTCTCCAACTTCTCCATCTTCTTTGACACACATCGTCCTTGATACTTACCTCTTACCTTGGCCAAACACACTAACTATATGCATGGGTGATACACTCACTAACATATTTTCGCTTTCAAGACTGATTCTCACTGTGGATTTGGGTATGCTACCACCTTCAAGTACCATTCTGACCCGAAGCCTGCATTTTCTAACCAGAAACCAGTATGGCCTCAAAAAAATTTAAGCATTTAGACTGGCAGGCTTACTGATCCAATGAAGGTGAAAGCAACCTCTCATATCATTAGCCATGATCCACAACTTCAGAAACCAGCAGTGCTTGACACTTAAAGTGGTGGAAACTTCAAATCAAAATGAATGTTTAGTTTATATGATATGCTTCTGATCGTTTCCAAATCCAAACTTGACAAATGTCGAGTTTGATGGTCTTTTTGTAAATATAAAATGATCTTGCTTGGTTGCAAATAAGTCTATTTTTATTTTACGTGGTTTTTTATTTTCATCTTTTTTCTTGACGGTGTGCTGATGGCATGTTGTTTTGGTTTAGACTATTTGTTAAGAAACAGATATAGATGAAAAACATATATTTTTATTCATAAACAAATAAAATAGCTAAGATATAAATAAGATACAGATGCATATTTGATACAGATAAAAATCAGACAATTCAAACAAACTATTGAAATTGATGCCAAAGAAGACACAAAAATACAAACCAAGTGAATTATGCAAGTTAATAATTATATATAAATATAAATACAATGGGGGTGGGTTTATATGTTATATATGCAAACATAGAATTACATATATCTGCTACTATCGTTAGACAGGTTGATTACATATGTTATTATGTAACATACGCAATATCACATCATGTTCGAGGTGGTAATTTGAAAAGATAATGGCACATAATATATGTTCTTTTCTAATAGTGAGCCCACTCTTAAGGCTATGTAGATAGTTGGAACTCCATACTACCTAGCTTGTCCACTATGATACTCTTCTTACACTTCTCAGCCACAGGACTTTCACCTAAGTTGCTATGCCAATGTCAAGAATGACTTACCGTGGGAAACTCTTTAACATCTCTAAAGACTACTTCCCACGCAAACCTAGATTTGGACCCCAAAGGGTTGGTCCAGCGGTAAAGGCCTAGGACATATCACAACATATTGCATGTGGTCCCGGGTTCAAAACTTGCTGAGACAACCACATGGGGTACCTACATAGCGTATGCTATATTGAACTTGCTGCACGAGTCTTGTAGGGTGGTTCGTGAGCCTTGGCTATTGCCTCTAAGGGGTTGGTCCGCTGTGCTCCTCTATCATATATAAAAAAAAAAAAAAAAAAAAACCTAGATCTGGAATAATATCCTTATGAGAGAGAGAAAGGGTTGGTTAATCTATTCATGGTTGTTGAGATGCTTCTCTGCTTTTAGTTCATTCCCTTTTGGAAATTTAAGAGGAGTCATACAGATGCCCTCCATTATTACTTGCTTCAGAAAGAAAACTGTTCCTTTGGCTGATAAGTCTCTTGAGCACATTTTTCTTGCATATGCTTTCCATTACAGTTTTACTGACGTGGGTAGTTTGGTGTTTTGTTCATCTTATTGTAAACCTAGTTGTATCTATTTTATGCTTTATCAAAAAAAGATGTTTTCTGTGTTTTTCAGCTTGTTTAGATGCGACACAAACAGTTGATGTAGTTGTTCATGGGAGCACAAATTATCCAATGCCTCCTCCAGTGAAGCGGACAAAAATGTATGATTTCATTCTGATGACATTAAGTGATGGTCTAATCATATATTCTGCTTTGAATCTTAAACTTTTTGCTCCTGGATCTTTTTCTTTCTTATAATTGGATGTAACTCTGGGGCTTTATGGTCAAAGCTTTTCAATTTTGCTTTTCTTTTATTATCAGCTTTCAAGCCGAGGGAAATATGTTCTCTGGTTCAATAAATTACTGGTTCTAGGATAAGAGTCAATTAAACAATTTGAGCTATTTCCTTCTGTTGAGGAATGTTAGGCATCGATAGGATTTAATGGATGGTTCAACTGTTTGATTCCTGGTGGAATTAAATTGCAATTGAATCAAGTGGTTGTCTTTGCTATCTAATGTAACTATTATTTATTTCTAGTAGGTTGCCAGGTGTGCATTCGCCTGTCGTTGAAGATCGAGAACAGAAATCCAGTATAACCAGAAGTACGTATTCCAAATCAACCTAAAGCATCACATGACTAAAGTAATGATTTGGAAGCTTTTCAACTGTAGTAGCATGATAAAATATTGACAGATTCTTTTCTGATTCCATCTTGAACATGCCATGTTTTTCTGGTTACATGTTGAACCATAGAGATGCTTCTTTGTCCTGTTTAAGCTTCTTTTATTCTTGTTAAATCTTTTGTTATTTTAAAGATGGGTTGTTCTTAGTATAATTAATTAGCCTTATTGTTTGACCTGCTGATCAGGGATGCATATTGATAAGCAAACCTTCTTTAGGGATACATACCTTTGAATTTTCCTTGTCACCTATTATGGGGTTTCCATACAAAATTGGTATGAGTGAAGAAAATTATTCCGAAAATGATACAGGTTTCAAACTTATTCCTAATATGGTTATTGTAGGTGCATGGAAAGCACGCACCTTCAAATTTATACGACAAGTGCATTTTGTCCATGTGCCTTCTATAGAATTGATTTTCTACTGAAGGCATATGTAGTAATAGCATCCTATATGTGAAAAGGTGCATATCATAACAGCGCTTTCACTGTAAATTTTTTAAGTAAGGAAGCATCCTCTATATGTGACATATCATAACAGCACTTTCATTTTTTAAGTAAGGAAGACACACCCACATAAATAATGTCTTCTTTTTAAAATTGTAGGCGCAATTTATGAATGTGCCTTCACTGCTGTCTCAATTACCACACTGCAGATTAACTAAAATGCAACCCATTTTTATATCCATAATAATTACAAGCCTTGCTAGCCACAATTTTTACATTAGCCAACCCATTCTAACACTTCATCGATAAATATCAACTCTTTAACAAATTTCCCAGCCACAGAACAAGAAAATTTGGGGGATGAATCCACACTATTACTCAAACCAAAATTACAACTCCTCAAAGTAGGAAACTTGTACCAATATATTAAATGTCCATTAAATGTCAAAAAGTCTACAAACAATATAATGTCCAATGGAAGAGAGAAAACATCTCTATACAATCAACGGTTGTAATAGAGTGTTGATCATGTTCAATATGCTTTCGGTCTTCTTCAACACAAACAATGGTTGGATTTACTTCAATCCTTGCGTATATCATTTCTACGACCTGCTGAAAGTTCACATCCATCCTTACTTTTAACTTCCTAATGGATGCCCTGTCATATTATGGTCCGTATTTACCATCCACAATATTCCCATTGGTGTAGACATTAAAATATGAAGGTTAGATTTTATTACCCACTTGCTATGTCATGCATTGTAACTTCCAAAATTATCCACAAAATTCTACTTCCCTCCAATCTGTACTTTTCAACTTTAGCAAGTACAATATAGCAATTTTGGAAATAAAACCCATTAACGGTTTCCAAATATGCAAGACAAAACAAAGTCAAACAGAAAGAATTAAAGAGAAGGAAGAGTGGAGAGACCTTTAGAGATAAGAGAGATTGAGTGTTGGTTGTGCTAGAAGAAGTGGATTTATGGGGAAAAAGGGGCGGGAGGGGTCGAAGGAGAGGAAAGTTGTGAGAGAGAGTGTGCTTTGTATGTTTTAAGGGGAGAACATTTCGTTCTCGATTTTGATTTGTGGCTGCAGTGAAGGAGTTGTTCCTAAAGTGCCTTATTTTTTAATTTTCCCCCCCTAAATTTACACTTAAGGTGCTGTCACTCTTTGCGCCTTCTTTACAGCACAGAGATGCAGTTATTCCATGCGCCTTTAGTAGAAAATTGCTTCTATTGAATGTGCATGGATTGTATGCACCTGTTGTACAAATTTGAATGAGCACTCTCTTCATGCACTTTATATAACTATATTGGAAATGTGTTTGAATTTCAAGCCATTTTCGGGATAATTTTCCGATCTGTGCCGTTTTAGTACAGAAACCCCTATTAAGGAACTTTTGTAATAATAGCGACTAAATTCACACTATTTATTAGTGGACCCTTAAGCACCTTTTGACAGGATCACAATTGAATGAGGAGTCAATTACAAAAAAGTCATACTTGAGTTTTGTGCCTTTTCGCTTTACATACCCATGCATTTATTTTTATTTTTATTTTTTATTATTTGCATAGCAAAGTTGATATTTCCAAACATAGGATTGAATTTGTTGTTTAGTTGTTGATTTTAATCTATTCCATTCCACTCTTTTCCATTTTATTTATTCCATACCATTCCTGAGTACCAAAAGTAACATTACGAGTCTTCTAAGAATATCAAAGCTAGAAGTCAATATTATCTGTTTGTCTTTAAGAGAACACATGAATGATATGTGATGCTATTCTTTCCTTTTTTTGACATAGGAAGACTAATTATTTATAATGATATCATTTTAGAAGCAATTAGAATAAAACAAATTAATACCTTCCTCTTAGGAAGTTTTATTCTGTCATTCAAGTTGGCATATCCAATATAAACAAATTTTTTTAACAGGATATCTAAGGATATTTTGTGATATCAAACTGAAATGTAGAATTGGTATTTTTGGTTAAATTTCAGATGATTAAATCGTCAAAATCGAAACATTTGTGATCGTCGGTATTATAAATGATTTATGCCACATATAATTTCAGCAAAGATATAGAAATTTAGAAGAGATCCTCAACATGTGGCTTTTCACATTGGTGTTGTAACTGATATTTACCAAATTTTACCCTTGGAAAAATGTATCAGATTTAAAAGAGGTCTTCAACAGTTGCAAGATGACTAATAGAAACAATGTTCTAACCATAAAGGATCCAAGGATTTACCATGTGGTCGAATCATTTTCTCAAATGCCTACATCATTTCCTTAGTTGATGTCTTTTGACCTTTATGGATTAATTAAGAACCATAGTTTTCTTTAAATATATGTAGAGGAATAGTTATTATTAATCGGAATATGGGCCTCTTTTATTCACATTTTTCATTTTTTCCTTTTCTGTTTGTATTTGATTTGTATCTATTTTGTGTGTATTCAATATTTTTGTTACCTAAACACATGATTAAGCCGATGACAAATTTAAAAACAAATGGTGAGCCAATTAGACTCTTATGTTCACAAATCATGGGAGTGGATTGTCATAGGAGACCTATATTCTCACCATAATTACCACTTGTATATTCACGGATTTAGGATATGTTTAGGATAATCTCTCTCCTCCCCTCTCCCCCTCCCCCTCCCCGGCCCTCCATCCATCCCTCCTTCCCCTCCAGCCCTTTATTGTAGAGATTGTCAGTTTTGGAAATAACTTCTTGGCTGACATTCAATGAGCTGCAAATTTTCATATCCTTCATAGTTTTTGTTATGAAACAATCTTCATACAGCCCTACTTGTTCTTATTTAATTACTTGTCTTTACATGGATTGAGGTGGTGATCCTGGTCATGCAGTTGTCTCAATATAGTGAAGAGCTGTTGAATAATAGAAGTTTACGATGCTGCATCTATTCTCGTTCGTTTACTGTATTAATGGCTTGCTCAAATAGTTGAATTGATTTATGTTAAATAACCCATAATACATTCTATTCTCAATAGCGTAGAAGGTTTTACTACTTTTTCTATGGTATCTTTGTTTTATAATGGCAAGGTATTTTGTAGAAACTGAGACCATCATCCTTGCAGTTATTCATGAATTCTACATTGGGAAGTTTTGTTTCTTTGCTCCTTTCTTTTCCCGCTTCATTATTTCCTTAATGAGCATTTCGTTCTGTACATTAAAAGGAAGTGCTATCAATGCATGTGTTCAGACCAGGTAAACTGACACAGAACCATTGCTTTTGTTCCTTCAAGATATTGCAGGAGTTGAATATATGTGATTGTAATTTTTCAATTGGAGTTCAATTAGCAGACTTGATACAGTGGGATTATGCTGAAATTTTTACTTTTGAATGGAAATTACAATAATTCAATGTGAAGTGGAGTGCTTCTTCACATAACAAAGGGCTGGGTGACTTAATAAGATAATATTGACTGATTTTCTGAATCCTGATCTTGAAAAACAAATGGACTATTTCCTTGCAAATTTGTGCTCAATGTCATGTGAGGTGAAGATCTCTTCATCAGTTAGAAAAATCTGCATGGATCTGGTTTTATTGAGAAAATAAGAATACATTGAGAGATGATCCGGTCTATAGTTGTTATCTGGTCCATAAGTTTGTTTGTGCATTAAGAAAGATTAGATTTGAGCACGTGCCGATGGATATTGTTACAAAAGTCAATAAGATCTTCACATGACTTTAATGGTACGTTTGGTTTATTTGAATGGAATAAGGCTGGAAAGGAATAGCAATTCCTTATTTATGGTTAGGGGTATTTCCAGAACAAAACAAGCTTTTTTTGTCAGGAATAGCCATTCCTCCAGTAAAAGGAAGGATGGAGATTCTTTATCTATTCCACATTGCACGGAATATACATTCTTTTGATAAAATTTTTTGTAAAGCAAACAAGGGAATAGATATTCTGAGGTATTGAAGCTGGAATACTGATTTAATTCCATTGATCCAAACATGCTGTAATTGGTATTTATTGGCAGTTGGTGACATTCTATGTTCTTATATTAAAAGGATGGCTCAAACACCCTATAGATGAAAAAAATACCTTTAAGATATCGATTGAAAGGTATATGTGCCAACTTAACCATTAAGGGTATTTTTCATTATAACCTACAATAAAACCAACACTGTTGTGCTAATCATATGCTGCTACATATGCCTAGATGTGCATTTTTGCTGTAGTTTTTCTTACTTTTAAGAATGCCAAGTGCTTTGCAAAATCTTGCTATTGATTCAATTGAATAGTGGTAGTAGTTGGTTCTCATGCCATGATGTCTGTTGTCATTTCTTCCCCTCCATGGTGATGGATTGATTTTCTCCTTTTCCTCCGCTGTTTCTCTCCCAAAAAAATGTTGACAACTGACACCTTATATCTATAATTCCTAACAGTTGTATTTTGTTGAAGTCTCCTGCTGGTCAAAGTTTGAAAGTTAATTCTCATTGATTCTTCCTTTAAGCTTTTTATGTCCTTTAGCCTGCTTCTGTTTATTCAATGGCCACCTTATTTACTATGCCCATTTATACTGTCACTTCTTGGGTGCATATTCTTGGATAAGTTGTGTTTAATTGGTAAAGAGATATTGAGAGCTTCTTCACCAGGAAGTTGAGTTCTGTCAGGTTGTACCTTTTTGGAGATGTCTATAAAAAACCACTCTGCTGAAGAGGAGCTCATTTTATTTTCATTTTAGTTGTCATGTGAAATCTATTGCATGCGATTCCATCATTTGTGTTATTTGTATGTTAAATGTCTTAAAGGTGTGTTAAATATGTGGTCTTGTAGGATTTTTAACTATTCTATGAATGTTCAGGCAGGGAATTAACGGATGGTGATGCTATTGGGCATAGAAAGTCTTTACAAGTCAACAGATGTAGTCAATTGGCAATAGGTATGGATCTGTTGACCACGACTCTTCTTCTTTAAAACTATTGCTACTTTAATGAGGGTTCAAGTTTTCTGCTAAGTAGTTAAAAGGCCTCCACTGTGTTAAAATTTCGGAGAGTTTTGCTCTTAATGTCTTATGAAAGAACTTTCATCCATTGAAAAGCTGACATTTGAATTCATTACATTAGCAGATGTTCCTGCTCCACTGGCTAGCAAGATATATTATTCACAAAGGAATAATCGCTTGCGGTTGGCACTTGGCGATCTCTATCATTCGACGGCAACTGATGGACCTTGCAGGGTAAGCTCAAAATATTATTTTTGATATGATTCAGGTGCTCATTACTTTGTCTCAGCCTATTGCATTGTATAGATGCTCTGTGCTTGTATGTACATGCGTGTGTGAGTATATCAATAATGAGAGAGGGTCAGATAAATTGGGTTTGACTTATCTGTTATTTAAATGGTGTTAATGGCTCGTGTGCATCCACATATCATGTGGTTCCAGTGAATTCTTGCAAATTGATG
The DNA here is from genome assembly GCA_024138025.1 of Combretum micranthum. Taxonomy (NCBI): domain Eukaryota; kingdom Viridiplantae; phylum Streptophyta; class Magnoliopsida; order Myrtales; family Combretaceae; genus Combretum; species Combretum micranthum. The sequence continues at coordinate 129,361 of JAMXBD010001414.1, read as the reverse complement.
GTAATTTTTCTGCTTTGCCCAGTACGATATCCACCTTTAATTGCCTCTTCCTGTCATGCCTATTCTTGGTATATAATATAATGATTTTATAGTCCCTTGTAATTTTACCGGATAAGCAATTAAAGAAGATATCATGTTCCATGAACAGAGAGAAGATGAATCCCTAGCTTTTGTGCAACGGCAAGGTCACGAACCTGGAAAAAGTAATCAACATTGCTTTGATAACTCTGCTGGGCCTGTATCACTTATCGGTGTACCGGATCTTGTTACTACTGAAGCTTCAATGATGCCTCAAAAAGCTCCTGTTGGACCAATTAAAAATGGATATTTCTCCAAGCATTATTCTTTTACTGGAGATTCAGGTATTTGTCAAGTGCAATTTACTTTTCCTTTTATACATGGACACTGTTTCTTGAGTTGTGATATGTTGGTGTTAAGTATAATATAAGCTTAAGTTTATTTGGATCTACATTCAAATTGTTTTATATAATAAATGGTATCATACTGGAGATCGTATGATAGTGAATTTGTTGGTTGTTATGCAATATCCCATCTAATTAAGTGGTCTACCTGCTGTGCTTCAAGTATAAAAGCCTACACTGGTATGTAAGCTTAGGCATTTAGATAAGATGTTTGTGGATCTAAATTCAACATTTTCCCCTATAGTCAAAATAACCTTGGTTCAACTAATTTCCCCTGACTGTTTGTTTTTGTGCATTGTATCAATTAAGCACTACACTAGAGACATCTTTTTGTACTGTGATTTAGAAAAAGAGATCCATGGGGAGGAAATGCCAGGCTTAATTATTGTTGATCAAGGGACATATATGAAACAATTTGGAGGAATTGTGCAATTTCTTGAACTTTTCTTCTTTCAGATGCAGAAATTAAAATGAAACATAAGGTCATCTTACCCAAAAAATTAAAATGAAACACATCCTTGTCTCTTGTTTCTGTTTGTGCATAATTATACTCACCTGAGTCTGGAAGTAAGCTTATTGATGTTGTTTTCGCTATGTAGGAGTTTCTTTGCCAATTAACCATAAAAACTGTTGATTGGATTTGCTGCAATTGATAATATGCTGGTCTTGCACTTCAGGACTACAAAATTTAGTACCTCAATTTTTTTTTCTCTGGATTAAATAAGGCACTCTGAGTGGATGGGATTGTGCTCCCGTACATTTTCTTTTACAATATGTTCTTGGGCCTTTTATTCTGTAGGAAAAGCATCAAGCATGCAGCAATCAAATGGAAGTCTTCCAGTTTCGTAGCATGTGCCAGATAATTTCATAAAGGTGTAAGTAGCATTATACATGAGGTTAGGATCTCTTTTTGGAAGCGCAGTAATCGCATTCTTCCGTCGCCAATTACAGCCTTTTTTTTTTTTTTCAATGATCTTTCTCATTCATATTGAGTAAATATAGTGCAACCTGGTTTGGTTTACCGTTAAGTTGTAAATACACTTTAACGAAAAACAATTCTATTTGTAAATTTATCCTTTCATTATTCTTCTTGTTTCTACCTATGCATTCTTCTTTATCCTTCGTTTAGTTGGCGGCTGGTGGCTGTTGGCGCGTGGCACAGGCGTGGGGTGATAAAGCTCTTTCTTGTCGCGTTCATACCTAAACCAACAAATAAGATTAGTGTAAAAGCTTTGAAAATTCTCTTGGCAGCTCGTTGAGCTGTCTCGCTGATAAGAGATAAGGGGCTAGTAAGATCACCTTCATGTCTTGTTTGGGTTCAATTCCTACAATTTTATTCTAAGACAGTAATTGTTGGAAATTCATTAATCATCCATTGTTTGGAAAATTGGTCAAAAAACAATATGGTTAAGGTCAACTTATAGTGAATAATTGAATTCTAAGAGGGGGGGATGAACGAGAACATAGTTTGATCAGAAGTTGCATTTTAAGAAATAGAATCACAGCAGTAGCGCAAGAAATGGAATGAGTCTTGCGCTACTGCAAATAAGATTTTCAACTTATTTTCACTTTTAATATTGAAATTTGGATTCCTAAATGGTGTTATACATTAGATAAACCGAATAAAGCCCAGAGATAGTTAATCTTTCTCGGTAGGTATCATTATTAATTATGTAATTTTTGGGGTGCTTGTTAATGGTGGGTGACGTGGGTCTGTTTATCCGATCCATAGCATTGCAGTAAGCCTGATGCCCAAAGCCCAATCACTGAGTTATAAGACATATGATGGGCTACGCTTACTGGATTTTTCTTATTAAGATATATATATTATATATATATATATATTATACTTCCTTAAGGCTAGCATGTGCGTTGTTCCTCTCATTTGAACATTTCGTTTGTTGTTGCGTGATTTCGCTACCTGTATCCGCAAATGGATCGACCTTTATTTCTCATTTATTTAGCTTAATGAAATAAGGTTATAATATAATAATTATTCATGAGAAATAGAATAGGGCTATTATAAACCGTAATGTTTATTATATATTTAGTTGGTTGGAATATAATAAATAAAATCTTTTATTGTTAGTACAATGGTTGCAAGAATCCCCTTAGATAGTTTGAGAAAAAAAAAAGGCCATTATGTATGATTATTCACGTTCCTTTATTTTTGCTTCACCGTGCCTTTTGTTCTTTACTTCGTTATATCTAAAATTGAGTGCTTGATCACCAAATTTAAAAAAAAAAGTGCATTTAGACTTCGAAAGTTGTTAAAATGCTTATTTAAAGAAGATATGAGGGTTTAAGTGCATGATTTTTAAAGATAATGTGGGGTTAAGTACAAATGAAGTAATATTAGTGGATTTGCAAATTAATTACATAGAAGAACCTAAAATCCTTTTTATTCAATAAATAAGGTTAAATTTATTCGTTTTAATGATGCATTAGATATGGGCATCGATATTAATGGTATCGTACATATAATACTGTATATTGTGTATAAGATAATGTCACAATTAGGATATAATAATAGTAGTTAAATGAGGTAACGCAAATTTTTAAGGGCGTCTTATAAATAAATGTGTTAATTATTCCTAATAAATGTTTACTAGACTGTATTTTCTTAAATAATTGTAAGGGATTTATTTATTTAATTGTTTAACATTTTGATGTGTTCATATTGTGTATGCGGCATTCAGCGGTGTTATTTTTTATTTAAAAATTTGTAAGTCATTAAAGAATTGGAAAGTGATTTTAATATTTTTTTTAACTTTGTGAGACTTGTATGTTTTTTTTTTTTTGTATTCTTGTGATATTCTTATTGGATATTTTTACGTAAGTGGTAAATATGTAAAAGTACTAATATTAATGATTATTGTAAGTAATATTTGGCATTTGAGTATTGACACAACTCCCAATGTCATAGAAAAAAATTGACTGATAAAACAACAATTATTGGTCAAGCTATAAGATGTTTATGAAATAAATAGAAAAAATGCCCATAAATACTAGAGTAATTTACAAACAAACCCCCTATATTGCTCTATATGTACTCAAGTCAATGGGTTATTAAATAATTATACGATATGAAAATACAGCAAAACCTAAGTTGCCAAAGTGATACTTGTGAATGAAAAACACATCCGTGTTTTATGGTTGTAGATTCCAATAGATATAAACATTAAATGGTAAATGTGATATTTGATATCTGAGTTATGCTAATTTGTGTAATTAATTATTTGAAGTTTAAAATTATCAATTTCATATATATATACATATTATTTTTTTAGGAATTTGGAAACGAATTGTTGCTATTAGAGCAGATGGAGATATAACTATGATGTGCGAGTAACAAAGTCCTCAAGCAGTCTAGACGAAAGAAGACGATAGCTTACGTGTGGCAACTATATGAAAAAAAGGGGGTTAATGTCACAAATTATCCATTTTGATAAAATATGTATTTAGGTATCTCGATTTGAAATTAATTAATTTTAGCACCTAAAAAAACTTTTCATGTATATAATAGTGCCCTATCAAGTAATTTTAGGTACTAAATTGATCAATTTCAAAATATTTCAGATACTAATATTGGTGAATTTCAAAGTTCAGGTACTAAATTAATCAATTTCAAAGTTTAGGTATCTAATTTCATATTTTATTAAAATTTAGATACTATTTATGATTTATCCCTAGAAGGAAAAAAAATAATGTAAGAACATATATATATATATATATGCATATAATTTAGGTCTTGGTATTGGAGTCAAATTACTGGTCATTATTTAATATAGTAGTAAAGATGAAATGTTAATGACTTAGGATAGAATAAAGCATGACAAGTGCTTATAATATTTAATTTTGGCAAAAAAGTGTCTCTTTTTGAAATATGACATATTAGTGTATCTGTCTTTGAAGTACACACACTTTAGTAACTGTAAATAAATGGACGTTTGAGGATGTTGACATGGCAAGGACCTTAAAAAACATTGACTCTGCAAAAATTATTAAGTCAAGCTTTTTGACCCAAAAAATACACATAAATTTGCTCATTGCTATATCCGTTATTCACTACTTGTGTTCCCAAAATGTCAACCCAGAATTTCAGGCTTTGCTCATTACTATTACACATGAAGCACATGAAAAGGAAGACCATGGCAAGCAGAACCAGCCATGGCACGTCACTAGAGCATTGTTCTTTGGCATCGATATCCTCTGCTTTAAGCAACAACAACGTTGGTAGAGGAGAAAAATCTGTGGTATGGTTGTGTTGATTAACTTTGCTTTTGACATCGTGGACACACAATAATCCAAAAGGTGTTTCTTCAGATGTCTAATGTATAAGGAAGGTGGGTTGTTCTTCAAATGGTGCAATCCAGTTTTTCTCGGTTGAGCAAAAGAGGTAATCAATGAACTGCTTCAAAGTAGGCCATCGTCGTGTGAAATTTTGAATGTGGATCTAATGAAATCCAGTGTGAAGTGGGTGCTCTTGGGTTGGAAAAAATAATGTGGTCTATGTTAGTTGTTGTACTGATAGCTATAGTGAAGTTTCTATGCAATGTCGTTGAATTTGTTTTTAGCTCTAGTAGAAGAAAGGCATTTTAGAGGTAGATGTTGTACGTACCTGTAATATGTGCTCCTTTGTTTAGTATTGTGATATATTAGATCAAGTGATTTCGTGTTGCTTTTTTAGTATCGCAGTCCATGTAATCAATTGTCTTAGTCGAATTTGGGAGCTCTATATTTGTATCTTCTTGATTTATTTTCATGGTTTATGGGTTTATTTCGTAATTATCCTAACTCTTTCTGTTGACATTGAAGATGTCATTACCATGCTGGCTATTTATTTACACCCACTCCTTATAACTCTAACCCTCTCCTACTTAGTTTCTCTAAGCCATTTTGCTCTTGAACTGCTAGTGAATAGGTTGTTGGCCCTTATTTGGATTGCCAAGATCATTGCAGTAATCATAGTCATAGATTATATCCCAAACTCTCTGGACCATAACTTGGTACTATAGACATACCTTTAAGCCCTTTATCTTTTTGCTACTCTTCTTCTTGAGTCTTGCTTTCTTACTCAGCATTCCTTTGGCAGTATCTGTTGACAATACAATCAATTGCTTGGATTCTTGGCATTATTTGTGTCACGCCTTGTGGCGCATTGCCGAGAAAAAATGGTGATATCTTGAAAGCTTAATATTTTAATCTAGTAATTTCTATTCTTTTCTTTTGTTTTGCTTAAATTTGTGGAATTTTCTCATTGAGCTTAACTTATATTGGGCATTCGAATTCCATGGACTATGGCTAGTGGATACAAAAAGATCATTATTGGAATGTACCTATTAATTCTCAAAAGTTTGAACTCAAAAGCTTAGTGAATACTGTGTGCTGGAACTGTGGTGAGCAAGAATGATACTGTTTATGTATTAATCCCTGTTTTTGTGTTGCTCCTTCATACATTAATTTGCCTTTCTTGTTTAGTAATAAAGAATAAGTTATGGAAACTTGAACACCTTAGCTCAAAATTTAGAAACAATTGTTTTGAATCCATCATCGTCACAAGAGCTTTTTAATCAAGTAGATAATGTGCATGATTTTGAACATGTTAAGTGTGAAATGATGGTGGAGGATGTTAATGATGTGACTGATGAAATAACAGTTTTGAACATCTTGTGCATGAAAAATCCATTGAAGAAGGTAAATTTAAGGAGAAGAGGTCTTTTGAGTTAATCAATGAGGAAATTCAAATTACCATAATAGAAGTGAAAAATTGGAGAGGTTAAGTAAGAAACGGATAGTAAAGATATCAAATCCTCTCCATTTATTAGAGTGCCTAAGTATTTAAGACATGATGAATTTCTAGAGTTGTGCCTTGAACCCATGAGTTTGAGATGGCACCAATCTACAAATGCTCTCCATATCAAGAATTTCCGATATAAGGGGAGATTGAGCTTTAAAAGGAACAGAGCAAAGGCTAGAAAGAAGTCTCCTGTATGGATTACAGAAATATGGATCTAGGATAGTTTGTTTGGGACCCTGGTAGATGATGATCTGATTAGCTTTAATAAGTCAAGCTAATGACGTTAAAAAAGTGCGCTTCTTTGGATGGAACCCATGATTAACCTTGTTGAATTGAGTTCCTTTTGTTTTGCTTTTCTTGTCACTATCCTAAGTCAAATTTCTATAAAAAACTACAGGTGTTGGGTGTTGTGACAATCATATAGAGGTAAAATTTAGTTTTAAGTGTGGGGAAAAACACAATTTCATATGATTTAATCCTTAAAAGAAGGTGAAGTAAGTTTTCATCTAATTTCTAAGAGTTTTGTGCATATTACATGTTGGATTCATGATGGAAACTTAATTTTTTCTTTTTTAATGTTACAAATTGTCTTTTTTCTTTTTTGAAACACAACCTTTGTTTTGAGCACTGGCATCCAACACGCCTGTGTAGACACAGGTAGAAGCTCGTTTGTACAATCATGTTCGAAGAGCGCTATCGTGCCAATTATGATCCCTACTTGGCCCCGAGCATAGCTAGATAGATGCCCATGTTGGTTCTCTAAGTGCTTTTGGAGCACTACTGATCCCTGTTCGGCCCCGAGTACGATCGAATAGGTATCCATGTAGCATGTCATGCTAGCCATCGTGCTCAACGAACGAGCCAGTTGTAGCATTTGTTACTATCCCAGCCTTAAGCACGGTCGGACAGAGGGCGAGCATAAAAGATAGATAGATAAAGATTAGAACGCAAATTAAGAAAAGATTAAAATGCACCACTTCCATTAGATAAAGATTAGAATGCAAATTAAGAAAAGATTAGAATGCATAACTTCCATCAAATGAACCAGTCTCTTACAGTAAAGAAAAATTCCCCCTTCCATTAGACAAAGCTGTATTAGCCAACACAAAATCACATAAAGCACCCAAAGCACATACAACAGTGCTTTAATAATACTGCTTTCCCAAACATACGTAAAGCACACATGTTATTCCTTCTACAAAATGACAATTATGAACCTCCTTCATAGGATTACTATCATTAGATACTACAATTGCTAAATGACTAAGTTAGTCAATAAAGACAACAAAGTTGAAAGACTAAAAAAGCAACAAATATGAAAAAAAATCCAACGTAGCAAGACATGGAAAAATTGGACAGGGTAAATGGGACTACTACCACATGCATGTTGTAATTCGATAGTCGATAGGGACCACACACAAAAAGGAAAATAGCCCTACAATTTCACGCTTGCGTAGGAACAACTACTTCTGCTAAATCATGGTATAAAGAATAAAACATTATGCATAATATGTTAGATGGTTGCTGTGCTTACTAAAAATCTTTGTATCTTCGTTGTGCAATGTGCAATGTTCTTCCCCTTTAATGTAGCCTCCATTTTTTTTTTTTAGTGTGAGTTTAAGGGAGATTAATGTGGTAGCTGAAGGTGTACGATGGTAGATAAACACAATGAATTAGGACGTGGAAGTGAAAAGAGGGTTTTTAATCCATGGGTGAAGAATGATTGATGAATTAAATATTGTCTTACAATATTAAATTCATCGGGCAGGTTTAAGGATGATAATGTTGGCTTCCCACATGAATTAGATGATGTCTTTGTTGGAAATTTATTTTTAAAGGAATAAACGCCGGGTCAACATCCTCAAACGTTCAGTTATTCACACTTAATAGAGAGACTAAAAGTGTGTATACTTTAAAGTTAGATGCACTAATATGTTAGATTTCAAAAGATAGACACTTTTTTTCCAAATTGAATGCTACAAGCACTTGCCATGCCTTTATTCCCTTAGGAAATAACATTTTCCATGCATCCTTACACCAATATCTATCTAATCCTTGTTTGAATAAGGTCTCTAATACATTGCTTGATAGACGATGTATATTCTAAAGGCATGAAAAAAAAACAGTGAAATTGAAAACCTGATCTAGAATTAAAAAATCAATAAAAAAAAGGTTAATCGGTCAATTGGTTTTGATTTAGATATGGACTTTTAATTTTTTTTAGGTTTTGATTTATAACCATAAAAAACTGATGGTTTCGATTAATTAGTCCAATATATATATAAATTATAATATATAAATATAATATGTTAAACTTGTATGTTCAATGTAGATATTGATGAGACAGCATAATACACAATTAACTATATAATTATTGTAAACTACACTTAATTAGTCCTACATATATGTGTATGTTGTGCACTTTTGTGGAGTTTCTGTAGGTTTCAATCAGAACAGTATCAGTCGAGAGCTAGACAACTTTAATCTTCAAGGCGCGCAAAGTTTAAACCAAGACTTAACAAAGCTTAAAAATATACAAGCTTGGTCGAGGGAATCGCCGAGGGCTTGACAAGTCCAAAGGTTATGGCGTAACAAGCTTAAGATTAAGACTTGACAAAAGTTCAAAGTTACACAGCTTTAGTTGAGGGCTCGGCATGTTGAAGGTAAGTGCGATAATTTGAATTTTAGGCTTGACAGAGTAAGACTTGTTGAGTACAAATTTGAGGCACGACACTTTGAGGCGCAACTAGTCTTTAGGGTATGGCACTTTAAAAATTGGAGTCGATGTTCTAGGAGAGCCATTAAAGCGCGTTAAATACTTGACGACTAAAAGACGTTGTCTCTAACGGACATTTAAATTTTTGAAGCTATGTATAAGTTATCCTTGGGAGATTCAACAATAGTGAAGAGCGAGAAATGCAATTATTTGCGAACAAACAAATTAATTACTTTCTATTGTCTTATTCATTAATTTTGTATATCAAAAAGGCGAGAGAAAAATATTTTTAGTGCTTTGTTCTTTTTTGCAATTTATTAGAGAGCATCTAGGAAAGATGTGAAATATTTTTTTCCTAAGTGTGTTGTAAAACTGTGCACTACTTATTTTTAACGTGTTTTATGAAATCATATAGTGGTGGTGAAGTCCGATTGTGGCATGGATGGATCATGGCAAGTAGGAAGTGGGTCATCTAACGTTTATCTAGACTATTTTTCTTACTCTATTCATATCATTTTTAAATTTTTATATTGTATCTGTTGTGTTTGTTTGCTACAATTAAAGTTATTTTTGATCTACTGAATTAAAATTTATTATTTGAGCATTTTAGAGTAAATACTCAATTCACACCTTCCCCTTCTTAGTATTTTTGGTGCATTTTCATTTTGTATAAGTGTCAGTCTCTATCTATCTTTGCTTAATTAAATAATAAAGATCGTGGCATCTAATATACTAGGGTTTCTAGAGGGGCAAGCTATGGTAATTAACTCTTTTGGAAGTGTAGAATGAAAAATTTTCTTAAACTTTAAAATAGATCAATCTGGAATGTCTTAGAAAATGGGCCTTTGAAAATAGAAGGAAAGGAACAAAGAGACTATAATGAAGAATATTGGAAGAAATTAGATTTAAATGAAATTGCCATAAATATTTTGCATTGCATTTTAAATAGGGGTGTTCATGGACCGGTTAACCGGTCCGTGACCTTATTTTTTGAACCTAACCGTCATTATCGGTTTTTAAATATCCCGATCCTTAACCGGTCCATTATAAACGGTTAACCGCCTTAACGGTTAACCGTTTTATTCGGTTAATTTATTCGGTTTTCGGTTTTTAACCATTTAACATAATGGTTTCAACAAATCAAATTGATAATTTCAAAAAACCTTTTTTTAAGCCTTTATCATAAATTTATTCTTTAAATTATTATATATATTACTAAAGCTAAAAAAAAAGAAAATGAAATTAAGGAAAAGGGGAAAAATGAACCTTTGAATATATCATTATCAATAAAATCAAACTAAATCAATTACCATATTAACTCCACCAATCATAGGACAATAGTATTTTAATCGAAATTCAATGAATATTAACATAGGCAAATTATATGTATATGAAAATCATATGTTTATATATAAAAAAAATAATTATTTGTATATGTAAATTATATATATATAATATAATTATAAATATTAAAACGGTTAACCGTTAACCATCGGTTTTTTGTGGTTACAAACCGAAACCGAAACCGAAAACCTGAAAAAATAAAAACCATAATCCTAAACAGAAACCAACGGACCGGTTAACCATATTTTTCGGATTGGTTTTACGGTTTCGGTTCGGTTTCTCGGTTTCATCGGTTTTTTTGCACACCCCTAATTTTAAATGAAAGTGATTTCAATAGAATATGTATATGTAATAGTGCTAAAGAAATTTGAGATGAATTGAAAAAGACTTATGAATGAACCACTAGAGTTCGAGATATTAAAATAAGTCTTTTATGTGGTCAATTTGAAAATCCCAAATTGCTTCCTAATGAATCATAGATGAAATTCATAACAGATTCATTAATATCATAAACCCCTTAAGTATACTTGGGAAGAAATTTTCTTACTTGGAAATTAATTCTAAACTTTTCAGGTCAAAGGATTAGGAAGCAAAGAGAACAACAATAGAAGAAGCACAAGACCTAAATGTTATAAGTAAGGATGAACTCTTTGAAGCGCTAAAAACCTATAAGCTCATCAAAAGTTAAGAGAGGAATCCAACAAGAAGGCTATTGCCTTAAAAGCCACAAGTCAAAATTCCAACAACGATGATGAAGATAAAAATGAGGAACTTGTCTTGATGGCCAAAAAGTTGAAGAAGTTCATGAGGCCCAGGTTCAAGTCAAAGATAGTGGACAGTGACAACAATTCATCAAGGAATAAAAAGGAGAATGTGATAACTTGCTACAAGTGCAATAAACCAGGACACATCTAGCAGTACTGTCCACTATTCAAGAAGAGATCAAAAGAGGAGAAGAAAAGAGCACATATGGTAACATGGAGCGATAAAGACTCATCTGACTCGGATGATGAAAATATGTGCTTCATAGACAATGAGGTAACTTCCCTCTCTTCTCCTTCATATAACGAGTTATATGAAATGTATGAAAAAGTATGCTATAAGCTAACTAAAGTAGAGAAGAAGAACAACATGCTAAAATCTTTAATGACAGAAGTAGGAGAAGAGCTTGAAATTTTTCAAAACAAACATGAATAAAGTAAATAAGAAAATGAAAAGATGCACGAGGAAATAAATATTCTAAAATTAAAAAACGAAAAGATGAATAATAATTGTAAAAAATTGAAAAACAAAAATAATGAATTGAAGGAAATTAATAAGAATTTAATAATTGAAAATGATTTGCTGGAGATTGAGGTTAAAACCTTACAAAATAATGATAATGTTGCATGTGTTGGTAATAATGATGAAATCATAAAAGAGCTAGAAGTATTAGAAAATGAAAATATAATGTTAAAAGTTAGCTTTGATGATTCAAAAGCCACTATAGCCAAATTCACAAATGAGAAAAAGAATTTGAACACACTTCTTGGGAATCAAATGCATGATCTAAATAAACATGGAATTAACTATAGAGAAAGTAGCTGCAAGTCTCACAAAACTAAATTTATAAAAGCCAACCATGGAACATGCAACTATTGTGGGAAACTAGTCATATTACGTATAACTGTACAATAAGAAAAATAATGCATTTAAATCACAGAAGCAAGCTGGTTTGGGTTCCTAAGAGAGAGATTATTGTTCCACCTAACCAAAGAGGACTCAAACTAAAATGGGTACCAACGAAATAATAATTTGTTTTGCAGGGATCTTCAAGTGGAAACAACAAATGATACTTAGATAGCGGTTGGTCAAGGCATATTATTGGAGACTTATCCAAGTTTACATCACTAGACTTGAAAGATCAAGGGAGTGTTAACTTTGGAGACAATAAAAAATTAATCGTTCTTAGTAAAGGTAACATTCTCATAAACAAAGATTTAATTATTAAAATGTACTGCTTGTAGATCTGAAACATAATCTGCTTAGCGTTAGTCAATTGTGTGATAATGGTCTTAAAGTAACATTTCTTGCTAATAGATGTTTTATTGAAAGAATTGACAATAACCAAGCTCATTTTGAAGGGTATGAAAAGAAATATTTACAAAATCAATTTAGATGATTTTTAATTTTCAAATGAAACATGTTTATACTCTCAAAATGACAACTGTTGGCTATGGTATAGAAAATCAGGACATGCTAGTATGGATGTTATTTCAAAAACTTCTTAAAAAGAATCTTGTCAAAGGTTTATCAAAGATAAATTTTCAAATTGACAAATTTGTCAAGCATGTTAAGAAGGAAAATAAATTAAGACTTCTTTTAAGTCTAATGATGTTGTTTCCACTACTAGGCCATTAAAACTATTGCATAGGACTTATTTAGTCATACTCCAACTTTAAGTTTAGGCAAAAAATATACTTTGGTTATTGTTGATGATTTTACTAGATATACTTGGACTTTCTTCCTTGCATCTAAGGACGAAACAAATCGTGTCTTTTTTAAATATTGTAAGAAAGGCTAAAATGAAAAAGATCTTAATATTGTAACTATTCAAAGTGATCACTGGGAGAATTTAAAAATTATGTAATGGATGATTTTTACAGTAAATATAACATTGAACACACTTTTTCAGCACCTAGAACTCCACAAAAAAATGGTATAGCTGAAAAGAAAAACAAAACTTTAATTGAAATGGCTAGAACCATGTTGTATGCAAATAATTTGCGAAAATATTTTTGGGCTGAAGCTGTAAATATGCTTGCTATATCTCAAATAGAGTTTTTTATAAGATCATTTCTTAAGAAAATCTCTTATGAGCTTTAGAAAAGAAAGTGACCTAATATATTTTATTTTCATCCATTTAACACTAAATGTTATTTTCTAAATAATGAAAAAGAACAATTGGCTAAATTTGATGCTAAAAGTGATGAATGAACTTTTTAGGTTATTTTTTGATAAGTAAAGCATACAGAGTGTTTAACAAAAGAACTTTAGTTGTTGAAGAATCAATGCATGTTGCTTTTGATAATTCCTTGCTTATTTATACTCAAATGATGATGTAGATGTTGTTTGTGCTAATTTGAATAGGTTCTCTCTTGGAAATAATAATAAAAATGATAATGAACACAAAGTGGATGCTGTGCATGAATTTGATAATCATGATCTACCTAAAGAATAAAAATATGCAAAAGCACATCCAAAAAATCTAATAATAGACGAACCTTCCAATAGAGTACAAATAAGTTCATCTTTAAGGAACATGAGTAATCTTGTTTTTCATCTCAAACGAACATAAAAATATTGAAGAAGCCTTAAAAGATGAATTTTGGACAAATGTTATGCAAGAAGATTAAACCAGTTCACTACAAATGATGTTAGGAAATTGGTTCTTAGAATTAAAAGTAGACCTGTTATTAGAACGAAACGGGCATATAGAAATAAGCTTAATGAATCTGGTATAATAACAAGAAACAAGACTAGATTAGTTGCTAAAGGTCATAATCAAAGAGAAGGAATAGATTTCGATGAAACTTTTGCCCCGGTTGCTAGATTAAAATCCGTAAGAATGCTTTTAGTATTTGTTGCATTTAAGAATTTTACTTTTTCCAAATGGATGTCAAAAGTGCTTTCTTAAATGGTTTTATAAAAGAAAATTCTATGTAGAGTAACCATCGGGTTTTTAAGATAATGAATTCCTTGGTCATATTTTTAAATTAAACAAAGTCTTTATGGTCTAAAGCAAGCTCCTAGAGCTTGGTATGAAAACTTAGTAGCTTATTTTTAAACAATGGTTTTTTTAGAGGAAAAATTGATACAACTCTTGTTATCAAAAGTCACAAGTCAGATATATTGATTATGCAAATCTATGTAGAAGACATTGTATTTAGAGATACTCATATGAGTTTTATAAATGGATTTGTTGAGTCCATGAAGAATGAGTTTTAAATGTGTATGATGAGAAAACTCAATTATTTTCTTAGTCTTCAAATAAAATAATCTAAAAGTGGAACCTTTATTATCAATCAAAATATATAAGAGATTTGTTAAAAGGACTTAAAATGGATAATTACAAAACAAGACCTATAACTATGAGTACAGGCATAAACCTTGATAAAGATGAAAATAGGAAAAAATGTGTGTGAAAAGCTTTATAGAGGCATGATAAGTAGTTTGTTATATTTGACAGCTTCTAGACTTGATATCATATTCTCGGTGTACGTATGTGCATGATTTCAATGTTATCCAAAAGAATCACACTTGAGTACAATACAATGCATATTCAAGCATCTTGTAGGTACGACTGATATTGGCTTGTGGTATCCAAAGTTTACCTCTTTTATTTAATTGGATACTCTAGTACTGGCTTTGCTGGATGCAAAGTAGATTAAAAAGCACAAGCGGCACATGCCACTTTCTTGGAAATTCCCTAATATCTTGGCACTTAAAGAAGCAAAATTCAATTGCACTTTTAACTATTGAAATTTAGTATATAGCTATCGGCAACTATTGTGTACAAATTTTATGGATGAAACAAAATTTGCTTGATTATGGTTTAAGATTTGAAAGTGTTCCAATTTGCCATGATAACATAAGTGGTATAGATTTAACAAAAAATCTAATTCAACACTTAAGAACCAAGCATATCGAAATTATACTTCATTTCATTAGAGATCGTGTTTTAAATAGAGATATCAGTTTGGAATTTATTGATACAAACAATCGGCTTACTAATATTTATATAAAACCCTTGAGTGAAGATCATTTTTGCACTATGGGAAGAGAATTGAGAATGATCAAGCAAGATAAGTGCTAAAATATCATAAAAATAAGATAATCAAGAACTTGATCTAAGGATAAAAGAAGTTATTAAATGTTCATATTTGCTCTATGATGCTTATAATCTGTTATGTTTTCATTTGTAGAGTGGATAGTGCCATTCGTGAGTTTTGTGAGGTATTTCTGTACGACACTATTCATATATTTTATTTGAGTGTTTTGGTAAAGTTCTCATATGATGAGGCAAGTCTTGTGAAATCCTCATGTATTGAGGCACGCGCATGAAGCCCTATATGTGTGTAGGCAATAGGTGAAGTCTTAAGTATGTAGGAAACCGTGTGAAGTTCTTTGTGATGAAGCAGTGTGAAGTCTTACGTATGTGGGAAAGTGTATGAAGTCCTCTATGATGAGGCAAGTTGTGAAGTCCTGCATAGGTGTAAGCATTTGTGAAGCCCTCTGTTGTGAGGCATTGTTATGAAGTCTCTTTGTGAGGCAATTGTTCTATGGTGTATAAATTGCACAAAGCCCAACCTTTTTGTTATCCGTGCTTCTCTCCTTGCTTGAATTATCATAAGTCTGTCATTTTTTTTATAAGTACAAGGGAGAGAAGTGTAAAATGCACAATTAACAAGCATGCATAAAGTCTGTTTTGATAAATATAAAGGGGGAGCAAAATGATGTATTAAGTGTAGCTTGCATTTCCTTAGAATTAAGCATCATATCTTTGAATTAAACTTGAGAAAAATTTCTTTGAAACCCTGATGCTTAATTGAGGCCAAGTATACTGAATATAAAATGAGTTAATCGTGCATAATTGTCCTCATCAAAAAGAGGAGATTGTTGAACTAGTATATTCAATATGGATTTTGATGAGACAATACAATACATAATTAAGTATTTAATTATTGTAAGCTACACTTAATTAGTCATATATATATGTATGTTGTGCGCTCTTGTGGAGTTTCTGCAGGTTTTAGCAGGAATAGTATCGGTTGAGAGCTAGACAACTTTAATCTTCAAGGCGTGACAAGTTTAAACCAAGACTTGATAAAGCCTAAAAAGATACATGCTTGGTCGAGGGCATCGTTGAGGGCTTGACAAGTCCAAAGGTTAGGGCACAATAAGCTCAAGACTAAGACTTGACAAAAGTTCAAATTTATACAGTTTTAGTCAAGGGCCTGACATGTTGAAGCTTAAGGTGCGACAGTTTGAATTTAAGGCTCGATAGAGTAAAGACTTGTCAGGTGCAAATTTGAGGTGACACTTTGAGGCACAACGAGTCTTTAGGGCGCGACACTTTAAAAATTGGAGTAGATGTGATAGGAAAGAGCCATTAAGCACATTAAATACTTGGCGACTAAAAACATTGTCTTTAATGAACATTTGAATTTTTGAAGGCTATATATGTGCTGTCCTTAGGAGATTCAATAATAGTGAAGAGAGAGAAGTGCAATTATTTGCGAACAAACAAATCAATTACTTTTTGTTGTCTTATTCATTAATTTGTATATCAAAAAGAAGAGAGAAAAATATTTCTAGTGCTCTGTTCTTTTATTTGAAATTTATTAGAGAGTATCTAGAGAGAGAAAGGAAATATATTATTTCCTAAGTATGTTATAAAAACTGTGTACTACTAATCTTGAGCGTGTTTTGTGAACTCAATCTAGTGGTGGTGATGTCATCGATTGAGACATTGGTGGACCGTGAAAAGTAAGAAGTAGGCCAAACTTCATGTTATATCTGGACTTTTTTTTTTTTTTATTCCTATCTCTTTTAAATTTCATATTGTATCTGTTGTTGTTTGTCTGTTGCAATTAAAGTTATTTTTGATCTGTTGAGTTAGAATTTATTGTTTGAACTTTTTAAGGTAAATACTCAATTCACTCATTTCTTGAGTATTCTTAATGCATTTTTCATAATATACATATAAATATAATTATTTTTAAATAAATATAAATAGATAAAACCCTAAAAAGCGTATTACTACTTTAGCCGTCACTCTTCTAGCTCTTTCCTCTCTGGCTCTCTTCTCTCAGCATCACTTTCTCTCCAGCGTCACCTCTTCTCTAGTGTCCACAACCACAGTCCACTCTCCACCTGACCCCATAGTCCTGAAAATTTAGCTGCTTATTGTAATGAATTCATAAGTACTATTACATTTACCAAATTCTTAGGTGTCTAAGGTCCTAAAAATAATACTGTAAATCCTTTAAAGATGAAAGAATTGACTTGTCTTTTTTTTTTTTTTTTTTCATATATACGTGGTGAAATTAAATACAAATTTTTAAAATTTAGGTAATGGAAATGAAAGGCTAAAGTTTTTAATGTTACTATGAAACATAATGGTTTAATATTTTACGGTTATAACTAAAAATATGATTGATTGCAACTTTTGTTTAATCATTAGATTGAATGGTTAACAATCCAAAACTAAAAAAAAATAATAAGAAAAAGCAGTTAACTGTTTAGGTGATTAACTATCAATAATGGATCGATTTTAGTTTAAGATATTAAAAAAACCATTTATTATGATTTGGTTTAAAAAGTATAATTATGTACCTATTAACCAAACTTAGAACATCACTAATATATTTTGGATTAATAAACCCCATACCTATCACACTGCAATTATCCGTACAATTAGCATAAAATGTAGCCCCTCTTTGTTGCACAAGCCACCTCCCCATTTTTCATATGGAAATAAAAATTCGTTAAAGTCAACTATGAGACACCAAGGCCTCTCATCAATAAATGCAACCGAATTTTGTAAAACAGTCATGAGCCACTAAATAATAAAATCATAAGAAGTGCCAGACATGTCTTGTCTCCAACATGACAGCAGCATTTGCCTTGAATTCATCTAGAGTGTTTCTTATCATGTCATGCGTATGAATTAAATGAGCTCTTCAAACATTCCATGAAAGGATTTTCAAAAGGGCTACGTTATTTGGCATCTTTTTTCTTCCTCAGTCATCATTCCCGTGACTCACTATCACATAATTTTCTACCCTTGTTTGTAATGGAATTTGCTTCAAGATTCCGTGCATGGAGTTGCCTTTGTCTCTAGCATGCCCATGACCTTATCTTTGTTTTTAAACATTAGCGGTTGAACATTTATCTTGTACAATCTCGAAATTGCCGGGGGATTTTGAAACAATAATGGAGTTGCCTTTGTCTCTAACATCCATGTTTTGTTTTTTCAAAATCATTTCCAATCTTTTGAAAATTAGCTTCTACTAGTCCAACCTTTGGGTTGCAATTCCCGCCCTAAATGAATGATGGTAGGGTTGCTTTGAATTGCTTGCTATTACATTTGCACTTGCTCTTGTAGTTGTAGTCATCCATTTTCATGTTTTACTATGACCTTTTTTGACCAAAATCTGTTACTATTACCTGAATCTGTAAAACTTGGTCTGATGCCGTTACTTCATCCTCTAGAAGTCTGTAATCCTGCATATGGGTCACCACCCTTATCTAAGCTTCTTTACGGGGTACCTGAATAAATTATATTAAATTGTATATATTAATGTTTGATGATAAGTTGATTCAAATTAATTACAAAGAAAGTATACGTGATGCAAACTAAAATTATCTAATTCAAGTTACAATATATATAAACCCAAAGATATATATCATATCAGCAGTTGTCTTTGAGCACTTTTTAAGGACTGAAAAATAAAATACTTATTATTATTATTATTATTATTATTATATTATTATTATTATTATTATTATTTACAACCTAATTCAAAAACAAAGGACGGAAATCAACTTTATAAGTATGGACAAATTTAAAAAATTAGCGTTTTAGGCCCATAACTATCGACAACTGTTGTAAGAGCATCTATTAATGAGACCAATATACGATTCTCTAGATGGTATAAAACATAGAAATGAGTGCTCTTCTTTTTCATTATTTCACTTTATAAATTGATAGTTAAAATTGTTTACATTTTTAAACAATCTTGTAACGTAATATTATAACTTGAATTATATTATTCATACGCAACAATATCAAAAGTAATGAATTAATAAAAATTTAAAGAATATAAAATTCAGTTATTAATTACATGTAAGAGAATCTAAAATAAGCAAATTAATAAAAATTTTAAAAAATATAAATGGTGAGAATTCAAAAGCGTAGATAATCATAATTTAAAAAAAATTCACCAATGAAAGTATGGGTATTAGCAGAAAAACAATTATTAGATGTTTCATCGGTGGCATTTGGTCAGTCCATGTTGAGATTGCATTTATATATATATATGTATATTAATTTGTACTATATATAAGAATAAGATAGTCTGACCCGCCCACGGAGTAATAATCATTTCAGTAGCACCAGATGATTCCACATACCCACCCAAACAGCTTGTCACTACTGGTTTCATCTCCTTTTTAGTAAAAAGATTACGTTCCAAATAGGGAACATTCAAGGATTGCTTCTTTCTTTAATTATTATTCAACCAACAAGTTTTTTAAAACACCAAAAGTGATAAAATCAACTTTAGGTCCACTTTAGTCTTAAAAATGTCCCCAACAGACGTGAAAATCTTAATTACCTTAAACACGATCCAACATTAAGGGACCAATGGACACATTCGTATCATGTCCTAGCACAACGTCAATTGTCCCATTTTGCTGTCAGTTTTATGTCCGTAATCTTTCTTTTGTTTTTATCTTTGAAACGGCATCTAGACATTCACATCATTCCAATTTGTTCTCATAGTGAAAGTTTGCTAAATGATTTAAATAATTTAATTATGGTGTTTTATGAAGAAGCCTTTTGTCAACTTTAGAGATATTCTAAAACTCATATCCCCCATCGAAACATAGGTTTCATCACTTAATTTGCTTATTTGTCAAATGATTTATTAAAAAGGAGACCAACTTCATCTATTCAATTTGATTTAGGAAAAATAATTAGATTTTCATTTTTCAACCAATGCTCGAAGTTATTTTTCCTAGTGTTGTTTTATTGGATTGATATAATGGATTGGACATTCCACCTTATACCTCTTTTTAAAAGAAACCAAATTTAAAAAGTCACATCAGCTAAATGAATGAGTTAATAAAATTCTTTTCATCTAGTTATCTACCAATTAAGCAAAAGTAGTGGTACTACTAAGAAGTCCAAGTGTGGAACTTTTAAAGTTCTATAAATGTTATATAGAAGCCATTATGTACTTAGATTACCTCTCATACTTGGGCATCTCATAGATCTATGAAAGTAATTACACACACACACACGTATATATATACAATGGCCAGAAGAAAAGTTTTTTATTACTAGGATGCAGATATATACATATATAGATATATATTATATACATTCGATGGGAAAGGGAGATGGTAATTTTGGCCGAATCCATCAAACTCCATCTTCCAAAGATCCTATTATGTGACTTGGGTACCCTATGAAAAGCGGGAATAATTGATATAAATAGGTTATAGAAAACACTGATAATAGTATTATATGCACTCTCGTGCCAATTGTAATGGTTACGGCCGAATCTTGATAATCTAATGGGGAGAGAGGAATATTTTCATTCATATAGACAAGTATAATTTTTTAACGACTTTAGGATGTCAACAACCCTACGTGAGGTTTTACAATTTTCAAGTAAAATGACCAATGAAAGCTATCTGCACTTATTATTGTCCTAGATTCTCTATAGTAACTTGAAAAAAAGGCAAACAAAAGAAAAAAAGGTCACAAATGAGTCCTGTTGATGTCGTCCCCAACAGGATCCACCAAATGCACGTAGGCACAGAATTTAATCATAAACATATTCCCACTAACAAATAACATTCTTAGAATACAAAAGCACCGGTCGGCATTAAGCAATCAGCAATTATGACAGTGCTGGCCATGAAAAAGAAATAGACTATGTACTATATAGAGAGAGAAGAAAAATATGAAATACTAATAAGCAAGCTGGGGCTTAGGGTTAGGGTTAGGGTTATGGCTTGGGCATCCGGACGGGTGCATCACCAAAAGCTAATCACCAATATATTGAGCCTCCGGTGGAAGTTATGATCACGCCGTACACAGGTCTTATTGCTTTTATAATATTCATTGAGAGTGGGAAACAAGTTCAGTGCTGCTTTTGGAGATGGGCCGGGTAACTCATGCACCCCCCTTGAACAAATTAGTACATCCGCCAGTTAACCCACAGTTAAACATAGGATATTCCGTCCAACTTAGATTGCATACTTGTTGGATAGAGGCAGAATCATATAAATAGGGTTGATCGATTTGAATTAAATCAATATTAGGATAATATCCATTTATTATTACAATTATATCATATTTTAAAAGAATTTTGTTAATAATGACACGTATAATGTTTTTCAAATTTAAAAGGATGAAAAAATCATTCATTTAAAAAATGATTGCAGGTGCTCAATGTATTTCATAAAAAGTATAAGGATAAATGTTTTACTTAACTCAAATCAGATTGTCACCTTATAAGAAAATAAAAATTAGTACATCAAAGTTTGTGTAAATTTTGTTTTCAATAAAAATAGATTGGCGAAGAAGAATTGAATGGGAAATTATAAGTTGAGTGAAAAGAAGATAATCATAATTTATAATATAAATTATTAAGGTAATCAATCGTTCAATAACCTATATTTATTTTTATGATATTAATTGTTAAAATAAAAAATTTATGAAATAAAGTCATATAATTGGTATCAGTTGCTAATAATTTATACATTGAAACTGAAATATTTGTAAGTAATATAGATAATGTAATTATATTATTAGATATTATAAAAAGAAATATTTAACAAAAAAATAGAAAGAGAATGTCAATCAAGTATTGAAAAAGTGAAAAGACACGTTTTAGATTTAATTCCAAAACCTCATGTTTGTAAAATGAATATATACAAGTATGAGACCCTTCCTTGTAAGATACATGTTGATAGACTATTTTAGGCATAGGCTTTCTATACTCGGTCCGATTTCTTTGAACATTAGGCTAACCTACTTGGAACCTGAACAGACTTGTTAGAGCCCACATCTCACCTATAAAGGATGTTGGAGAAGATATAAGAAGGCAGACTAAGCTATTTTACTTGGCTATAGCTCATTCACATCCTACCAATATCTCATTTAGCTCAATAGATTGTTCTTAAACTACATGATCGAGGCTGACCAATTAAGGATAACTACCTATAAAGATTGTAGTCCAAGTGAGAAGTTACATCTTCCTACAAGATTAGGAGCACTTTTCCATTAAGGACAACTGCTCACTATATTTGTTAGGCTAGATACCTCCCTAGCCATTCTTCTCACTTCTTTCTATCTTGCAGGTGCATTATTAGCAATTCAAGTCTTCCACAACCCAGTCCACTATCGGGCAAGAATCTAAGGCAAACAATACATATTACCAAATTTTGAACATAAATCTATCCTATAAGATACAAGTTTCCACATTTTGAACTTGGAATCTACCTTGTAGCATATTGAAATCACCTTATAAATTGTAATCCTTTTAAAACTTAGATAATCCATGGCACTTGTAAAACCTTTGTATTAGTCTTATTATTATTATTATTTTTTTTTATAAATTTGAAGTTTATGTGATATCAAAAAAGTTATATATATATATATATATGTCTTCCTTAAGATTTTTCTAGTAGAGACTTGGGATTGTAGAGCTTGTCAATGATGCCTTTGAGTGTGCAAGATACAGAACTTCTTAGTGGAATAATTGGATGTTGTCTGGTAATGTCACTCCGATATCTAAGTTAAAGATTTGTGGGAAGTGAATTTGATAGAGTAATAATAAGAATGTCAAAGTATATGAATGTCTTACCATTGACTTTGAGGATGTACTTATTAGAGAGGAGAATGTGACAAAATAGGCAAGTGGATCTCCATAGTGGGAAAGCATATTCATGTCTTGATATATTTGATATTTTTAAGATTGTTTGGAGTGAGCTATGTCTGCTCATTGCTTCTTTAGCATGATAGCCTAATAGATTGGGATTCTACTAATGTGAGTTGAAGGTATCTAGTCCAAGGGTCCTCCGAAGTATCTAATCTAGTGGAGTAGAGGTGACCAAGATGTTGTTGATTTGGGCAACTCAATTTGGCTTTGCTGGTTGGCTCAAGGTCTATGACAAGTCAAATAGAGCCTATACAATTTGGCTCATAATCCAAATAGATCGGCCTGGGTTTAGAGAGCCTCCTATGCTTAAAATGGTTTACCTAAAACCATGTAGCAAAACTTGTAATTATAAATATGTATATTGTTGTTTTAATATAAAGTCCCTAAACTATGAGAAAAAACGGGGAAAGAAAACTTTAAGCTTAGTTGTTAAGCGTTTTTATCCTATGCGACTCTTTATTTCTTTTTTTCTTTTAAATCAT
Source organism: Combretum micranthum (assembly GCA_024138025.1). NCBI lineage: Eukaryota > Viridiplantae > Streptophyta > Magnoliopsida > Myrtales > Combretaceae > Combretum > Combretum micranthum. The sequence goes on along the minus strand of JAMXBD010001414.1, from coordinate 105,878 downwards.
TTATAGGTCTAAAATATAGAATTATTATTTATTTTCATTATTAATATTATTTAATAATTTTATATATGGTAGACTATTCTAGTATTTGAATATAATTCTAGATGGATATATATATTTAGGATTTAGGTTTTATATAGATTCAGACTAGCTATCGTAGACGTACCTAGCTTATAAAAGCTGATTCTAGATATCTCTACCTCTAATCTTCCGTACCCATTTGAATTTTATCTACTTAAGCATCATCTATAGTCGGATATCTTGCACAGTAAAATTACTAGCTTTTTACTCTCCTCGGAGAGATATCTTGATCACAGACTGCAGTCTCGCATGAGAGCAACATCCAGAGTTCCACTGGACCAACACGACTGAATAATCTGAAAGGACAACTTGACAGCTACTTCTGTTTCTTGGCATCAACACCTTCGGCGTTTCATTTGCCTTTATGACATTTGGTCGTGCGTTTCGAAACTAATACTAATAAAATAAAAAAGAATATGTGGAGGGAAAAGGAAAGAGCAAAGACGTATTGACCGAACATAAATACTAAATATTACGTTACAATGTTCGGGCATAGGAATTGAGACATTTAGTTCTAATATAATTTTCCTATTTCTACCATTAAAAAAAAAATAAAGAGAAAAAGAGATTACGAACTTACTAGTAAAATCTATAGAAGAAATACTGTTTACACTTCTATTTTGGTTAATAACAAATGTAGAGATATTTGACTCATATCTTAAGAAAATAAAATACAAAGATTCGCTATAGTATCTCAATTATCTCGAATTAAATATGCCATTTTCTGGTATAATAGCGCAAGTTCGATTTTGTATTAATTAAACTACTGCATGCAATATTATCTCAAGTAAAATTTTAGTAACTTGTGTGTATTAGAAAATTAGTATTGCTGTTGGCTTGGGAATGAAAAATTCCATTTCAAATAATATGACTAAATAAAGTAACAAAAAAAAAAAAAAAACTAAATTTGCTTTTGTTATAACATTTAAAAAAAAAATCAAGGTGGTGCCCAAAATATAAATAAATAAGTATAATTTCTCAAATCCAAGATATTCAATGAATTATTGTCTATGTCCTTTTATTTGCATCAGTTACTACCATATGGGGAGAGCATGGTACAAATTCTGAATGCGTGATGATTAGATTCGTTAACCTCGTAAGACATGTTTACGCAGGTGGCTTTTCGGATTTTGTTCACCATGAGAGACAACGCTAGCCAGCATCTATTGCTCTTTTCGCAATTTGCACGCCTGGCCTGGGCTGTAGGCTAAGATTAAATATTTTTCAAACAATATATGAATACGATCAATTACTATTCCACTAAAGAAAACAATTAATACTGCTATTGATTAATCGTTAATGTATGTCACGTGAATAGATTAATAGCAATTAAATCTCGGTGAAATTTTAACATATAAATAGTTTTTTATACAGAGTAAGTCAAAATGCACTATGATTTACTAAAAAATAAAATGGATTAAAAAACTAGAGTATAAATTAAAGACAAGCAGTCTTCCCACCTCCCGATTTATCTATTTTTACCGGCACTCTATGTAGGCCATCAATTGTCTCGACTTATCTCTATTAACCATCACTCTATGTGATAACACTCTCTAATCTCTTTAAGGATGGAATAATTTAAAAATGGGCTTGTATGTAGGACTACTTTTTTTATATGCTATATCCTTAATGAGAATGATAAATATTACTAAAAATAGCTAAATCATGATTTACTTATTTATGAAATTCTCTTTTAATTTATTTTTGGCATGCAAGTTTTGTATTTATTACATAAGAAGATATTTGTTAAGAGGAAACCATTACAAATTCCACATTCTTTATAATTTATCCATGTTATGTATATATTAATATCCAAAAACCATATGCTATATCTAAAAAATTGACTATCCAGTTTTATTTTAACAATATAAATAAAAATTAATATATATATATATATATAATATTGTTTTCTTTCAACTGAAAAATTAAAGGTCATTTGCTATCGAAATAGTTATTTATTGGGGTCATTACTGATATTATTCAAAGAAGATACAAAGCTTTGTATAAATCGTTTGAGGAGCGGTAAAATTATATGCTTAATAAACCTTTTTTTTTTTTGGCCGTTTATATACGAAATAAACTGATAGATATTTTACAAAATTTTGTTACTTCAAAGGAACATAGAAAGCCTCTCAACAATAAAATATTAACCGAAGGATGAATGAGCTTTCAATATAAATTCCGATGTCACACCCTATTATTTCATTTTCCCCCTTTTCATTTTCAGTTGGGACTCTTACTGCACAAAAGTTCAAAACACACGCGCACACAACTTTTTTAGTTATAATAAGAAGCGACATATTTTGATGAAAATTAAATGTTTTATCTATGTTTTAATGCCCTTAAATCGTGCTTCTAAAGCTATAAACGAGTTATATAAGTTATATTGTTTTAAGCTCACAATTAAAACTCAAATTGATTAATCTTATTTAAAGTCAATTTCTCTAATAAAAAGGTAGTTTTCTGAATAATAATAATAATAATAATAATAATAATAATAATAATAATAATAATAATAATAATAATAATAATAATAATAATAATAATAGCTAAATTAAACTTGTACTTCACAAATAGGCATTGTTTTGAACTTGTTCCCAAACTCAATTAAAACTTGATTTGATTAATCTTTTTTATTTCCCTAAATTTTTTTTCCTAATTTAAATAGTAATAACTAAATTAGACTTACACTTTATAAGATTAACTCACTTATACCTTGTGGTGTTTTTGTTTATATAGCTTCAATCATATTTTGCCATGCATAAATAAGGAGTACATCTCAAAGATTCTTCATAATATGTGACAGTATATAATTGGAAGAAATATGGGTGGGCGACCAATTAGTCCTTTAACTTTTATTGAGCAAGGTATTAAAAAAAAAAAATGATAGTTACAATCTTTAATTTTAAGATGTTTTTTCCCTCTCTATTCATTTCTTCCTTTTACTCACACATAAATTATAAGTCTATACCCGTTAAAATAATGTTTATTTATTTGATAAGAGAATATTTATTCTATATTTTGGAAAGTCTCTTATATTGATATGGTATTACCAAATATCAACCATAAATTATTTGTTATAATCATTTGTATTTGCATCTCTCGTTCTCGCATACATGACATGCTAAATATCATATTATCAACAAATCAAATAGTAAAATATCGATATATCGTGTGATATCACAAGGACATAAAGTAAAAAATTACTAGACGTTTTAGGAGGAGAGAGCGATCGAGGAGTTTCACTACATATACTATAACTAGAAGTGCAGGTGAATCAAGTCGGTATATAAACAACTCGAGTTTAACTTTATGTTTAATAAAATTCAATTTGGGAATAATCAAGTCGAGTTCGAGTTTGAACTATTTGAGTAGTTTATCAAGTCAAGCTTAAATTTTACATGTTTAACTCAATTAACTCATAAGCCCAATCGAATTTTATCGAACTCAAATTGTGTATAAATATTAATAAGACTCAAATTGAGATTGTGTATTAATATTATTTTAATTAAAATTAAAACTATTTTTAATAAATCAAGTTTAGACGAGTTTAATAAAGCCAACCTCAAACTTATATAATAGTATTTTGAGCTGAACTTAAACTTATCATCTTATACTCTGTTTAATTCAAATATAGTTTAAACTTTAAAATTTCGAGTGGAGCTCCAATTCTAAATCTGGACAATTTTAACTCTACTAATTTGCATTCCTAATTATAACAATAAGTGGTTTTGACCTACATTTTCCGAATCCTGAAATGGTTGAATTTCAGCAAATAATTATAATAAAGTTTCAAATTAAGAATTCATTTTCCAATCTTGACCGGTCAAATGACCCAGACCCACATCTATATTATGAATTCGCATCGAAATAAGCAATATTATAATTCTTTTTGACTATTGCAAAAAAATAAAAAAATCCCAAAAGTCATAAAAACGAAATAAAAATAGATTTTCTGATGATTGCAGTTTTGGTCGCCACACTTCCAATTTAATAGAGCTTCTTTAGGATATAATTAGTGTCCTACTGTCTCTCCAAGCAATACGAGCATGGAAAAAAAAAGTTTCCATTTAACATTAGTTTCTAGATTCCACAGACAACATCATCATAAAAGTGGACCTCTCTTTCTTTCTCTCTCTATGTCCTCTGTTTTTCTCTCTCTTCCCTCCATTACCTTACAAAAAAAAATCAAAAACACCTTCAATGACATCTGTATCCATCATGCAACATCACCAACTCCTTTCCTCGTCAATCAACGGTCCATCTAAAGCACTCTTTTTGAATTGTTGATATGATATCATGTCTTCAAGGTTCGAGTTAAACGATAAAAAAGAAAAAGAAATTAAAAATTGAATAATTGTTTAACAAGAATTTATTATCGAGTTATATACAGATATTTATCAAGTTTGCTCAAAATAAAAATCACAATTTCCAAAGATTTCCAAGTATTTGTAGATAAGATATTGTATTATTAGTATTATCAAAATTAAATTGATTATAAAAAATCAATTTAAAATTTTTTAAAAGATTTGATTATGGTTAAAAAAGATTTAAATTGTTTATTAATATGATAAGATGTATTTTATTGTAACCGTCATGAACCGTAGAGTTTTCCTTTATAAGTATATTAAAAGATCCAAAGTTTGCCTGCCATGTACCAATATAAAAGTCCTTTGGTGTTCTAGCAAAACTATCTGTATTTTCAAGTATCCACACATATTTTCTTGTTTTTTACCTTGAAAACATATAGCACATAATATAAAGAGGAAAATTCAATTTTTTTACTGAATTTTTTTTTTGGGTCAAGTTCATATGTATGAAAGAATAATGAAAACTAAAGCCAATTCCATTTTGCAAATTTTCTTTTCTTTGATGCCATTTATACAATCAAGTCGATTCCCGCATATGTAGAGAAGTTTCAGAGTAAATACATAATTTTCATTAAAATTTATCGTTAATTTCTTTGTGTAACTTAACAAAAGATAATAGAAAAATTGTAAATAATTATCTAAACTTCGATTATTAGAGTAAAAAAATTTAAGTAGTTTTATTTCATATCCAACTTTTTAATTTGATAAATTAAAAAATAAGCAACGGCATTATAATTTAGTGATATCATTTAGTTTCTCAATTGAAAGGTATCAAATTTAAATCTCATTATAATTAAAAAAAATTAAAAAGTGAGTGTTCTTTATTTTTTTTATCAAGACCATAATTTATAGGGAATTAAAATTTCAAAATTTAGAAAATTACTTATAAATTTTAGAATATATCTTATCGACGCGATTCTTCTCGAGTATATAATTTCACCTGTTTTAACTCCTGCTGTTACTTGAGTAATTTCTCTTCCCAGGTTATATGGTGACAGTGACGGATCCAAAATTCGCATGGACTTTTTTTCCAGTATCAGGAGAAAAAAAATTTATAAAAAAAATAAAAAGTGTCATTTTTCCAAAGCAAACTGTATAAATTCATTCCACATGGCGTTCTTTCTCTTTCCATCCCTTCACTTTCCCTGTCCTTTTAACTGTATGTATCTCTCTCTCTTTCCCTTGCTGTGCGTTATTTTTCATGTTCATGGTTCCACACAGTTTTAGTTCACTCGAATAAGCTAAGCAAGATTCTGTATTTTCTAATACATTTATTCAACTTCATACCAAAGCTACAAACACCCAAGTTCCCTTTTTCCTTCTCATTTTGAATTCAAAGTCCCACCTTATTTTTCAACTTCACTACCTTTTTTGTCTCAAAACTTTGGAAAAAGATATAGGAAGACCAGTCCAAGGTAAGTTTACTATGTTCTTTGTTTCCCTTTTTTTTAATTTTTTAATGTAGCATCATATATTTGTTTTATAATGTATCTTTATTGTTATTTTTATGATTATTATTTGAACTGCCAGTTATCGGATCAACAATATGATTTTATTTATTTATTTTTATATAATAATTTCATATTTTATATTTTATTAGATTAAATTTCTCTTAATATGGCGAAGAAGCCATATGTTACATGTTCTTCTGAATTTTTGTTATTGAATTTTTCTTATATCCATTTATGTAGTCATATTGTTATCAAGTACTCAATGTTATACTAAATTTGTATTAATTGAATTTTTTTTTTTTTTGGCTATATATCTATTGAGTTTGATTCACTGTTATATGAACAATGAGTTTGAATGAAATAAAATTAAACATGTAAATTCATTTTTGTGATGGCTCTGTTTGTACGCTTGATTTTGCAGATACATTGTGGGCTAGAGGTATAACAAGATAACCAGTCAATGTGTTTTGGTACCAAGTTTCTAGAATTGAGGCTTAGATAAGAGATTGGTTCAATTGGTCCCTATTGGAAAATAAAGATGGCAATCAATATAGGTTCCATCTCGGCTAAATCCGATGTGCTTTCAACATCTGATCACACTTCAGTTGTATCAATGACCCTCTTTGTTACACTTCTTACCGCATGTATTGTGATTGGGCATTTGCTAGAGAAGAATCGATGGCTGAACGAATCCATTACTAAAATCGCGATTGTAAGTCTGTTTTATCTAGTTTCTAGTAGTTGAGTTGATTGAGGTTTTATATTTTTAATGATTACAGCTCCCAAAACAGCCATTATTCACATTTTTTTAAATCCTAACTGTGATCATAATTCTGTCAAATGAAAAATTCATGTGCTAAGCTCACTAAAGATTGCAGGGTCTATGTGCTGGTATTACTATTTTGCTCATTAGTGGGGGAAAGAGCTCTCATCTATTGGTATTCAGTGAAGATATCTTCTTTATATACCTCCTTCCACCGATTATATTCAATGCCGGGTAAGTTGAGCTTCTTATATTGGTCATGCTTATGTGTGTGATGGTTGTGGCGATTGGCTCACTCCTTTGTGATTCGATGAGACAATTCAAATGCATTTCTACTTTCTTAGTCTCCTAGAGTAGAACTTGAACTGTCTGGTTCTGATTCACGAGAAAATTGTTCTTCTAACCTTATCTTTGCAAGAAGAGTTTATCTATCACCACCTAATATGAAAAAATCAGGGCAATTTTCGTTAACATAGCATAGATGACATGTTGGCAAGACTTGCTTGCTAATGGATGGTACACAAGCTTTGAACCGGTTGGCGAAAAATCTAGTGTATATTAATCTGATGTTATAGTGATGGTTTATCCAATTATTTCCTTTTTTCAGGTTCCAAGTGAAGAAGAAGCAATTCTTTCGTAACTTCATGACTATCATGCTATTTGGAGCAGTTGGTACTCTGATATCCTTTGCCATCGTATCATTTGGTAAACATAGCATTTTATTTTTCCAGCTATGACTTTATTTTAAGGTTCCATTTTTTTATTGAAACATTTCCTTTTTCATCTGATTCAGGTGCCATACATCTGTTTGCAAAATTGAAACTCGGTTCTCTTGATATAACAGATTTCCTCGGTATTTGCAATTCCTCTGCTTTTCTTTCTGTTTAGTTTTGTTTCATTGTCTTTCTCCTATTTATTCATTAACTTGTGTTCTCACTGCAGCTATTGGAGCAATATTCTCAGCAACTGATTCTGTTTGCACCCTGCAAGTATGAATCTAATTTAATTCCCAGCATGAGAACACCTAGTGCCAACTTTAGGCACGCACTGATCACTTGAGAAATGCACAGTTCATTTTTCTTTTTACCTTTACAAATAACTCATGCCTTTAGGTTCATGTGTGTCCTAGGATATGGTGTTGGCACATAACGTTTGCACGGGAAAGTTTTATAATGATTACCATGAAGAAAATGACCTTTGTTGATGTATGACTGCAGGTACTCAATCAGGATGAGACACCTTTCCTGTATAGTCTGGTGTTTGGAGAAGGTGTGGTAAATGATGCAACATCTGTTGTTCTCTTCAATGCAATTAAGAAATTTGATCTACTCACATGAATTCAAGCATTGCTTGGAAGTTTATGGGCAACTTTCTTTACCTGTTCATCTCCAGCACCCTTCTGGGAGTTTTGGTAACTCTTTTTCTCTCTTCTTCCCTTTGAAAGGAAGGTGTTTTCCCATATAGGCCCGTATTGACATGCCAAGACTAGTGTTGTAACATTCTTAATGCATCTATTAATTGCAGGCTGGGTTGCTTACAGCTTACATAGTGAAAAAACTATATTTTGGCAGGTTGGTAACTGGATATTAATATGTTAAAGGTTATTATTGAAAAGACTAGTCTTCTTTGGCAAAGGACTACAATCTGATGTCAGGAGGTTGCACATATAGTCAATTTATGGAGACATTGTCTACTGAAATTTTATGCTACAGTTTGCGATCTTAGTTTTACACCATCTTCTTGTTTCTTTGTAACAGGCATTCTACTGATCGCGAAGTTGCTTTGATGCTTCTAATGGCTTACTTATCATATATGCTGGCTGAAGTAATACTCTTGCACTTACATGCTCATCCAATTTGATCTTTCTTTTCTTTCTTCTTTTTTTGAAATAGTTGAAATTAGGATTGTGAAGTATGGGACTAACCTAGTTCAAATCTTAATTTGGATGAGCAGTTCTTCTATCTAAGTGCCATCCTTACTGTGTTCTTCTGTGGGATTGTCATGTCACATTACACATGGCATAATGTCACTGAAAGTGCAAGGGTAACATCTAAGTATGTCCAATCTCTAGAAAACTATGTACAAGATTCATCTTGAGAAGTCAATTCACCTATCTCTATTATTTTTTCCAACAAATGCAGGCATGCTTTTGCAACTTTCTCTTTTGTTGCTGAGACTTTTCTCTTCCTTTATGTTGGAATGGATGCCTTAGATATTGAGAAGTGGAGTGTTGTCAGCAACAGGTTTGGATACAAACAGTGTGATTAGTTCATTTATTTTGCAAATGAGATTTCCCAAGTAGGAATATCTTAATAATAGTTCTTTTGTTTACATCCAGTCCTGTAAAATCTATCAAAGTGAGCTTAATATTGATGGGATTGGTTATAATTGGAAGAGCAGCCTTTGTTTTTCCTCTATCATTCTTGTCCAATTTGACCAAGGAATCCAAGAATGAGAGAATCGACTTCAAGCAACAAGTAACTTTTAAGTTCCTCTTTTGTATGATTTTTTTCAAATACTCATTTATACAACTGGGTTGGATTTTTGCTTAAACAAACTCTGCAGGTTATTATCTGGTGGGCTGGTCTTATGCGAGGTGCAGTTTCCATGGCGCTTGCTTATAATCAGGTACAAAAATAGACAACATACACCTTAGAGAATGCTTCAGCGTCATATGTTTAGCCCTGAACTCATATAAAACTTAAACCCGACATAATGAGGCAGTGCATACTATCAACTCTGATCTTCATCCATGAGCATCTTTATTATATTTTATTTATCTATGATGGAATGAAAATGGAAATAATAGGTAAATGCAATAATCTGTCATTTTCCCAATGTTGCATAGTAATACTATTAACTCTAGTCATCTACTTTTTTTTCTTATACAGTTTACTGGGTCTATAGCTAAGTTGCGTGGAAATGCATTCATGATCACTAGTACTATTACAGTTGTTCTTTTCAGTACAGTGGTAAGTCACAATCTTCTGTGCTGATGGTAATAGCATTTATTTTGTTATGCAGCTCTTAGAATCATGCTTCTGTTTTCTCATCTTCATGCCTTTGCTTGAATTTCTTTTCAATATTTAGGATAGTTAAGTATGCAGGTTCAACAAACTCGACTATCAGAAGAAATATAATGTTTGGTTGGTCATCGTTGCTTTGCTGAATCCTATAATATGATAAGATCGACTCCCTTAAGCTTGGAATAAGTTCTTTGTCACAAGCAGTCAAAATTGGGTCTGCCTTCAAGGAAGAGACTTGATGAATATGTCCTAGCACTAGCTTTAGGCCTAGATGATTTTGTGTTTTTAGCTACAAACACAGGGCTAATATGGTCCCAACATACTCTTATTAGATAACAATACACCCTGATTTAAGCAAAATTGATGAAAAGATCCCATAAAAGACACCTCCTGGTGCATGACATTAAAGTTTTTGATGATCTTCCCCCACCCCCAAACCATTAAAAGGAGATTTTACTTAAAAGTGATTTCTTTGATCGAATGCAGGTATTTGGGTTGCTTACAAAACCTCTTGTGATAATCTTACTTAGTGCAAAGAACGTAAATAACATGATTTCTTCGGAACCATCAACTCCAAAATCTTTGACCGTCCCACTTCTTAGCAATGACCAGGATGTAGAAGAAAATCGAAGTGGCAAAGTTCTGCTCCGTCCAAACACTCTACGCATGCTTCTGAGAACTCCTAGCTACACGGTACATTATTACTGGCGAAAATTCGACGATACCTTCATGCGACCTGTCTTTGGGGGGAGAGGTTTCGTGCCATTTATTCCAATCTCACCTTCTGATCAAATCGAGCCAACATGGCAGTAACAATCCAAACAAAAGCATACAGAAGCACATATATATATATATATATATATATATATTCCGGTTTCTTCCTCGGTTTGTATATAGGAAACAATAGTAGATGCTGAAGTGTGAATTTTGTCAATTTTGAAGAAATAGGTGACATGAAGAGTTACTGGCAGCAGTTTTTATTTGGCATGGCTGCTTTAGGTTTGTCAAAGAGTGATTACTAATTTCTTTTCCTTATTTTTTTTTTTTGAAAGAAGGGTTGTGATTTGAGAGGGATGCTTTGTAATATTGGTTTACTGGAACTGGTGAAAGGTTTGTGTTACAAAAATATATAAGAGATTGATTGATTCAACTAGCAGTTTTGAGCTTCTGATGCATCATTTATTCTTGAAGATTCTCTCTCTCTCTTCCACTGAAATCAGCATAAAGACTAACTAATGAAAGTACTGTCTTCTTCTTTCTTCTGTAGAAGACCAATCTTCATTGGCTCTCTAATTAATTGTCTCCTTGAACAACAGATTCTGTTGTTGTTGCTGTCTTTGGAAAACAATGTTGTTTCTGTACATCCAACATGACCATTGACGCCTGCCTCAAATCTAATATAATAGGCCAAGGTGGTGTTATGGATGTTTCATCACTCTCTCTAACATCCTGTGTAATATTTGCTTTATATTTGTGAGTTAGAAGCTTTGAGTAGTGTCATTTGTTTTTTACTTGCAAATATTTGTAAGATATTGCTCTAAGATATCTTATGATTTAAAGGGATTTTGAGTTGTGCCTAATGTGATAGGGATTTTATTATAAAGGCATAACTCTTATGAGAATTGTGTGTGTTTTGCAAATGTGTTGTGGGGTAGCTCCTTTGCAGCAAATTTGTTGAACTTAATAAGTTTTGTGTGAAGTCCTCCATTGGGAAGCATTTGTGGACTCAAGGAGCTTAAGGGTAGATTGAATTCCACGTTAAATTGAGTTTGTTTTCTCTATCCTTACATTGTACTTCATTGAAATTTTCTTATTAATGTTGTTTACTTGTTGAATTGCATTGTTTAGACTTAATTTTTTTTAAAGGCATAATTTAACACTAAAACTCAATTCACCCCCACCCCGCCCCCACCTCCACCGCCACCGCTTTTGAGATTTAGCCTAAGTGTTATTTGGTTTTATAGCTATTCCTGATTTGACGTTGAAAACATTAGCTTATGAATCCTTGTTTTGATTGTGGATAATCCTGATTGATTTTTAGTTTATACATGTGTGCAGGCCTTTAATTACTATAATTACGAAGTCAATTTCCTAATGCCTGGTGTGCATGAAGTTACTACTTACAACCACAACTATCATTCTCTTTACATACTATTGACCACACCTTTATATCCAACTCATTAATGTTAAAGTTATAGTGATGCTCGATGTCATATCTTAACTACATAGATAATATTGCATTCAGTGTGAAATTCCATCCCTTACTTCAACTCATCAAGAGAACTTAGGTCTTTAGAACAAAGAAAGCTCCCTTCGTGTGAATGAAACAGTCAGCAACATCCATCTAACTGAGGAATAGAATTGATCTTGGAAGGATATGTTGGTGTGTTGCTCTATAGGAGATTTGGGCACAATAGTGTGTCTTTGAATGTTATCTAGTGTGTTTAGATTCTCATCATCATCAAACCTAACAGTCTCAAAAGTCATGTTATGGCCATCATTTGAATCCTCTTGACATACTAGTTTATATTCAAAATAAGTTTCTTGAAAGGCCTCTTCTATCTCAATCTGGAAATCATCCCTAGTATGTAGAGCATCTTTATTTTCTAAAAACTCATCATCTTTTTTCAAGAGTTTTTGGAGCATTAATTGACTTTAGTACTTCTAGTAAATTAGGTGTATAGGTTTGACCTAAGGTAATTTGTTTGTAGACATGATAGAGTTATCTTGTATTGTTATAAACAGTTACTAGAGGCACATTATATTGGATGTTTTAGCAAAATCAATAAGTGCTTCTACATCATCATCATCATTGGTAATATTTTTCAACATCCACATCGACTCTTACTTTCATATTTTTAATGCCCCCTTGTCCTAATATGACCCTTCTTTGTTTTGAAAAATTATCCATTGCAAGTATAACTTTTTTTTATCGAAAAATTATATCAAAAGATATTTACGTTTGAGAATAAGTTTATTTAAGGTATCATCGCTTTAAGTGAATAAAAAGAGGAATCAACATTTGGGAATAAATTCATTTAACATATCAATGTTTTAAGTAGTTAAAAACTGGTATCAATATTTTGCAAAGTGAGTGAAATAAGGTATTAAAAATTGACTATTAATGAATATTTATGAAACTTAATTGAGAAATAATCGAAACGTTGATACCTTATTTGATTCATTTTGCAAATCGCTGATACTCCTTTTAATAACTTAAACGTAAATACCTTAAAATAAATTTATCCTAAAATGGTGATACTTTTGATGTAATTTATCCATTTTTTGACATGTTCCTCCATTTCCATTACTCATGGACACCGTTATAATAATATTGTTAGCTTTTTATAAGCACTTTTAACATAGATGGAAGGAAGGCAGATTTAGACTCGACCTTAATTTTGACACGTTTCTCATTTATTATGATAGATATGATAGGATATTCAATTATAGTTTTCTCCTTTTTAAAAGACATAGCATGCAATTTTTGAATTTCTACAATCTACTTTATATTTTTATTTTATTTTATTTTTTTTTTCTCACACCTATAAACTCTCCACTTTTTCTAGGCAATTATAACTTGCAACAAAGGCAGTTTCTACTATGAACTCAATATGAGTATCTTTAGGACTTCTACATTCAGAATTGACATTTAAATTGCCACCAATTGAATCATACTTTTAAAACCAAAAATATAAAATATATAGGATGATATCATTGCAAACAAATGCACTTGAGTTGATTGTGCAAAGTAAAGAAACATTTGGACTTATTTATAGTTTGGTATGAGTTTAATAAGGAGTAGAAGAAAGCAAATAAGTTAGTCAACCCAAAAGAGAATATATTCACTCTACACAAAAACTAAGTGTCGATTGTGCAAAGTAAAGAAACATTTGGACTTATTTATAGTTTTGTATGAGTTTAATAAGAAGTAGAAGAAAGCAAATAAGTTGGTCAACCTAAAAGAGAATATATTCACTCTACGCAAAAACTAGTTGTTGACGCATTCAACTAGAATAAAGAAAGCATTTTGGACTAAACTTACAATTCAAATGCCATATTGACAAATGAATGAAAAGCACATATGAGTTGGACAAAAAGTAATTAAGGATGGAAGGAATTGATAACCCATGCAGTGTAAACTAATGGAACGAAAAGAAGAACATGAACTTAAGTGTAATTGTAATTATTGCAATTGATAACCCATGCATTGTTGTTCTTGGTCCTTGTGGCAACTAAATCTCCCACACATGTACAATATAAACATAATTAGAGGTGACAAATGACAACATAGCCCAAAGCACTTCAAACAACGATAAATTTTAAACAAACATTTCATCAAACACTTTGGTGTTCATGTTCACATTTCTTTTTATTAACATGAAAAGGGGCAAAAACCATTGGAGAGAGAGAGTTGAGTTTTCCTTACCTTAATGTGACTATGGGGAGAGGAAGAGGCGGTTGAATCAAATTCTTGAAAGGTGAAGAGAACTACTTGTCTATGTGATTTTAGAGAATGAGAATGCAATTTGTGAGAATGAGGAAAAGAAATTAGGTTGGTGGATTTAGATGTTTTCATGCAAGTTGCATATGCGATTTGCAATTTAGGGGGGTGGGTAGGGTCCATAGCCTTTTTTATTAATAAGGAATAAATTGTATCTCGTATATGTCATGAATGTAATTTATAAATCGATATGCGATTTAGCAGATGCAATTTGTTTGTTTCTTAAAGGCAACAATTGTGTATGGAGAAGAATCATAGTTCTTAAATGCAATTTATTTGCAATAGAGTATGTTGTAGGTTAAATGTTTGATTTTTTAGTCGGACAAGTTTTCAAAATTGATTCAATGAAAAGTTAGTTTTTTCTTTTTTATTTTCTTTTTTTTTAAGAAATGAAAATCACATCTTGATGGATGTTTGCAATGCACATTGTTAATTTGTGCAATCTATATTTTGGAGAATTTTTTTTTAAGCAGCGGTAGACACGTGTTACACTCATGTTTAGCCCATCTATCTTTATGTACTTATAATTGGTATAGACACCTTTATTTCATCCAATAAAGAAAGTAAACTAAATTATCATTTTTTTTTCTTTTTGTTTCTTAACTAAATAATAAACTATGTTGTGCACACCATATTGGGATAGCCATTTTCTCTTATTGAAAGGCGGTAACTTATTTTTTTACAATTTAATCAGTAAACCATTTTAGAGATTTTTACTATTAATTAGCTTTAAAATATTTTTATAGTGTTTTAAAAATTTTAACATGTCTTTTTATTTATTGGACTATTATTTATCAGCGTAATTATTTAAATAATCTATGATTATATTATCTAAACCATATGAGTTTTTTTTTAGATAACTTTAATGACTATTTTTTTCAAAAGTTATTAATCATGAATTCAATATAATAAGTACTTTAATAGAATCAATATTTCCTTATTATTTGAATTGAAAAATAACTTTCCCACTATTAAATTATCAGTAACCACTTTTTTGTGATCGAATAAATTGAGAAAAATTGACTATATAATTAATTTCATTTTTTTAGTAAAAACCTTGGCAACACTAAATTAATGTTTCTTATAATAATTGAAATAGTGATTGTTGAACTAATCGAATAGTTAAAAAAAAATTAAAATGAAATGGCTAAACTAATACAAGGAATCATTTTGTAGGTGGCTGCCACATGTTAGAGGGCAAAGACAATGATTCATATAAATGATTGTCTTTTTACTTAAAAATCATGAGCAACATAATATATCAGTTGTAATATGGATGCATTAATTGCATTGCAACAACACTGTTTATTTAAATTACATTCTTACAATATTAAAAATTTTCATTGCAATTCTTACAATCGATATGTTTTTAAAGTGTTGCAAATTTAGTGTGTGATGGACCTTGCATATATCATCAAAAGAATTTAGGTTCGAAATAGTTTGCAGAAATGCAAATCAACTTCTTTTGGAAGCCACTTCTATGTTTCTTGGCCTTATGGAAGCTATTATTGCGGAAGCAATGGTGGTAAGGGATGGTCTTATCACAGCTAAAAGACGTAGGTGGAATAAGAGACATTACTTCTTCTAAACCTAGGACTTAGAGAATAAGAGACATTATTGAGGATAGTTTGGCTTCTCATTATTTCTCTTTCGTTTTAATTCTAAGAGAAGCTAATGTGTATGCCAATTGGGTAACTTACCAAGGCAAAGTAGGAATAGGTGTCATCTCTCTTATTTGCAGATCAGCTTTGTCCTCCTGACTAGACATGGTGTTAGGATGCAAGTGTGAGAATCCTACATGAAAAATATGTGTCTTATGTGAAAAGTTTATAAGAAGAAAAGACTCATTAACCCATTGTCTTAAGGTTTTATGTTTTAGATGGTATCAAAAACTCACTTGTGTAATCCTTTATAAAGCCCATTGAATTTCTCCAATTGAAGACATACTCCGATTCTAACAATTGTATTAGAACCTAAATCATTTGATAAGCTCTTGAGAGGAAGTATGATCTACTCTATTGGGAGACTCACACTTAATGAGGAGATTGTTAGGGTGCAAGTGTGAGAATCCCATATGAAAAATATAAGTTTTATGTGAGAAGTTTATAATAAGGAAAGACTCATTAACTCATTACCTTAAAGTTTTAGATTATAAATGGTGTCAAAAGCTCATTTGTGTAATTTTTCATAAAACTTATTGGATTTCTCCCTATTGAAGACATAATCTAGATCCTAACACAGGCTTGATTCGGTTTTAAATCAAGAATCGGACCGAAACTGCCATAAGCGGTTCCATTATTAGAACCTAACCATCTCATCTGGTTCTAGAATTAGGATGAAACCGCCGGTTCCAAGAAATTGATGAAACCGGTGCTCCTTTTTGGCTTATATTAAAAAAGAATTCTTGCAGGTGGTTTGAAAATTTCAACCGAATAAGAGGGAAAAAAATTAAAACAAAACAAAACAGCACATTGAATTGACATTGTGCTTTACCAATTTTCAAACCCCTATGGCCTTTTTCATTAGTCAATGCCCCTATCCCTCATTTGAAATTGAGTCTGAACTCTGACATTTGACATGGGCACAAAATGAAAATAGGGTGGGGGGACCCTGGGAGTAGCGGTAGAGAGAGAGAGAGTGGGTGAGAGAAGATATTTATGACTAAGGAAAATTAGAGGCTGGTTGGTTGGAAAATTAAAGGCTGGTTGCTAATTTTCTGGTAGAAATTTTAAACATTAAGTAGGAGAAATTGAGTAAATAATTTGTTAGAATGTACATAAATTTTTCAACGCTTTTATACTTTACAGTTCACTCGCAATTTATAAATTCACAGACTGAAAATTGTATACATTAAATGACTGAAAGCAGAAAAATTTTGAAATTATAACTTTACGCATGGAACAGTTATAGTATATAAGAGCATATCATCATGGAACGATTTTAGTACATAAGAGCATATCATCTGACATTCATCCTCCATTTGTATTCTCTGACTTTCCTCCAATTGTAATATTTGTAATAGTTGTGGTTCCTCCTTATCATTTGTAATAGAAATATATGCATTAATAAAAATTTATTTCACTTTCCTTCTTTTTTAATTTATTTAATGTCAAAACATTTTTAATATTTGTTATATATGACATTTATTGCCATAAGGTCATTTATTGTTATTAATAATCTTAAAAAAAAGAAAAAAGAAAAAAAAAACCAATCATGGTGGTTTCCCAGTTTTAGAATTGGAACTAGAAATGAATTGGAATCAGCACATCCGGTTCCAGCTCCGATTTGATGAGATTCGGAACCGATGCCTATGTGTAGACATCATCACGGGTCGGTTCTGAATCGGAAACCGACCTGACCTATCACCAGTGGTTCCTGAACCGAAAACTAGACCGTGAATGGTGGGTCTGAACCGGTAAAGGACCCGTTATAGTTCCATCTCTAAAAACCACATGACCTGGTGGTTTTAGAACCTTCGATTCTAGAACCGTCGATTGAGGAACCGGTAGAACCGACGGTTCTACACCATAAAAATTATAAAAAAAATAAGAAAAAAAGAAAAGAAAATTATAAAAAATTGTAATTATAAAATAAATATCTAAAACTATTTTCGCATAAATAATAAAAAATTTATTTTCTATTCATAATATTTAATGTGTTATTATTAACAACACAGTAATAAATACATTTGAAATCATATATTGTTAAATTTATGTAGACTTCTAATCAAAATAGACTTTCTTTTTTTAACAATGTGTGATTCATTTTTTGTTATTGAGAATTATTTATATCTTGAATATTTTATAGTGTCACATTGCTAATATAACAAATAAAAAAGTACAAGTGATTGTATATAAATAAATATATAATTATAGAATTTCTTTTAACTAATGCTATGAATAATTATTATTAGCTCAATGTTATTTCAAGTTAAAAATTTATTTTGCATTTTTTCTTAGTTAAATTAAGTAAATTATTTAATTGATTTTTTTTTTCATGTTCCTGGTTCCTCTAGAACAGGAACCGAACCGTGGGAACTGGCGGTTCCTAAGAACTGGGAACCGGACCGGCTCCCACGGGTCCAGTTTCGATTCCAGTTCCACCACTTTTGGAACCGACGGTTCGGGTTCGGTTCCAGACCCAACTGAACCGTGACGACGTCTACCTATGTGTACTTTGACAAGTTATTTTAATGATGAGCTTCTCCTTTCTTGGGGAAAAATAGATCTTTTGTGCAGTTTATAATTTTTTATTTCATTAAAATACCATAAGAAGTTTCATATCTTAAAAGCATACTTTTGTTTTAGGTGTGAAATTTTTATTTTATTTAAATTCCCTTCAAATTGGATTATTTTCATGGGTTTAAAGACATATGTGGTATGTAAGAAAGGAGCTTCTACGGTTATATCAATGGCATCATCAAGTCAAGGATCTAACTGTTAATATAAATATAGTAATTGGAATATTAACTATTTTAGTGATTCGATCACGGTTGGATATGATTTGGGCCGTCAGATAGTAACGGGACTAGTTCCGTCAAAATTAATGATTGAACAATAGAATTTTCCTTGTAAGAATTACTTAGAATGATTGCATTGGAATGGAATAACAATAGAATTATGAATAAAATTACAAATTTATTTTTATGTTTGGAAATACCCTAGGATCAATGATTCCATTCCAATATTCCATTTAGTTGAAGTATATTCAAAATGTCAGGATAAAGAAAAATATTAGGAAGAAGTATATTCAAAATGAATGGTGTAAATATAGGGATATTTATCAGATATCCTATCCATACAAAAACAAATATATATAATACATAATATTATTATGTCTCATATAATATATGGCATATTAAATTAATAATACAATCATGTAATATATAGTCAAATATTAAATTACAATAAAATAAATATATAGCTATAACAACATGATAAATATATTGCAAAATAAGTCATACATATAAAAAGGATGATAAAGATATAACTGTAATTTTCCAACTCTCCAATTTAAGTGAACAAAGGAACGTGGGAAAGAACATGGAATGTTTTGCCCCTCCCAATAGCAATTACAAGGTATACCCATCACAAGCCACTCCCACACGTCATAATTGTCCCATGAGAAATTGTTGAAACTCATTTATTTGACCCACAATCATATGACGTAACATTGTGTTTGAATGAAAGAAATTCATTTACATGACCCACATTCTATTTTTTCTTCCCCTTTCTATGTACGTTTCCCTTAAAATTCGTTAAGGAAATAAGGAAATAGGTAAAAATACCAAGAAATGATAAAAGTATCCGTAAAAATAATGAATTAAGATAAGGTAAATCATATTTTAATCAAGTTATTTCACTATCTCTCTCTCTTTTTCATTTTTACATATTGATGGTCAAATATGGATTATGTGCTTACTAGGTCGTCATGCCCCTAAACTCTCTAGCAACAGCGGACCACATAGCCGCATGCCCCCTCGAGCATGCACAAGGAAAAGAGAGAACGCGATGTCAGGTACACTAGTCCCCAGTACACCGATCAATTGGTGAAAGATGTTGCTTTTAAGGTAAACAAAAGGCCTAGGTCCAGAGTTTGACTTCCATAAGCTGCAGTTTGGAGTCAACTTTGTCTATGAGAACAATACTTTCTTGTGCTCGGTGTCGCCTTAGGGTGCACTGGGGGCCAATGTACCTGGCATCGTGTTCTCTCTTCTCCCTGAGCATCCTCAAGGGGACGTGCGGCTATGTGGTCCGCTGTCGCTAGAGAGTTTAAGGGCATGAATGATATGGGCCTAGTCTAACCCATTTCTCATCAAGATTGGCCTATTAGGCTAATTTGTTTAGTGATGTATCGGGTAGAATCTAGGCTAGGGCCGCTCGACACACTTCTACCAACCTCAATTGACTCCTCCGTAAAGCTTTGTTAAACGTGGATTAGTGGCTTATCTCCCGTGTCCATAATAACCACTATTAACCCCTCACTACTCCATGATACCATGATATAAATAACCGCCAAGAGTTCGTCTCTTATAAATATCTCTTCTGCGCACCCCAAAAGATAAGTATGTTAGTTCGATAACCTCAATATCTCTTAACTTTTACACATTTTGAATGCAATCTGACTTAAGTATCAGAGTGGTTGCACTGAATAACAACCCATCACACAACTAACCATATTCTATTTTGCAGGCCTAGTGCATAAGTCCAACCTCAATGCTCATTTACTCCTCTATGAATATGCAGTGATGGGTGGCTAATGGTTAGTAGTGGTGGTGGTTTCTGACAAAAATGGAAGTGGTGTTAATGGTGGAACCAGTTAATGGGAGGTTTGTGAGTTAACTATATTCAATGATTTACATTTATTATATTTAAGACCAAGTCGATTAAAAATTTATTCCATTCTTAAACCCCAACTTATATTTTAGTATAATTGATTTTTATAGGAATAATCAAGTCTAATTGACTCGAGCTTGAGCTTATCAAGTTTAATTCAAGTTAAGTTCAAGCTTGAAAATTAAAGTTTGATCGAGTCCAAGTTTAAGTTTTGAGTTTTTCATTCAAAATGAGTTTGAGTTTGACACTACATTATCTCAACTCAACTTGTTTATGCTCCAAGTTCTTACTAGGCAATGACTTGATGAGATGATTCCAAGATATTCTAACCAAAGGACATTACGAAAACAAATTGCAAAACATAAGCCAATAACGGGCGGGGGGGAAGTGGGGAAGACAACAACTACAACCACACAAGCGAAAATCTAGGATAATAGACAACCTCACTTTTAACCAAAGACAAGCACAAAGGTCATACTTCTGAAGGATAAAAAAAAAAATTACAGTACATAAAATGTATTAAAAAAATATGGATAAAATCAGGACAATTACATACAACAGATTACCCTTGGAGTTAGGTGTGGCAAACAAACAAAGCATGTGCTGGAATGGCCAGAGAATCGTCAAGGGACCATATCAGCACTTAAGAACGAGTTTAATCCATGTGGAGAGTAATGATGCCTGCGCTTATAATTTATTAGCCATTCTGTTTTTATTTGTTAAAACTGGCTAGAAATATGTTACTAGGAATAATTTTCTACTAGAAATAGGAAAATTTTATGGTTCACGTAAGTGTTTTTTTTTTTTTTTAAACAGCGCAAACTGTGCATTTTTATGCCCGACATGATAGAATTATCGAAATATATTTCATATTAACTTTTATGATCAGTTCAATAGTTGAAAGAAGCTGCACAACCTTATGACGAATTATTGAAATACATATTAACTTTTATGGTAAGTTTAATAGTTGGAAGAAGTTGGACTACCTTACGAGACACGAGTTTCCCCAAGTATATCTATTTTAATTTAGTTTCTTAGTAAACTTTTTAGTTACTCTCCGGTCACTTCACTTAGATACTAAAAAGTGATTAAAAGAAAACTTTTATCAAATAAATAGAAATCCATCTTCGTTACACCGCATAATGGGAATTTTGAGTCTTCAATGAAACTCGTTAGTTGATAATAAGGCTATAGCTTTGTTGGAGGTCAACAGATGATACAATTTGTGGCTTTCGCGACATTGATTGAGAAACTAGAGCCCTAAATATTGGGAACAATAAAAAATTGCAACAAAGAAGTGGTCAACTGAATGGAGCATTTGGCAATGTAAAGTTTGGGTCGCAATGCTGTAAAACAATCCAAATTAAGACCACAAATGAGTAAGCTGTTTGTTAACTATTCAAGTCTAATTAGGCTCGATTTGACTTGAGCTTGAATAATAAATGGGCTAAGTTTAAATTTAAAGTAAAGCTCGCTTATTTAACCGAGTTGAGCTTGAACTTTGAGTTGAGCTTGTAAGTATGCTCGTATCTGATTTGAGTTTTGTATTTATGAAAAATTTTTTATAAATATATAATGAAACAAAACTAATTTCTAATATTATGTATATATATATTTATAACAATACTTATACATTATTTTTATGTTTATAAAAAAAGTAAAAAATGGCATATCTAAACTAATCCATATCAAA
The DNA here is from genome assembly GCA_024138025.1 of Combretum micranthum. Classification (NCBI taxonomy): domain Eukaryota; kingdom Viridiplantae; phylum Streptophyta; class Magnoliopsida; order Myrtales; family Combretaceae; genus Combretum; species Combretum micranthum. Next base: position 83,658 of record JAMXBD010001414.1, on the reverse strand, counting down.
GTTAAGTTTTATGCTTGATAAAAAGCTTGACTTAGCTCTTTTAAATAAGTAAAAATATATAATGAAACAAAACTAATTTCTAATATTTATGTATATATATTTATAACAACAGTTATATATTATTTTTATGTTTATAAAAAGGTAAAAAATGGCATATCAAAACTAATCCATATCAAAGTTAAGTTTTATGCTTGATAAAAAGCTTGACTTAGCTCTTTTAAATAAGTAAATGAGCATAAAAGGCTTGACTTAGCTAAAGATGATAAATTTAAATGAGCTAAACCCTTTAAAACTGGGCTAGGTTGGGCAGCTCAAATGCAAATAGTGACTGCTCCTGCTCTACACAATATGAGCAATTGTAAGGAATTTTCTAAATCGAATAAGGAGGGGTATGAGTTAACTGGTAATATAAGTCGTGTGCATGCCAATGGTGTTGGGGCCCTGGGCAAAGGTGGTGAAGTAGAAGACATGGTGGTGTGGAGGGCCTTACCAATTATTCTTCCAAAGCTGATACCGCCCGGTATGAATGGTGCTGCAGACTATCTGCCCTAACACTACATTGATGCATCATATTTGTTCATCCATTGGAAATTACAACAATTGGTTCACCAGTTTTTCCCGAGGAACTCATAATTTCCTACCCTCCCACTTTGTTTACTCTCATCAAATAGTTGCTAACGTGCAATGACGCGTGCTATACTCCAACCAAAAAAAGTATGCAGGAATAAATAAGATGCAGCAGGATAACGCCATTCTTTAATTAACGATGTAGAAGAAGATTCTATAAATAGAAGCGACAGAAAGTCATGAAAGTTTCAACTACATTGACGGTTCCATCAGAATTCAGACCAACAAGCTCAAAGGCTTTTACCCAAATAACAAAAGGAAAAAGAAATGCATAAACCTTCAGTCCAATAACGAGTCTGGAGTTTCAAATCCAACTGTAAGTTTCTACTTATTAGCAATGAGCTTCTCGATTAGATCAGCCGCGTCTTGAACAGTGGCGATACTCTGTGCACTTTCTTCCTCCACACTTATCCCGAATTCTTCTTCGAGACCCATGACAATCTCAACCTGTCCACAACATAGGAAAAAAACATCATTTGCATGCTCTGTACTGTACAAATAGGAGGAAGCATATCACAACCAATTCAGCATGCTTGCATGTAATGAGAATAAGAATGATAGACAATAATCATAACTTCATTTCAAGAAGTTCAAAACTTCAATTTAAAGTACCAACAATCTTGCCATATTATCGATGAATCTTCCTTGAAATCTCCTTTTCCATATAGTTCCCTTCAAAAAGAAGTTAGAAGTGCAGAGAGCTCAAATCATGCTGCAACTTACCCCCTACTGTCGCCTACTAGGTTCTGTCTGAATGTTTTCAGATTTTTGGGCACTTCAAGTAGCTGTCTCAAGATTTTATATCTTGGACGTCATGGAAGTAATTACTAAACTATTTTCATTACTTCTTCATTCAAATATATCATAATCTGGGTGTAGCTTTGAATGGTCAGAAAGATAAAGACAAAGCAAGTCATCGAACTTCACTGCTCTTTTTATTACATTATATTGTTCTTGCTCACATAATAGAAAAGGGAAACTGGTCAACACGGTCATTATAAATTTTATAAAACCAGCCAGAAGAAAGTGCATATAACTAGCTTTAAGTTCAATAAGCTCCACACCAATTCAAAAGGCTCCAAAGATCACAACTAGCTAGGGAGATAGGAATGAGAGAGCAGTTGCTAAGGGATAGAGTGATCTAAAGCATACCGTGTCCAGAGAATCAGCACCAAGTGCAGCAAATTTAGATTCGCCTGTGACTGCGGAATCATCAGGTAAAGCCAACTGCTTCTTTACAATATCACAAACCTTTTGCACAGTCTCTAGCTTTGCCTGCATTCAAGCAATGGGATTTGATTGTTTAAGATAAAAATACAAATATGGATTAGATATACACATCTGCATAACATAACACTTCAACATATACAAGTTGATTAGCCAGACTATATCTGCCCACAAAGGATTAAAGGGTGTACGTCCCCACAATAAAAGGGTCATCTCCCAATCTCCTATATTTAAGAGTGTTTTACTTTTGTCGCTAGACTATGAAAAAGTCATTGCTCTGGCCTAAAAAATAAAGTAATAAGCCAATACTGATAGACTCAGTGGATAGAAATGGTCATTTATGCATGGCATGTGTGTTTTGTGACATATTCTTATGAAAAAGTTGTTTATATAATCCAGTAATATCCAACATCAAGGAATTCTGCAAAGTTCCCGATTAAATGGTAATTACATAAGCTTAGAAAACTTATCCAACAAAAAGGCTTAAGGTGTTGTTTCACGGAAAATGTTCTGTAGACATTTTTTTTTCCTTTTTATCTTTATTATAATCAATACTTTGTCTTTGTCAATAATCATCACTGTGATCTCAAAAGTTTGTGATTGCTAGTGGCTCTTTGTTACAACTGATGGTGGGAGGAGAAAGTTATAACCAATGCTAGTGCTAGTGGTCAACCAGTGCAATGCATGTCCAAGGAGAATGATTTCTATTACAAAGGCTAGTTGCTACCATAGTCTTGTACCACCACTAGCATATGCAACCTCTTGAAATTAATGATGTCATAATTATAAATGCAAAACATTAACAATAAAAATATCAAAGGAATTTCATAAACCGTTCTCTATAAACAAATACATCTACGTAAATTATAACGCTATCAATGAACCTGCAATGTATGACAAATTAAGATACATACCGCACAGCAAACTTGTAGGTGGAATGACTGTTTTCCAGATTTAAGAGATGGATATCTTGTTCCATTAACAGGAAATGAGATGGATCTGAGGCTGAAAGCCCTGCTGTTAAGCGGCTGCCCAAGCAATTCAAGAACAACGTTATCAGTGCTCAATCACAAGAACTTGGCTGATGAAAAGATCAATGATACCAAAAAATCCAAATTATCCTAAAATGCATTACTCATTAGATTAGACACAAAAAAAGAGAAAATAAGTGCAGAGTGCTCGTACACTAGAAAATAAATGACTTCCTACTTTCAGAGATCAAGTTCAGCCATGTAAAGCATTTTCCACCTTTCAAACAAATTTAATAAGAAGTTCCTATATCACCTACTCCATCATCAGTTATTCCTTGTAAGCTAATGCTTATCAAGATTGATGCATCAACTCAAATTTCAAGTCTTTATGCCACCTATTCAAAAACTAGTTTAAATCTAGAATATATATATATATATTCAGAAACTAGTGATTACTTCATTTTGATACTATTATTACCATGATTTATTTCCATCTTTTCCGTTTGGGGGCAATGAAAAGATAAAAGGTAATTTCAATGAAGGAAATCGCCAATTATTTAGATTAGATATAATATGTAGTACTAAAATTGAAAACATTAGGAGGAAGATAACATAGCATACCATGTACATTCCAATTAAAAACTACAGATTGCACCTGATTTTAGTCAGGTCACGCCTCTTCTCAGGTGATTTTAGGGCCACCTCGAATGTAATTTTCTCGCTTTGACTACATTGTATTCAGTTCACCAATGCTCATACTTAGACATTCACATACTATCATATAATAGACATATAATAAGAGTTTATAAGGGCCTTCATTGACATAGGAACTGGGGCTGTCCTTGGCTTGCACTGAAAGGAACAGGATTCGAGCATAAGGAGCTGTCCCCATGCCGACCAAGGATGAGGTAGTTAAAAATGTCGCCCAAAAAATAGTAACCTTCATTCACCGTTGACATTAAACTCACAATTAAGTATTAGGATTTTTTTAGGAAATGCACACATAAAAAGAAAATTTACACTTAACTCTCTGGTAAAATATGCAAGTACCACGAGAATGGCAAATTTTCTGATCAAAGAAGACAGCTATTAGCAATATCACAACAATGGAATAACCGAGACGTCATCTGAACTAGGTCATAAATGTTGTATGAAGATCACACACACACACACACACACACACACACACACACACACACACACACACATATCCATATCTATATCTATATTTCTCTCTCTCTCTCTCTCTCTGTTGCCAACAAGTTTTCCCAATTTTTTAGAGATCATTAGTGATTCTTAAAAGTTTAAGCAGATAAAAAATAGATCTCCATATGCTTGATTAAATATAAAGTGTTACAAAAAGACCACATAATTTAAAATTAAAAACATAAAATAACACTGACATCCTTTGACGACATTAGTTCCTATTATATTAATTCTTCAAAATTTCATCAAAGACAAAAAAGAGTCAAATTTAAGTACAACTAGTCATCTAGTGGTTTAATCAAGATTCCGTGTAAAATAGCCAGTGCATGTAAAGTACATATTGATATGAATCGATCCAACTATTCCATTGCAACTAAATACGATATTCTCAAACATGCTACATACAAAACCAAATATGGCACTTTGATCTAATTTAAAAGAACACCCTTTTACAAACAAATCAGATAAAGTCTCACACTTGAATGAACAAATCCGATATATGTAGCTGCAAACAAACAATACCCATAAAATTAAAGGAAAAACAATACCTGGGTCGGTTTCAAAGAGCACGAAAGGGCTTCAAAGTTCCAGCAACAGAAGAAGCCATTGGTTTTTCCTTTCAAAAAGACGCGAAAGAAAGAGAAAAGGTGGCGCTGCGATTGTTAAAAACCAAACACAGCGTCCGGGCCGGGTGTGTACGCGTGAAAGTACAGAGGAGGAGGCTGGTATGTGTGTGTATATAAAGGAGATTGGAAGGGGTGAGGTGGGTTGGGTTGGGTTATGTGGTGGGTTGGGTTGGGTGATTTGTCGTTGGGAATTTAAGATAACTGTTACACTAGGCTCCTGCTGCAATCTCGCTTTTCGCATCGTTTCTATCGAATTGCCCGGTACTGTTTGGATTGCCGCGTTGTGTTGGACTGGATTTTTGTCAAGTTAGGTCCCACTTACAGTCATTAAGTCTTTGGTAATTTTTACCATACCGTAATTTTGATGACTTACCCTAAGTTTACTTATTTTTAGTGAAATTTAAAAGTATTGGTTTAATATCTGGATTTTATATATTTTTATAATTAATAATTATGTATATTTTGTATTTAGTCTTGCCTTCCCATAATTAATATGTACCATTAACATATTATTGTGGACCGAATAAATGAATTTCGACGATTTCTCCTTTGGACAATTATGATATATGAGAGTAGCTTTGGTAAGTGGTGGGTGTACCTTTTAATTGCTTTTGTGAGTGGCAAAACATTTCATATATTCTTTCCCATCTTTCACCATCCAAATGGGCATGTTCCATAATTCCCACGTTCCTTTCTTCATTCAAATTGAAGAGGTGGAAAATTGCACTTATATCTTTATCATCCATAATTGTATATGTATTTCTTATTTTGCTATATATTTATCATGTTATCATAGCAGATTATGTTGTATACTTGTATCTTAATATTTGACTATATATGGCATTATTGTGTTATCAATTTAATATGTCATATATTAATATACAAGTAGGGTTGTTCACAGTTCAGTTAATCGGTCCATAGCTTAATTTTTTTAATAAAATCGTAATGATCGGTTTTTTAATATTCTAATTCTAAACCGATCCATTACAAATGGTTAACCGTTTTTTTGGTTAATTTTTTCAATTTTCGATTTTTAACCATTTAACATAATGATTGATGCAAAATTTGTAGTTAACCATATTTTTCAATATGTTTGTAAAAAAATTAGAGCATTTTCATATGCAATAACGATCAAAATGCAAGAGTTCTTTTCCTTTTTTAGTTTTTTTACATAAGCAAAATAGATTAATATGTATGGTAATAATTAAGAAAAAATTCACCTAGACAGATGGAGCATTTTGGATTCTATCAATATTGAATACATATGATAGCTAATAAAGACAAAAAGCCATACTCAATACAACAAGTAGTGCTCTTGGTCATAAATTTTACAAATTATATAATTTGTAGTTTACAATTTCAATCTTAAGAAAATAAACCACAAAGGACAGTTTAGTATAATAAGAGTTAGAAAAATAAATTGGAATATAGTTAAAAAAAAACCGATAAAAGAACTAGGAAAAAATATGATATTTCAAACATATATTGAATTAAAAATAAAATAGAACTTCAATATGGTTGAGTGTTAAGAGCTCCTTGCTGTCGTTGATGGATGGATGCTGGTTGCCGAATGTTGTACGAAATGTGGATTGCGGTGAAGGAATAAGATATGGATATGGGAACAGGGAAAAGAGAAAGTGATTAGGGAATATGTGACGATGGTTATGGTTTGCAGAGAATGAAATAAAGTTTAGGATTTGAAACCTTCAAAATCCGACTATTAATATTTTTAACAAAATAATTATATAAGTATATTATAAATTATATACATAAATACGGACGGTTAACCGAAGCCGTCAACTCTATAAATCGAAACCGAAACCAAAAACTGAAAAAATTAAAAACTCCAGTCATAAACTGAAACCGACGGACCTGTTAACTGTTTTTCTTTTTTTTTTTCATGTTGGTTTTCTAGTTTCGATTCGATTATCCTAAATATTCGGTTTTTTTGTACACCCCTATATACAAACCATAATAATATTATTTTTACGCCCCAAAAGGTACCCTAAACACGACAGTCCACCACACTTGATATCTAAACTCAAGTATGATAACTTTAGTCACTCCATGAGTTTAAACACCGGGTGCAAGGCTCAAGTTCAACATATAGGGAACCATACTTTGAATCGAAATAGTTTAAGGGGACATACGTAGCGATAATAATATAAATCATAACAGTTATAACCAGATAAATCTATTACATGAGCTAAGGGGGATACTCCCGTCAAAATATTAAGAGTCCATGGGTCCACAAAAGTCTCTTACATCAACTATCATATATATATATATATATAGATTAAGGAAATTCAACTAGAAGTCTATGCTTACATCTAAGTTCCAACTTCTTCAAAAAGCTCTTTAAGGTCCAAAAGCTGTACCTGAGGAAAGTGGCTTTTCAGAGATAGCCATAAATATTCATACTGCAATAGGAAACTATAAGTCTATGAGCTTACGAGCTTAGTGAGTTTCACTTCGAAAATTAAATACTCAACAACAATATATATATCAGGTAAGTTATATTAACAACCATATGAAATGCACAAGAACGTAAGCATACAATACGTAAGACCTTCCGGAAATCTTATGTTGAATGGATTTACGCTCTCCATTCGGGGTTAGGTGTTTCAGGCCCATACGACCATAGATTTCAACTTTTCTCATTTATATTGTGGTTGATACAGGTGCTCACCCACATACATTTTCAATCTTATGTTGAATGGATTTACGCTAACATTCGAGTTTGCAGGCCACTCATTGCCCAGCTATTATGCCTTCTTTCCACAAAGGTATAATAACCTATGCAATGTGACTCACATATGGTATGCATGGTGTAATCCCCCAAATTTTACGTAACATGATTTTAACAAATACTAAAAATGTAATATTTGATTATTTAGAATAATTGGAACAAGTAGTAAAAATCACTCCAAATTTTTTTTTCGATTTAAAAATGTTAAAGTGTGAATGAATTTGGTTATAATTAGAAAGATTAAAATCGCTACCAATAAAAAAAAAACTTTGAAAATACAAACTGAACTTCTATGATATCAAATAATATAGAACGACGATAAAGCAATCGTTAATATAAATTACTGAATTCCTTTTCCTTAAGATAAAAACTTAGAAAATAAATCCTACGCTTGTTAAATAATGAAACAATAATGTTCAAACTATTTTTAATACGATAACAATATCAAGTAGCCTAGATAAAATATGTTGTAGGAATAGTTCCTATACAGTAAAACATAACGTTTGATAAAATGATCAATAGTCCAATAAACAAATCATAGTTAACCGTAATTATAAATTACAATAAAGACGATTAATTTTCAGAACTTGCAAGATATAAAAATATAAACTAAAGACAAATCACTAGAATTACAAAAGATACGATAAGATCACAAATAGACCAATATCTAAGAATCTAGATCTTAAATGAATATTTAAATTACACTAATATCCTAATAAAACCTTTTAGAAATTAAAATCCCGAACTGTCAACGTAACCTTTAATAATTTTCACAACTATCAAATGAACAAATTGGTAAATATGAAATTAATACTAAAATATATGATTCAACAAAAATATCTTAAAATAGATCTACAAATTATAATAAACTCATTCCTAGTTTGAAAAACCCAAATAAAAATTTCCTCGACCTTAATAGATACAAAAAACAAGATTTCGTATCTTGAATTGATAATTCACGATATAATTAGAAGTAGCTCTAAATTTCAAACCCGATAAAATATAATCTATTAACAGTACTCATCGGTGTACAACAATAATCCAAAGATGGATTACTACAATTATAAATATACAATAGATACTAATACTGAACAATAAATATTAATATAGATCTAAAATGAAAATTTCAAACCTGCTGTTACACTTGTTAGGAAATTCTGAATTCGTTAAGACCCGGTTCCTAATTCGATTTATTGAACTTGAAAAATTTAATCGTTTAAGTTAAAATACTAAAACTAATTAATTGTGTAACATTTAAACTAAAAATTGGAAAATATAAATAATTTAGATTTTTTTTTGTAGTAGCTTCGATAATTCTATTTCGATAAAACTTGTACGTAATAAATATAAACATACGTTTATAAATTAATATTGGTTAAATTATTTTAGTTAACTATTAATTAGATGATGATGAAAATGATAATAATAATAATAATAATAAAAAGAAAACAAAATAGAGCAGAATTTATGAAAAGCAGAGGATGTCTTCACGAAATTCACGAAACAAGAATGGCAGCATGTGCATTTTTCAGCTGCATTCCACGCTGGAAATCCCTCAAGCTGTAGGAGCATCCACGTTGATCGGGAGTCAACAAGCAGCAGCAGCAAGGAAGCCGCTGGAAGCAGCAGGAGGATCGATGCAGAAGGTTGTCCCACGCGCAGAAGACAAACTTCACGGATGGAATTTCAACAAAGAACAGAGGAACCGAACATGCAGAATTAAATGCACGCTGAAAAGGAAGCCACTGGAATTGAATTTCACACTGGGAAGAACAGAGACCACATACGGAATTGAAGATCTCGGCTGCTGCTGCCCCATGTGGAAGAATCACGAATATTGCAGAGTCACGACAGAGGGTAACAAATTAGACACATTGGCCGAAGTCCAACGCACCAGCAGGTCCGCAACTTCCTCCCCCGCACATCATTCACGCACGCGGCAATGTTTCGTCTAGGTGCAGAGCAGCTTCCATGCTGGAAACAGGGGACAGTAGCAAAAAGGGAAATTCCAGCTGCAGTCACGTACAGAACATCCAATTGTTAATCTAAATTGAGACCCAAAGTCCAAATTGATAGTGACATAAAATCCAATTAAAACAATCCACCTCATATCAACATTAAATACTAAGAATTTTAACTCCAATATGCAACCAAAACAACTCCAAATATGCCTAGAAAAGTCCAAACTAACAGCTGCAGCAGGAGGGAATCAACAAACATATACTGCAGCAGAAAACTTAGAATTTGACCTCTGATTTCACACGAATTTTTATCCGATTTTCTTGTAGCTTAAGCCCCTATTTTACACACATAAACAACCCTAATTAACTACCAAACAAACACATTTAATTCCCCTTAAAATCAGCCACAAATTTCACACAAACTCATCCAAAATTCGTCCTCAAATTCGCATGAAATTCCACCCGAGAAAACAACAGCAGAAATGTATATTTTTCAAGTCCAAAATACCCTCCCATATACCTAAATTTTAGCCTAACCTTTGTATACATATATAAGCTTAAGTTGGCTACAAAACCAACTTAAAATCTCCCCAAACACAACCCAAAAATCTGCCCCAAAAAGCCACCACGAATTTCATATATTCCTCTTCTTGCTCACTTGTTCAAACTTGTTTCAACATTCCAAAAATAAAGTGTAACTCTTGTTTATAACCTATAATACTATCCAAGCATCAACACTTATCAACCACAATCAAAACCCCACTTTAGCTACTCCAAACAACAACAAGAAACCAACTTAAATAGCACTTGAGATGTCATAGATCCAAGCTAGAACTCAAGCTCAACAAGGTAAGAAAATTTAGTTGAAATAAGTTAGCTCATAATTTAGCTAGAAACTCACTAATCAACCTTTGATATAGGTTTGATTTTTAAGGAAGGGAGAAAGGAATCCTTTTCTACTCTAAGCCAAGGTAAATCCTAAACTATCAACCTATCTTTGTTACATGTGTGTATATACATTAAGTTGAAATGTCTAGCATTAGAGGAAATTATGTGATTAGGAGAAATGATTATTCCAAGTAGGAATTCAAGTAGATGAATTCTTGTTGTATTAGAAATACTTGAATGTTGATGGCTAAGAAGAATATCAACTTATACATATTATAAACTTAGGAATAGTAAATTCGGATCTAGGAAGAAATAAGCCAAATCTATGCTCAAATTTCATCTAAACTAGTTTTAATTCATATCTAATGCCCTTAGGACTTTACATGAACATAAAACTTAATAAAACAAGCTTCAAAAGCATGAGTAGGAGCTTTACATTACAAGAAAAATATAATGAACAATTCATAGAAATTATACATATTAGTAATTTTACAAATTATGAGTGAACTAAAGAAATAGATAAGAGGATTAGATGATGGTTTTAAGTTATATAATCGAACAAATGATGATACATAATTATTTACGATTATAGAGACATCAACTTGAAAGTTAGGACTCTAAGCTTTAGGAAACTAGGAACCAAAAGAAATCAAATAAAGAAAAATATTCAAAAGGTCAAATAAACTATATTGATATATTTATTATAAACCAAAAACGACCTTATCAATGAATTGTACGCGGAAAATACTATGAAAAACAATTATTTATGCATAACAAACGGATTAGAAATGAATTAGATATGATTAAAACCCGTGTTGATTACAACTATTAGGATTCACTTGAAATCTATACATGAGTTTCATAAATTGTACAAATCTCTTTTCTTGAAAAAAAAAATAATAATAATAATTTCACTACTAGAAAGCACTCTTCGGGTACTATCAAATCGACTGTTTATACAACGAAATCGGATTTAAAACGAATAAGAAATCATAAACTAGAAAATCATTCAATTTACACTCTTAATAAACCAACATCAATTTTACTGTTATCCCTATAAGTATAAATATAATTATTGCTATTAATATTACTACTGAGTATATTATTCAATGTTGATGATATTTTCATTAAGAGTTATGAATGATTATTAATACTGTTATTTTCACGTTAACGCTACTATATTCATACTATCATCTATACTATTATTATTATTTTTGACATTAGTACTATTAATTACTAATAGTATGAAGATGATTATTATTATTATACCTGGATTTAATATTAATCTTAATATTAATGTTTCAAAATTAATATTACTAATAATATTGTATTATTAAACTTAGCTTATTTTGTAATAAGAATGAAACTGAAGTGTAATAAAAATTTGATATATCTACATACGATTTTTATAACTTTTGAAAGATATAGATACTAAAACATACCCTTAAATAAATAAAAGTACCAATTTGAGAGACAGATAAGGTTGACAGGCAAAGATTTAATAAATAAAAATCTTCTATCAAAAGCAGTAGAAATTAAGAAAAGACAAACCCCTTGAATAAAAATATAGTTAGCAATTAATAAAAACTATATCAAACACCGATACGGAATATTTGGGTATCTAAAATGATTTAATTAAATTATTTAACGATGCAATAATTAAGTAACGGGTTTAGTCTAATATTCGGCGATTAGAATCAGCGCCTTTAATTATAGGAAGACTTCTCTTACAGAAATAATCCAATAATAAATCTCTGTTATTTCCTTTCATAGGAAAATAGATCAATTCCCGATTTGGTAGCTTACACAACAGCTTAGCGAGGACCACAGGTGAGTAACTTAGACTTGTTACATTGTTTGTGCTTGTAGTATAGTTGCATTTGGAATATATATATATATATATATATTCAATTGATATGCATGCGGGATTGGGATACAGCATGATGCGTGGTGTATGATTGAATGGCAAATTATCATAATATAAGCGATAATCCTATTGAATGATAAATATTGTATGAAATATGTTGATGATTGTCTGTAAATTGTATGATCGCCTCAAACTTGATTAACAACTGTGGTACTATAAATGAAACGGACATGCATTGCACGATTTGCATAAACTGCATTATGTTTTTACGAATGCCTACTACGTGTTAGAATTTCGGTTCTCTGGTAATGCTTGGTTTTTCTAGGCATAGGCTATTAGTTCTACGCAAGCTTACCTTTGTTCTGTCGGTTCCATGGGAACTAACTGGTAACGAAGGGCGCCGCTCATGGTATCGCTGTGAAATGTCTAACACTTAGTGGAGTTTCTAAGGTATAAAACAGGAACTGAGTGTTTAAAACATCATTAACATAAAGAGATAATAATTGTGAGGATTATGGTTTCCTGTGTACTTAGTTTCTCCTGGGTAGGTGATTCAGGGATTGGTTCCTTCAACCCCGATGAGAGGGCGTAAATCTCCATCCTGTTTGGATTCCGGTTTGTCTAAGCTTGTAATTGTTCATATGTTTGATTGATGCATTACATATGATTGATAATAACTTGCTTGTTGTGATAAGTCTGGTTATTCACTGAGCCCGTGGTTCGCTCACCCCCCAACAGTTTTTGTGCAGGATTATTACTAGCTGGGATTGGGCTAGGAATGTGCGAAGAGAGCTTCTCCAACGAACTTTATTGAAGGTAGAGATATAAGATATGGAAACTTAGAATGTAAAATAAATGAATTTTGAAATTTGTATGTTGTAGTTTGGAAACCCAATTTCACTATTTGGTGGGGGATACCGATTCTCTGCGATCTTGGTGGAAATTGGATTCCATAGTTGAAATACTGTAATATATTATATCATTTGTATGATAAACTTTTATAAATAAATAGAGTCTTGTATACTCTGACACAAGACGGCTCTTATGTTACGGGTGCACACGTGATATGAGCTTTAGATAAATCTGTTAGGCCCCCATATTAGAGTCGTGACACATGGCTAATTTGATTATAAGATCATGACATATAAATTGTTACAACAAACTCATTTCAATATTCTTATCATCGATTCACCTAAGTAGAACTCATATACACACAATCAAATTTTTATCTTGCCATAATTCTAATGCCACTAATATTACAAGCACAATCACAAGCAAATAATTTAAAGATAGTGAACCCATTTTGTCATGGCGCGAAAATCCACTTAATCGTAATAGTCCTCGGGAAGGTCTAATCCGTCTCTCAAGTCTCCTAATAAAAAGAAATAACTCTAATGAGTATTTCTATGAAATTTGAATGAACTTATAAATTCTATTCTAACAAGTTCGTCAAAATTCGTCTACGAGGAAACTCCAACTTAAAACGGCCATAACTTGATCATTTTAACTCGGAATTTTGCATATTATATACCGATTTCTACCTATTCGATGAGAGTTATCTATTTCTAGAGTTATTTTCCAACAAACAAGGTTGTTTGGTCCATGAACAATAGGGTACATAATACTACACGAATTTCCCATTCCATAATTCAACTTCTAATTTCAAACTAAGCATCATACTAAAGTTTTGATAGATACTTAGCTATCATTATATCTTGTAAAACTCTATTATATACATATATAACTCAATATCATGCATGATTCATGGGTGTTGATAATTCTAATTCCTCATGTACCTAGATAATGTCAAATAGGATGTATATGACATTATTTTCCTAACTTTGTTTCTACCAAGTGCATCATGTATATATGCAATACCTACAAGCTATTGTCATGAAGGTTATGAGATGAACCATCTATATGTATATTCTTAATGATATAGTACAAAGAATTCTTTTTGAAAAACTTTTGCTTCGCAAAACTTTTGAAATTTACTAGACTTTGCTTTTGTCAAAACTCAACCTTAATGACCCATATACCCAACACCTTCATTATTTTAATAAAAACCTTCATTTTGGGGTTAGAAAATATATTTTTAAATAAGTGGTTTACCTAATTACGAATTTTACAAAATTTTTAAGTGTGACAACATTATTTAATCTATTCTTTGAAACCATTCCTTATTTTAGGATTATACTTTGTTAAACCTCTCTTATCCTTATCAAAATTAGGTCTTTATTACATATATCTCCTAAGATTTCTATTTTTCTATGAAAATCATCATTTGGCATTTGGAAATAAGTGTTTAAATAGTGGTCATTTTCAAATCCGAATTTTAAAATTTTCATTTGGGATTGTTTCTTTTGTAAAACTCATTTAATCTTTCAAAAACTATTCCCTAATCAAACCTACTCCTTAAGGCTTCCATTTTTCTAATAAAAATCTTGTTTTGGGGTTGAAAAATGGGTGTTTATACTTCAATCTTCCTTTATTACGAATTTAAAACTTGTTATTGTGATTGAAACATAACTTTTGTAACCTTTTCCTTGTTTTGAAGATATTCCTTAGTAAATCTAAGCTTTACTCATCAAGATCATCCATTTATGATATCTATTCCTTAAGTCCTTCATTTTCAACAGAAAATACACATTTTGAAGTTGAAAAATAGCTTTTCTAAATATGGTTTCTTTTTTATCCGAATTTTCAAAAATTATTTTTGTTGAAACTAAAGTAGATCTTGAGCTTTCTATCACTTTCCTACTATCATCATACTACTACAAGTTATTTATATGCATAAAGCAAAAGCCTAAGTTATTTATAATCTCAAAACAACTAGATCTAGTTTATTATACTAGTTATAAATACATGAAACATTATGACTATTATGTGGATATGGCTAGATGATGAATACATGCACAAAACATTAATAACAACAACATATCTTAACAATAAAACAATTAATAGCAAAATAATCTTAAATAACAAGATCTGCTACATTGTGATGATAAGGATCTCATGTTCAAGTGTTTCCACATCCCTAGCTTAAAGCTCATGAGGTTTTTTGAGTGAAATCATACATGAATGATTTTTCTATTACATGTTTTTAAGGTTGTAAAGTGTAGATCTATTACCTATTGGATGTGTGGAGTAAGAAACTTGAAAGAAAAACAAAAGTGTGTGTATGCATTGAGGGAGGAGGCTCATGGTTTCAAGAGGAGAGGGAGAGAGAGTTTTGCAAAAATTTTTTCTAAAGAGAAAATGAAGAAAGAAGAAAATGAAATGAAGTTGGCATAAATGGGTTTATATAGAAAAGTGGATTAGGGTTTATGTAATAAAAGAAAATAAATAAAACAATTTGAGAGAGGAAAGGGAGGGGGTGCCGGTTCTACTTGAGGGGAGAGAGTGTGTTATTTGTGTTGTGTTGTGTAAGATTCAAATTTAAATAATTAATTTAAGTAGTAAAAGTTGTATTGGAAAAGTAAATTGTAAGGAAAATGATGAAATTGTAACAATAGGATATAAGGATGTAGGAAGTAGAGTGTGGGTACTTGTACTTGTGAATAGTGTGAAATAAATCAAAAAGTAGATTAGACATTTAAAGTACCGGTAGTAATGAAATATGATAAAAATGTTATAACTGTAACTTTTATAACTCAAAAAATTATATAACTGATATATTTGGAAATCTTATATAATTACGAGTCTAACGGTATTAATATTATATATTTAATATCTCGAGCCCTAGTATACGTTTTTCAAAGTCTGTATCTAATTGGATTTGAAATAGGTCGAAAATTCGCTAATATGATCTTTTTAAGCACTCTAATATTATTACTAACCAAACTACACTCTTCACTTGTATTTCGACTTCTTGATTTAAGAACGCGGGATTGCCGGATCTAAACTACTACGGTTTGCAGGGAATTTATTGACTTAAGGTCTCCGGTTGATTTTCTGATTTAGGGTTTGAACTTGATATTGCTCTAAAAATTAGAGGTTTACAATTATACATTATATATTTGTTTTATCCGTAAATAGGGTATTTGATGCTCCTTCCTTTTTTTTCTAACTTTTCTGGAGAGTTTGAATGTACTTCAACCAAAAGTACAGTAGCAGAATCAATGATTTCAAGGGTTTTGCTAAACAAAAAAATAAATTTGTAATTTCATTCATATTTAAATTTTTAGTTCATTCCAACATATTTTATTATAAATGATTCTTCCATACCACATGTCTTTAGGCCCAATAAAATAATTCATTATGAAGGAAATTTAAATAAAAAAAAAGTCACATTTAAAACAAAAAATATATTTTTGAGATATGGGACTTCATATGGTACTGGAAAGAAATAAAAAAATTATAAACTTCACAAAAGAATTTTTTTTTGTTAAAGAAAGAAGAAGCTTATTATTAAATGGTAAAGTGCGAATGAATGTATCAATGTTTTAAAGAAAGCTTATTTAATGTCTTAATGTTTGTTAAACTACTAAAACGAGAAAATCAAATTAGGGGTATCAATGTATTGCAATTCATTTAAGGTATTAATATTTATACTTTAGTTTTTAAAGAACTTTCTCAATGTTTATTAATGGTCAACTTATTGATATCTTATTTGACTCGTGCAAAACAATGATTCTTCTTTTTAACCACTTAAAATGTTAATATCTTAAATAAATTTGTATTAAAATATTGATTCATTTTTTTAACCACATGAAACACTGATAGCTTAAATAAATTTACTCTCAAACATTGATACCATTTGATGTAGTTTACCATATTATTAAAAAGATTTGTCAGAATGACGAGAAAGCCAATTTACAAATAGAAGAGATTGCAATTAGATGCGGTTAGGGCTGTAAACGTCGAGACAGCTCGTAAGTTACTCGAGTTTGACTTACTTATAATCGAGTCAAGCTTGAGTTCAAGCTACTCGATTAGTTACCGAGTTCTAGTTCGAGCTTTAAAATACTCAAATCAAAGAGCTCACGCACTTAATTGAGCTTAACTAAGTATTAAATCGAGTCGAGTCAAGTTTGAGTTTACCTAGTATTAAATACCCTTTATAATTAAATCAATATTTAAAGAAATAATTAAGTTTAATCGAGTCAAGTTCAAGTTTATCGAGTATGAAACCGAGTCGAGTTCGAGCTTAAAAATGAAAACTCGATCGAGTTTGAATTGGAGCTTCGAGTTTTTTTATTTTAGTCAAGTTCGAAGTTGGTACTAATTGGACTCAACTTAACTCATTTACAGCCCTAGATGGGGTTTAGAAACCCAATTATTACAACCCATTCTTCTTTTGGTTTGGTAAGTTACTCAGTTGGCACACACATTAGCATCTCTAAGAATCAAAACAATCGAAAGTTCTCAACATTTAAGATTAAGTTCCTTTGAGGTTTTAACGTTTCAAATGATTCAAAAGAAATCCCAACATTTAGAGAAGTGGATCAATTAAGGTCCCAACATTTTTTGGTGGTTCCAAAAGAGATCCCAACATTTGAAAAAGTGGGTCAATTGATATCTCTAATGACACGTGTCAACAAGAGAATTTTTAATTAGAACTCAAAAAAACCCTCTTCTAAGGTCTCCATTGATATGGGAAAAATATTTAATTAAAACTAAAAATATATTTTTCCAAATGTTCGGCCTTAATTGAACTTATTAAAACATTAAGACTTTAAATGAACTTATCTCTAAACTTTGGAACCTTCTATATAATTTGCCCATTAAATTTAGTGTTGCCAAAGTTCTTACCAAAAGAAATGAAGATTAATCATGTAGCAATTTTTCCCCAATTTATTCAATCTCCAAATAGTTCCACTTATAAATTAATAGTGGAGAAATTTATTTATTCATAAGGAAATGTTAATTTTGTTAAAGTACAATCAGATTGGATATTCAATTATGGCTTTTGCAAAAATAGTTATTAAACTAATCTAAAAACAAATTCATATGGTTTACACAATATACTAATAGTTTTCAAATTAATTTGGCTTATCAACAATAGTAAAAAAATAAAAAATAAAAAGACGTGTTAAGACGTGTTAAAATGTTTGAACACTACAAAAATTTTTAGAGCACATTAGTTGTGAAAACCCTTAAAGAGGTTTACTGATTAAATTCTATTGAAATAGGTCACCAACTTTAAAATCTTAAGAATGGTTATCCCCATTATGGTGAACACACCATAGTTCATTATTTTATTGAAAAACAAGGAGAAAAAAACATAATTAATTAGTTTGCTTTCTTTATTGAAAAATATCATGTCTATATTTATAGGAATTTAAGAACATTGTAACCACATAAAGATAGATGGGCTAGAGATGAGTGTAACACATGTCTACTATTTCTTAGAAAAATCGCAAAATATAGATTTTACAAAATTGATTACCATTGCAATTTCCATTTTTTATAAAAACATCTTGCATTTCATAAATGGGATTTTGAAAACTTGGTATGGTTAGGTTATTCTAAGTTTCATCTACACTTACTTTGTTGCAAATAAATCATATTTAAGAATTGTGGCTCATCTTTATACATAATTGACGTATTTAAGAAACAAAAAAAAATTGCATTTGTTAGATGCGATTATAAATCCTTATTGATGAAACAATGTGAATTTGGCCCTACCATTTGCGTGAAAATGTCCCCAACCCTTTTTGTTCTTCCTTGTTTGTGTAAAAATATCCCTCGGCCTTCTTAGTTCTTCCTCATTTACACAAAATACAGTCTCTTTCTCTAAAACCACATAGATGAGCAACTCTATTCACCTCTCAAAAATTTGATTTGACTACATCTTCCTCCACCAATTCTAGTCACTTTAAGGTAAGAAAATCTCAACATACTCCCTCTCCCCAATAGTTTTTACCTATTTTCATGTTAAAGAAAGAAATATGAACATGAAAACC
This sequence comes from Combretum micranthum, assembly GCA_024138025.1. Classification (NCBI taxonomy): domain Eukaryota; kingdom Viridiplantae; phylum Streptophyta; class Magnoliopsida; order Myrtales; family Combretaceae; genus Combretum; species Combretum micranthum. The sequence continues at coordinate 64,628 of JAMXBD010001414.1, read as the reverse complement.
AAGTGTTTGATAAAGAATATGTTTAAGAATTTTGCTATGTTTTTGAAGTGCTTAAGGTTATGTTGTCATTTGTCTCCTCTTATTATGTTTATATTGTATGTGTGTGGGAGGCTTATTTGTGATAAGAACCGAGAATAACAATGCATGGGTTGTCAATGGCAATCTTTACAATTAAACTATAGTTCCTATTCTTTTTTTCATTCCACTTGTTTAGAATGCATGGACTGCCAATTATTTCTATCCTCAATTACTTTTTGTCTAATTCACATATGCTTTTCATTCATGTGTTGATATTGCATTTGGATAGCAATTGTAGTGCCAAAATGCTTTCTTTACTCTTGTTGAATGCAACAACAACTAGTTTTTGTGAAGAGTGAATAGAATTCTCTTTCGATTTACCAACTTTTTTCTTTCTTCTACTCCTTTTTGAGCTCATATTAAACTAGAAATAAGTTTAAATATGTTTCTTTACTTTGTATAACCAACATAAGTGCCGTTGTTTGCATTGTTATCATCTTGTATATGTAGAAGTCCTAAAGATAGTCACATTAAGCTCATAGTAGAAGACACTTTATAGCAAGTTATAGTTGCTTAGAACAAGTGAACGGGTTATATGTGTGAAAAAGAAAAGAGAAGAATAACATGAAATAAAATAAAGCACCTTGTAAATATATGAGAATTGGATGTTACGGTTTAAAAAAGGCAAAATACAATTGAGCATCTCATCTTATCTACAATAAAAAACAAGAAACATTTGAAAATTAAGATTAGGTCTAATTTTGTTCCATCTGAAGATATTAAAGTCTTGTAAAAGTTAACAATGCTATTATAATGGTGTCGAAGAGTAGTGGAAATGACATAATATGTCAAAATATTGTATTTGGCATTGGAAAAATTTTGTAAAGCAAAAACAAAAAATATTAAGATAAAGGGGCACTAGAGAATATGAAAATAAGAGTTAAAGTAAATTATACAAGGTAACTAAGTATGATTTGTAAATTACTGAAAGTTGGTCATAGTACTTGCAATGTGGAAATATGTCATAGACATATATCTATTTATGGAAATAGGCTTGAGAATAGCATTCATGCCGAAAGAGATTACTAATGATAATGATGTAAAAGCACTTATTAATTTTGCTAAAGCAACTAGTATAATGTGCTTTTAATAACTGTTAATTAAGACACAAGGCAACTCTCTCATGCCTGAAGAACATATTACCTTGGGTCAAACAAGTACGCCTCATTTTCCAAAAGTATAACAATCTATGAATGCTCACCAATGAAGAAAATAAAGATGCTTTGTATATTGAAGGCAATCTTAAGTGTAAGATAGAAGAGGCCTTTTAGGAACCTGCTTCCGTAGATGAAGTAGTATGTCAAAAAGATTCAGATGATGGCCACAACATGATTTTCAAAATTAATATATTTGATGATGATGAAAATCTAGTAACACAGGATAACATCCAAAGATACACAATTGTACCTAAATTTCCGATAATGCAACACTCCACCATAACCTTCTTGAATCAATTTCATTGCATAGTAAGATGAATGTCGATAAAGGTTTCATATCAAATGAGCAGCACTTTTTTTGTTTAGAAAACCTAAGTTCCCTTAACGAATTGAAGCAAGGGATACGATTTCACACTAAATTAGATTTTATCTATGTAATCAATATGTGGTACAAACATCATTATAACTTTATGGTTAATGAGTTAGATACAAAGGTATAGTAAATTGTTTGCAAAGAGAAGCATAGTTGTGGTTGTAAGTGGTGACCTTATGCATGCTAAAACCATAGGACATTGACTTCGTAATTACAGTAATCAAAGGCCTCCACTCGATCAAGGTCATCTATAGCTAAACTAAGGCTTCATGAGCCAGTGTTTTATAGGTCAGGTTAGGATGGACCTCGATGTGAAGATCATCATCCTCAAAGTAAATTTTAGATTCTAGGTAATCTTATCGTCTAATGCCTTATAGAGATTAATTCACTATTTTGAACCATTTAATACTAATAGTGTGCCATTAGTGAAATCTAATAGTTACTAGAACCAATAAACAAGTTTTACTTTTTCTTTTAATTCTCAAGTGAAGACGAACAAGTTTTAAAATTACATTATTTTTGGAATTTTTTCTTCAACAATGTGCTATTTCCAAAATAAATCGTTGTCTCAATTGGGTAGTTTAATTTTGCTAGAAAGAGATTTTCATTGAGGTTGAATATGTATTATTTGCATATTAAAGAAGGAGAGCAAGTGTTGCTAGATGAATAGATTCATTTTATTTTTCATAATTTTTGTTTGGTTTAATTAGTTTATTCTATTTTAATATTTTAATACTTACTAAAAAAGATTATTATGTTTTAATAAATTGCATGTGTTTATTTATATGTACTTTTTAGAGACATCACATAAATAATGTAGGAGTATGCTATTGTGTGAATTATTTAAATGTCGTAAATCACATCTCAAAAACTCATTGACTGCGGATCTAACATGGCAAATGGAAGCTAATAGAGATGAGACAGGTATGGATGCTAGCAACGAAAGATTTTAATTAAGTGTCACATTCACAATTTGAAAGTTTAAATAGTAATTTGAATATTCATATAAACTTATGGTAGTATTTTTGACATTATCCTAAATTAATGAAAAATTAAGACCATTAGGCCACATTTGATACACATGATTCATCTACAATGGATCAGAGTATAAAGGATTGAGTAATAAAATTACAAATCTATCCGTATGTTTAGAAAGTCCACAATAGAAATAATAAATACAAGTATTGTTGAAAAACCGTGCATCATTAGGCTTGATTACCCGCACATATTATGGAAGCGGAAGTTACGAGGCGGGTTTCTAAACCGATTTTAAGCTCACTTAACCAGCCATTATCTCTTTTATCCTTTTACGCACAATTACAATAGTAATAATAAAAGAGATAAGGGAAGGAGAAGATTATACTAGATTTAATATGGAGTTTAGCTAGCCTCTTAGTCTCCACAATCCATAAATTGCCTCACTCAAGGAAGACTTCGTGGAATTCATTCAACCAAAACAATTGCCTCACAAAAAGGACTTACATTTGCCTCAACACGAGGACTTCACAAATGCCTCAACATATGATGACTTCACCAATTGCCTACACACATGTAGGACTTCACACAAGTACTTTAACATATGAAGATTTCACCTATTACCTCAAACACAAGAGGACTTCACTAAAAAGCTGATACAAAACTTGTGAATAGTGCCTTAGAATATTGGCTCACTAAACTCACGAATGATACTATTCACTCAACAAATGCAAACATAAAATGAGAGATTATTTTCACATAATCTCATCCTATTAAGCTTTATTCACTTATCAAAAACACTCCCAAAACATTCTATATATAACAACTTTAAAAACATAGCTATTTTCTCTCAAAACAATCATCAACTATCGAATTCAAAAGTCTGCAACAACTATTTTTTAAATTGTCACCAATTGTTGAAAAACCATGCATTACTAAGCTTGATTACTCATACATATTATGGAAGCAGAAGCTACGAGGCGGGTTTCTAAACCAATTTTAAGCTCACTTAACCAATCATTATCTCGTTAATCCTTGTATGCATAATTACAACAACAATAATAAAGAGATAAGTGAATGAAATGATTACATAAGATTTAACGTGGAGTTCAACCCACCCCCTGGTCTCTACGATCTACAATTTGCCTCACTCAAGGAGGACTTCATAGAATTTATTCAATCAAAACAAATGCCTTACAAAGAGGGCTTTACAACAATGCCTCACCAACAGAAGACTTCGCATTGTCTTACACACTAGGACTTCACTCAATACCTACACACACATATGACTTTACACAAGTTCCTCAATCCATGATGATTTCACCTATTGCTTCAAACATAAAGAGGACTTCACTAAAACATTCATACAAAATATGTGAATAGTACCTTACAATATTAGCTCACTAATCTCACGAATGATACTATTCACTTAAAAAAAAAAATAGAGAGTATTTTTATATAATCTTTGTAAGTTAAAATCTACTCTCTTTTTAAAATACCCCAAACATTCTGTATATAGCAACTTTAAAAGCATAGCCGTTTTCCCCTAAAAGAACAACCAATGGCCAAATTTGGAAGTTTGCAATGATTTTTTTTAAACTGTCATGCTCTAGTCTTGTCGCGTCTCAATTTAGCCCTCGACCAAGTCTTTGCTTACATGGAATCTATCGAGCCTTGAATTCAAACTTGTCATGCCCTATATTCATTGCGTCTTTATTTTGACTATCAACCAAAGTTGTGTATGTTTGAGCTAATCGAGTGTTGGTTTTGAGCTTGTTGCACCCTAACTAATTAACTTGTCAAGCCCTCGACATGACCCTCAACAAGCATCTTGTTTTGTTCCACTCGTTGTGCCTTGGTTTTAGACTTATCGCTTCTTGGATCAAATTTGTTGAGTCCTCAATTTGTCCCTCGATCAAGGCTGCAACTAAGTTTGTGGCACTTAATTTATTCCTACATAATCTGCAGAGAATAATACACATACAAACATAAACATATATAGGCACATTAAGCTTAAACATATCAAAAACAAGTTTTTCTTATTAAATATAGCTTAATTAAATTGTGGAGCATTTGTACTATACATTTTCTCATCAAAATAATATTATAACCAACTTTGGTTCATCAAGCATCATGTATGAACATATCCATTTGTATGTAATCACCATCCTTGTTTCATCAAGCATTCACTTAAATATTATGTTTGGTAGTAGTAAAATAACAAAAAGATGAAGATATAAGAGAAAAATGGAAATATGAGTGCATATGTATCCATCTTATAATGTTAATTACGTAAAGAACCTGCACTATAATTATGAAACAATATAGCTAAGACACACTAGATTTCATACAAATAATAAATACTAGTAGCTGCACATTTTGAATTTCCTCTGAAAGCCAAATTATTGATTTTAAAGAATTACAATTCCAAAATCTAAAATGATTTTGAATATGGGAAATAGAATAGAACAAGAAATCACAATTCAATTTATGTCTATATGTACCTATCTACATTTATGTTCAAGGGAATAATAATAATAATAATAAGTTGCCAATATAGGATTTAGAATGTGGGATTTGGCCCACTTAGGTAACCCGACATGGCTCCTGTGATAAGCTAGACAGGTTATGGGTCCCAAAAGTGGGCTTTCAATCCGATGCCCATGTCTAGGTATAACATAAATACATCACTAGTAGCTAGAATTTGTAATAGTTCATATAAGTGATTGATGGAATAATTATTTTATTTCATAAAATTATTAATTTCATAAGCACGTTAAGGATCTCCCTTGGGAGATACCATTTTGTATTTATATTGTGGTGCGGTCACAAAGGCCCTAAGCATAGAGGGTAGAACCGCTTAAATCTATAGTTATTTAAATAATGGTCATATGTGACTTATTTGCTTTTTCTTCTCCATTGAAATACATTATTTATGTCTAATAAGTAACAATAGTATGATTAGGGTTGCAAAGAAGCTTAACTACTCAAACTCAGCTTGCTTTAAGTTCGACTTGACTTGAAATAGATTAGTAAATAAGTTGAACTTGAGTTTAATATAAAGCTCATTTAGATAGCTGAGTTCGAGCTTTAATTTAGGCTCATGAGTTGGTTCATAAATGGACTTGTTTTAGGCTCGTAGACAAGCTTGTAATTAGGCTCGTTAATAGGCTTGTTAGATATATTAATATACAATAAAAACAAAAAAGTAAAACTAATTTCTACTTAATATACATGTATATATATTTAGCAACTCTTATACATTATTTTTAGGTTTAGAGAAAAAGTAGAAAAGAGACTATTTAAACGAGTCGAGCTCAAGTTTCAATTTTAGGCTCAACAAAAAGCTCGGCTCGAGCTTAATTTATAAACGAGTTGTGTTCGAGTCTAAACTTCAAACTTGATAAAGCTCGATAATTTTTAAACAAGCTAAGTTTGAGCCTTCAAAATCTCGGCTTGGTTTGGCTCGGCTCATTCGTTGCTTTAAGTGTTATGGCTCTCTACATAATTGAGCTCATATGGCTTAGAAATGTCTCAAATACATATATATATGTGTGTGTATGTATATATAATTATCCCTTTCCATACATATTTAATTGTTTGAAGGTTGAAAGAGGATAATTGTTACATTATGTACAGCGGTTCGAACATAGTCACATTCTTAAATTGTGAACTCCACAGTATATTTTTACCTAATAATAAGAATTCAATGTTTCTTAAGCAATGTTAGGTTTCTTATTTCATTTGTATTTCTGGCTAGTATGCTAGTGGGGACACTTTTGAATGTGAATCTGTAATTATCTAAGCAAGCAATGTAGAAAAAAAATTGTGGACGGAATCACCTAATCGGCTAGTGCCATAACCTAAACATACTAAAATAAGCTAGGATTGATTAGCCGACAATTGTGACATATTTTTCAAAGATCAGATGCACCTAATTCACGTTCACTTTCGAGGTGTGTCACATGCGCTAGAAACAGGAATTCTCTAATCCTGCGAGTATGAATGATGCTGAGACCATGTTCCGCCTCATGCAGCCTGCAAGGAGCTAACAATTGTACCATTAGCTTAAATTATTATTAAGATTTTCTTTTCCTTTTCCTTGGGTGTCCTGATGTCAACTAGATGTACTAGCATTGGGGAATTTATGTACAATTTTAACTTAAATGACATATATATGTCATCGTGACGATTTTTATGATGTTCACTTCATCACTTGAACTTATATAATCATTATAAAAATTAATATAATGATAATTTATTGGAAAAGATGTAAAAATTTCTATTTTTTGGCCATTTTCAAATGCTCATAAGGTACTTAACATTTTCTTTATGTCAAAAAGTTCTAAATTTATATGGAAAAGTTTACCAAAAGTTTTGAAACTTTTGGATTTTGTCAGTTAATTCTTGAACCTCAGTCGATTCTAGACATTGAACCTTAAAAACATTTCTAAAGATGCACTAAAGTCTGAAATGTTTCTAAGGAAGGTAATCGGAGTTGTAACAAAACGTTCTTACACAGTTATCGTGAATCAATAATCATATTATTTGGCATCTTTTTAAAAACATTTAGAATTTAAGTGCATCTTTAGAAAAATTTTGTACACAATCAATAAAACCCCAAAATGTAAGTCCCAATAAATAAACTCACGAAGGTTCTTGATTTAGAATAAACATTCCTGCTGCTTCTAAAGAGATAAAGACAGTTGCCAACATATATCTTCAAAAATCTCTTTTTAGTAAGAGTGTGGTTATGAGGTTGCATAGGGTTCTTTGGCTTTCCCAAAATTGGGAAAGTTTTATTGCCAGACAAAAAGGGGAGGAAGAAAAGTAGAATTAATTGAAACATCAAAACAGCTCACTTTATTATCTCTACAATCATAGTCTTATTGGCTATGTAAAAAGGGCGCAGCTGTTTCATAAAATGCAACTAAAAACAAATAGAACACTCTTCATCACCAAAAAATCGGAAATCAATAAGATAAGATATTAACAAAAAATATTGAGTGATACATAAGCTGACTATGTCAACTTGGAGAATTCTACCAGCCATGACATAAATTCACATCCTAAGATGTTGGATTGAGTTGTATGCAACCAATGTGCAACTACAGACAATGCCAAATTCAATTGTCGCATCCAATGCCTTAGGAGCTGCAGAGGAAGCCATCAACGTGCCCTGTGGTGATAAAGCCGAATCGGTTACTGGGACGACCTCATCTGGGTTCGGGGGGCTCGGGTTGGAGGGAATTATAGGCATGGATGAGCCACTAGTTGTAGGCACAGAACCACCAGGAGAAGGCAAAAGTGGGGCTATATCTGGTGACAATTCTTGGAAAGAGGAGTGAGGTGAATTGAGATTTGTCAACAAGGCTGGTGAAGAAGGGATTGTGGGCGTTTGTGAGTGTAGTTGAGAAGATAGAGCTAGTGGAAATAATGAGAAAGCCATGTAAACTAAAATTAGTAGTTGGAATTTTGATGATGAGCAACAAAAAGAGAACATGACCAGTGTGATAATGATGAGGATTATGAATATTTTCAACACTTAGTGGTCACTATGTGTGTAATGTATGATGCTTGATGATAAAAAGTTTCAAGAAATTTATTATAAGGGTATGTGATGATTAAAGCCTTTAAAGGGTATGACTAAGGGTTTAGGTGGGACCTAGTGACATGTGGTTCATGGTGATTGGATGGTGATGAGAAATTACAGGTTGGCAAGGTGATGGAGAAGAGACAAAGATCGAGTGGACTTGGTTGTGTGGATTGCTTGTGAACACTTTGATTGGATTCTCTCCATATGGTCCGTGATGAAGTTTTTGCCATTGTTTTTCCTATTATAATGTGGAACATTTTGGTCATAAAGAATCCTGGGATCATGGCATGTTTCAAGACCTGTCGTTCTCTGCGGTGCATTACATCAGGGTCAACTTGGAGTATGAGTAATATTTAAACATTATTGAAGACAAGAAACCATATATTATTTTGATTTTTTCTGGAGTTTGGATATGATCCTACTTTGGTAAGGACATTAGAAAGGATAAAAACACTTCCAAATCGCTAGAGTTTTAATTTTCCGTTCGTTCTTTTTTTTTTTTTTTTTTTTTTTTTTGTTTCCTTCCTTTTCTCTCTCTTTGTTATGATTCAGCGAATTAGAAATAGTTGGCAATTTGTGCTAACATGTAACATTTTGTATCTCGATTTACACGGATCATGTCTAAAAATATTTACCAATAGCATCAATCAACTAAAATTAGTGCATGTTGAACATGGCATGATTAATTGGATTCAAGTGTGGCCCTAATAGAAGATGGTCTCTTAAAGCATCTCATGAATTAAATGGGACAATCAAAGTAACAAATTCTTATGATCCTTGTCTCATAAGTATATCTATGTTGATTTTGTTATGTTAAATAGAGATGTTTTTGATTCAGTTCAATTAGATTCATGTGCCAAATTAAATATTTGAGCTGACCTACATTTATATAAGTATAAACTAAACCGTTTTTTATGATTTTGGATTTTGAATCAAATCATTTTAAATAAGGTTTGTTTTAATTTGAGTTGCTTTTAAAGTACTTTATTATAATTAAATACAATAGTAAATGATATTTTTAATCCATTATGGACATTCACATTGGGAAAAATTAGGGTAAAGAATATAGCCATAATTATATTATGTTGGCCTTGTATCTGAAATGATATTAAAAGTTTATTTGAGAAAGGAGAGACAGTGGTAAAGAAATAGAGGTGGTTTATGGAGGTGGAGATGAGATAAGAGATGACCAAAAGGAAAAAGCAAATTAAGTTAGAGTCATATGGTATGTTAAAATTAAAAATTGTTGCTTGTTTATTTATTTATTGTTAATTTTGATAAAAAAAATGGTTCAATTTGATTTGACTTTCCAAATTGAACTCTTTTAAATCTTTTCTAAACCACATTTTATAGTTATGTTTAATGAATTAACTCTTGTCCATCCTATTAGGTATTCTTAGGTATTGACGACTAGTGGGAGAATCGTTGAGAAGTGATACATAGACATTGGTGGGTATATATATGAGGAAAATAACAATCCGTCGAATTTTAGTATAACCCATAAACATCCTTAGTTTAAGATAAGAAAGCTAAACTGACGATGATGATGATGTCAAATCATCATTAGGGTCTTTGTTAGCAATAGCCATGTAACTTCAAGATAGATTGGTCATTTTTCAAAGATTAAAGGACTTTAGGAGCGTCAGGCCACCGCAAATCACGGGTTCCATTAAATGGATGAATGGAGAATGTCGAACAGTTACTCTGCATATGAACTGGAATGATCAATAAATGTAGCAAATGGTCAGGATCGATAATAACAAAGGAAAAGTTAAAAAACAAAGGGTAAAATTAATTGCTAGCACAAACGTTTCCTTCATCATTTTCCTAAAAATGATGTATTTTTATATCCTTGATTATTTTATACAAATATATTGAAGGAATATCCGCTGTTAAATAAAAAAATGTTAAATGCCTTTTTGTACCTAAATAAATTACTATCATTAGATTACTGTAAATTTGTTATGCCAAACATTTTATTTAAAGGTGAAGTAGTATGGCAACCTCTTCAATTAAGATTTATATTTTTTTCCATTGAAAATTTTTCATGTTCAAAATATAACTTATAGGTAAATTATGATAAAAATCAAATAAATATCGTTTTCTAATGCAAGAGAGTTTTATCTGAAAATAACTTTCGAATTTGAAGAGTAAGTCATTCTCCGTTTAAAACAAAAAAAAAAAAAAAAAAAGAGGGCAAGCATTTTTACTTTAATAAAATCTTTAAATAGGAATAAATGTTCTCTACCCTAAGATCTTTTTCAACATGAAAAAATAAATTAGATTAAGACATTTTGCGAAAAAAAAAAGGATTATTTTTTCGGTAGTTCAAGTAGTAGAATTCAATCAAACTTACTACAGTCTATAACAAAACATTAATCAAAAAACAAAAAGCGAGTTAACCGCTGTTGAGGCTCCTCTTGAAGTCTATTAACATTTGGCCGCAACATTGGACTACAAACTTGTTTACATAACCGACATCCATCAGTCTCTGAGATACCCCAGAGGGCAAAAATGGAATGTAAATAAAATGAAGGCTAATTCAGTAATTTATCCCATTTATTTATTCAATAGTTAATGGCTTAATAGTAGTTATCACAGGGCTATTAAGAAACCATAGGCTAAGTATAAAATATTAACAGAAAAAAAACCTCTATTATGTTATGAATCATCAAGCCAACAGTTAAACTAAGAGCCTCCTATTATAAAATTTTTTTTTTTTTTTTCGGTCAAATTCTTTTAGATTAGTAGATTTGTTGCAGTTAAATAATGTCTTGACGGATCCCTTCAATTCTTGGACTTAGCAATGATCTTAATTTTAATTTTGCAAATTCATGGAAATTAAGGTACTACATTGGTGTGTTGTTATAAGGGAAGTTGAAGTGTTGGTATCACAAGCATGGTGGTAGTGGCATGTAATTGGTGTGTTGTTTGGTGGCACTTAATTTTCATGTCAAGGTAAGTTTCTTGTCTCTTATGGGTTATTTGTATATGGATTTCTAATGTAGAATCTAAGATGTGCAGATTTGGATGTAATGAAGAGGCAATGACCATAGAGTTGCTTATATGGAATTAAGATTTGTTCACAAACGATATGGATTTAAGCCTTTTTTATTATAATAAAAATTAGTCATAAGTAGATAAGGGTATATAAGGTCTGTTGGAATTATAGATTATAATTTATGTACATGTTCATGAAATATGGATTAATAGATGATAATATCATTTTTTGCTTTAATAATATAATATCTATATTATTAAAGTTAAAGTGCTTTTGGTGACTTTTTTTTTTTCTTTTTTCCTTAATTGTCCTTTAATATTAAATCATTTTTCTATTCTCATAAAAGACTTAAGAAGTAAAATCCTACGATTTTAGAAGCCATTTTAGTAATCTTGATGGGGTATTTTAAACCCCTAGACTTTCAGTTAGTTCGAATATAAACCTTAGAATCGAAACCAGAACCAAGACTCTAAAACCAATTCGAGTCAACCACGAACCCTAGAAACCCTAGACTTGGTCAAGCACAGTCCAGCTACCCTAGAATATCATATGAATTAAATAAATATAGGAACTCTAAAAAATAAAATGGTTAAGGAAATTTTCCACTGAGACAATGAAAGTTTTTAAAACCCTAATTGTCCCGAAAACCCTAGACGAAGCAATTTTTAGATCAGATCAACATCATATAAATTGAGACAATATAATTGGATCACAATTAACAAAAAATTATATTAAATTATTTTTCTAGAATATTATAATATTTTATTCTTTTTATAAACATATCAATTGAACCGAATTTTTAAGTGTATTGTATTTTCTACCATTATTTTCAGTTTATGGATTTACCATATTCTGTACTTTCAAGTGCTAAAAGTACTCTTCACCCCATCACATTAATCATCCTATTCTTACACCTACATACTTAAACCATACCTTTCTTACATTTAGATACTCAACAACATACCTTTCTTACACACTCCATAATTAACATACTTTACAATATCAACCTTTGTACTTTCTTCACAACAACCCCACCCCCTTCCCCCCAGCCACCACCCACCAGCGCCATTTCCTTCTCTTTTTGCAAATTTTTCTTCGTTCTTTAATTCTCCTCTCCTTCTATAAATATTCTCTCATATCCTCTCATTTTTACACACTCTCTCTCTTCAAACACATAAACTCACTCCAAATTTCTCTCAAAATCCTCTCCCTCCCTTCTCTCTTTCACGTCATCTCTCTCCCTCTCAATTTGCTTAGTAAGTTGTGGATGGTTTTTGAAGATATGCATCACATTTTCATCTAACGATCCCTAACGAGAACATTTAGCGTTTGTTGCAATGTTCCTAATTCTTAAACTTGTTGTAGTTTGAAGGTTGTCTAAATAAACCTTCGTTATCAATAATTTTATTTTTAGATGATATGGAGATCTCTATATCCATTTATAGTCTATCATAATCATTCTTTTCTTTTCCATACTTTATAGCATGCAAGGCCATATCATTTCCCCTAAGATTGGTGGAGTGGAGCATTTATAGATATTGCTTTATGATGCTCTTCATTTTGAAAAAAATGTAGACCTAAATTTTGAATAGATTAACTTTGGAAGAACAAAATCAATCTTATCTTCAAGCCAACATACTTCATCCCTCCAACATTGTTGCATGGTAAGAGCTAGGCACTAATATGAATTGGACCCATTCAATTATCTCTCTTATAGTTTCTTTTATTTGTGAATTACCTTCTATAAGAATGAAAAACCGAAAATAAAAGTAATATTTTACACATTATCTGAAATCTTGTTAAACATCAAAAGATTGAAGTGGGACTAGGAAATTAAACCACTAAAGCAGTGAATAGTTGATCAGATGTAAGGTGCAATCAATTGTCTTCAATGATTTGGCACACATTCGTATATGAGACAAATTCTATGACACAAATTAAGTTAATAATTATAAGCATTTTGCGGCCTTTGCCATCTATGGGCCTAGCATTATGATTCTCGCTTTGGGTGTGAGAGGTCCCTTGTTCGATTCTCGGAATGCCCTCTTCCTTTTTTCTTTTGATGGTATCATCTCCTCTCTCAATGCTGAATATTTGCCCAGGAAAATATTCTGCTGTTTTTCTCCTACACTAATCTATTCCATCTCCATCCCAATTTCTACTCATTTTTTCAAATTCTTTCCAAAAATAAAAGAGAAAAATAGCAAAAAAAAAAAAAAAAAAAAAACTAGATATTAGGCCTAGAGAGTGCATGGTGGATTGAAACTAGAAAAACAGCCCATGAAAACATTCATTATTTCATCTGCATTAGCGTAACTCGGGTTTCTTGTTTTTCATTCCAGTCGGATGTAACCCACTTCAGAAATTGTCCTAAATGGATGCTAAACATTGACAAGCCTAAACTCATTTTCTTTTGACAGTTCTACTACGTCAGAAAAACAAGGAAAGAAAAACCAAGCTCGGAAAGCAACGAAATCATAAACAAAGCGGACGAAGAAAAAGTCTTTTAAATGGAGCATTCCTTTTGAGCAAAAAAAGAAAAAAAAATGGTAAGTTAATAAAAATAATAAGGAAAAATGGGGCATCCAGAGAATTAAACTCAGGACTCTCGCACCCTAAGCGAGAATCAGGCCACTAGACCAAATTGGTGTTTTGTAAAACTTAAAAGGAAAAACAAACTGTTTCGCATTTGATGGACAATTCCGGATTCAACAACGCTGCAGCAAGCCAAATATATAGCGTATGTTTGGATGATTTGTTTTTCATCTGTATCTATATCTGTTTTAAAATGATATATGTAAATATATCTAATTTATATTTATATTTTATTTATTTGATCTTTTAATAAGAACTGCCAATATCATGGCCTGAGAGTATCCTAATAGTAGTAAACAAACTACACTTGATTATTATCACTAGTTTACCTTCAGAGAATGACATGTTTTCAAACAATAGATGTTTTAGTTACTTTGATAAGAAATGACAAATCATGTAAGTCATAAATTAGTAAATAACTATCGTTTCAGTGCTTGAATATTACAAACCATACTGTTTTTCTAAAAGTCTCTAGACACATAACTAATAATTTAAATACTAATTAGCTTAGACTAAAAATGAAAACAAAGAACTTACCCATAATCTTCCATGAACTTTTAGTCTTGAAGTTTTTACCGGAGCTAAACTCCTGGAAGTGACCAGCCATGGCTTAAGTGTAAACCTGAAAGGACTGTTGGATTGTGAGCGAAATCACGGGCTCAGTGAATAACCAAAACGTACCACATATCAAACAAGCTATTATCAATCATATGAAAATCATCATTCAAGGATATGTACAAATACAAGCCTGGTAACCTGGAATCCAAAGCAGGATGAAGATTTACGTCCTCTCATCGAGATTGAAGGAACAAATACTATGGCCTACCTACCCAGGAGAGACTAAGCATACCAGAAAGCAATAATACTCACTTTAATTATCATTTTGAATTTATCGTATCTTTAACACTCATTTCCTGTTTTAGTTTTAAAAACTCCACTAAGTATTAGTCATTTCAAGCAATACCATGAGCGAAGTCCTTTATTTACTATTTAGTTCCTATGGTATCAACAGAATAAAGGTAATCTTGTGAATAACTAATAACTTCTTTGCCTAGATAAACCAAGCATTACCAGAGATTCGAACACTAACATATAGTAGGCTACCACTTACTCAAATGCTGCTTATGCAAATCATGCAATGCATATTCATTTCATTTATGGTACCAGTAGTTTTAATCAAGTTTAAGGCGATCAATCATTACACAGACAAGCAACATGTTATTCAAGCAATATGATCATAAAAAATTCTGTTATTATTATCATTAGAATAACTTAGCAATCAATAATTCATACAACAAACAATTCCCGTAATCTATATAGCAAATTCAGGTTATTATCTTTCATTAATGAACATCTAAGCTAAAAGTACATAAAATGTAATAAGACTGAGTTACTCATTGCTCATACTGGCTAATTGTAATATTCGGCAGGGAATCCTCTATAGTTTCAATAACTCCTATTGAGATGAATAAATATTCTATAAATGAAACACAAATTATAGAACTAAACTCCTACGAGTGTCTAAGTGTCTTATATTGGTATTGGATTTTCTTTTTTATTACTATATTGGTCCTTTAATGATTCTATAATAATAAATTATTATTTAATATTTATTTTCATTTTGCTTTTCTTGATCTTGTTAGATATTTATATATTTTTATCGGGTATTCAAAATTTGGTTTTAGTGGCTTATATTTTTATAATTATTATTATTGCTATTTTTATATTGTTCTTTATCTGACCCATTATAATAACTCATATTTATTTACTATTGTTTAGTGTTATCGTGTTTCTCTTAATTTACTTCATATTTTTCTTGTTATGTATAGGTATCATATTATTAAAAAATTTAGCTTATTTAAATTTCCATTTATGTATAAAATATGTATTTTACAATTATTATACTTTATTTTCATTTATAAAGTATACTAATATTAACAATAATGATAATAATATTAGTAGTAATAATAATGATAATTTTAAAGTAACATGCTAGTAATACTAATATTATTTTTTCATATATAACTCTATTAAATAGTAGTAATCTTAATGACAACTATAACAATAATACATCTCATAATAATAATAATAATAATATAATAATAATAATAATAATAAAATCATTAATAGTAATACTCATAATCATATTATTGATTATAATGATTATAATAATCATTAGTGATAATAATAATAACATTAATAATAATTGATATTAATAATAATTATAATAATAATGTCATTAATAATATTACTAAGAATAACATTAGTATTGATAATAATAACATTGATAATAATTTGATTAATATAAATACTAATATCAGTAATAATAATAATATTATCTTTAGTGACGATGACGACGACGACAACGATGATGATGATTAATTTTTAATTTTAATTTTGAAACTAAATCAGATTTTCAGAATTTAATTTATTTTGAATTTTTTTTATTTGGAGCCTAGAGGTACACAGCTGTGTACAGCCGTGTTTCTTTAAAAACACAGCGTGGATTTGATGCGAGAGGAACACGGGTAGTTCATTTCCCCGTGTTCTAGCCGTGCTCTTCTGTGGATTTGTCTTCTTTGTCTTCCTTGTTGGTTTTGATCTGATTTTCATATTTTTTCCACGTCCAAGTTGTATTTAAAGTGTTCCTAAGTATTTATACATTATATATATACACACATATCATCTTATAACACATTGATATGTCCATGATCCTTGTTTTGTGATAAAAAGAGTGTAACTAGGGTTTTTTCACAACTTGTCTTATTTTAGATGATTTGAACTTCGTTTTTAAGTTATTCTTGAACCTAGGATCAATAAATCTTTGTTTAAGTTAGTGTTTTAACATATTACTAACTAGAAAAATGAAATTACATACCTTGTTCTTCCCTTCTAAGCTTGAAGTTGTATTTTAATGGAGTTCGTGTTGTGTTGGAGTTGTTGATTGTTTGATGGTTTGTTTGGAACGAAATTTTGGAGTTGTTGTTGCTATTGTTGTTGTGTGGTTTTAAGTTGTTGTTTGATCTACATAAAGAGCTTTGTTTTTCGTTCATTAAGTCTATATGTGTGTGTGTGTGTGTGAGGAGTGGTAGAAGTGGTTGGCTAAGAAGAAGAAGTTTTCTTCTCTAAATGCAACTTGATTTTTGCATTATTTGCAACAATTAATGAGCTTGCTTTGTTGGACAAAAAGGATTGGTTGTTGAGTGTTGACTTTTTGACTTATGTGTGAAATTTGGAACAATTTCAGCTATGAGGAGTTCAACGTAATTTCAGCCATATACTTGGTGCAATTTGCACTGAATTGTGTAGAATATGGCATCGTATATGTGTAGTATATGTGTATATAATAATATAATATTAGTTAGTTAATAATTATCTTGATTTTAGGGTGTTTATTAAATTAAACGGGTACAAACATGATAATTATTTAAGAATTTTATCTTCAAAAATTTATATACAGTTCTATAATTTTTCTAGATTGTTATTGAGTTCAACATTGGGTTTAAAGTTTACACGATTAATTATTTTTAGGTTTTATCTCACCCGATTAAGGTTTTCTAAGCTTAATAGGTCAATTTTCGTTTTAGGCTCCTGTAGCTTAAGAATATCTAATTGAAACAATGGTGTGATCCAAATATTTATTTGGAGTTTAGATTATAGTTATACATCTGTTTACGTTTTTATTGTGCATTTATAACCCTAACAATTTATCTTTAAGTTATCGTTTTCTAATTATAAGCGTAATAGATTATTTGTTCTTTATTGCACTTAATATCTTAACTAAGTTATTCTTATATCTTGAGTTTTCGATACCTACTATGAAATCTTATTAGTAGTATTTAATATTATCTAGGAATCTTTGTTTTAGGGTTTAAAACTATATATATGCTCATTACTACTGGTAATTCTATTATAGAGTCTTTATTGAGTTCAATATTAACCATCTACTTTCTGTATTTATATTCCTATCCATTTTTACCGGTATGAAAATTCTTGGGATTTACATGCTCCACATCGCCCCCCCTCCTCCCTCTTTAAATAAAATAAGCTTTGTCTTCAAAGCTTGTATGCGTACCTGAATTTTCAAATAGATGAGGATAGCTTCTCTTGATTTCATCTTCTAGTTCCCATGTCCTTTCTTCAGTTCGGGAATCCCATAGTACTTTGACATAACATATCTCTTTATTTTTGAGGGTTTGTACTTTACTGTCTAATATTCGAACAAGATGCTTTTCATATGTTAAGTTCTCTTTCAGATCAATTGGTTCCAATTCAACCACTTTATTTGGATCCGGTACATACTTTCTTAGTACTAATACATGGAAAACATTATGTATACTAGATAATTTGGGTGTTAATGCAAGACGATATCATAGATTTCCAACTTGTTCTAATATCTCGAATGGTCCAATATATTTGGGACTCAATTTTCCTTTTGTTTGTCCACTATGAAGACTTTTGATCGGACTTATCTTCAAATAGACATGATCTCCATCAGTAAACTCTAATTCCCTCATTTCAAATATGCCCAGCTCTTTTGCCTATCTTGAGCTTCTTTCATTCTCCGTTTTATCACTGTAACCTTATCAATTGTCTCTTGAACCAATTCAGGTCCAATAAATACTTTCTCTAAGTTATCCCAGAATAATGGTGACTGACACTTTCTACCATATAGTGCTTCGTATGGTAGCATCCCAATACTTGAGTGGTCCTTAGCATATACTCTAATGTTTGTATGGTCCTTTCTGTCTGTCCATTGGTTTGAGGATGATAAGCTGTACTAAACTTCAATTGTGTTCTCAAAGCTTTTTGCAATTCTTTCCAAAATCTGAAAACAAACCATGGATCTTGATCTGACACTATACTAGTAGGTACATTATGTAATTGTTAGGAATTTAGGGATCAATACGCAATGAAAACGTGTATATTTTTCTTAAAAATATGAATCATAAATCCCTAATTTCGGATCCATGCAATTCAATCAAATTAGAGTGGATAGAATTACCTTTTTGATGCTTTAATATTTTAGAAATTCGGATCTAAGATGCTGCAAGCACGAACATTCTCTACCGTATCCACATGAACGAATTTCCAATCGGATCTATGTATGTGTGTTAGCACATAGGAACACTTCCTAATTTGGGAACTCTCTCTTTTAGTTGCAGAGTTTCCCTGTAATTCTAATGTGACGGTAAACGTCTGTAACCCTAGAGGTGACCATCACCTCCTATTTATAAGAGGATGTGACTGTTGGTTACCTATCCTAATCTTATTAGGGTTTTTTCCATGTCACATATCTAATAAAATAATAATTTTATTTAATAATTATTTATTATTCTTAATCTAATTAAGAATAATTATATAATTCTCGATATGGTTATCTAAAATAACCCACGATCCAATCAATTCATTCTTTATGTGTAACCATGTAGGTTCACTTAATGTTAGCAGTAGCCCTAAAACACTTTTTAGACCTACAAGACATAATTGGTCTTTAGCAAGACATTATGCCTACCTAAATTAAGTGAAAATCGGAGATCCGACTTTCCCTATTAATAGTTAGTTACTTAATCCTTTTGTTACACGATATCTTATGATTAAACATAAGGTGTGGATCAATACACTCTTATATTGTTTAATCACGTATTTCTTGATTCCAGAGTATGACTGACTTAAACAAATGATATTGATAACTCCTTATCAATTCATTCGAGCACAGCCATGCATTTCTCAATCATACTCATTAAGAGGCCCAAAATATAGCTCTCTCAAATTAATGAGAGAAACAAATCCCATCTTAAATCACTTAACTTCCTGTACATGATTTATATTATGCCTAAACTCAACCTTTATAATTATCCGATTAAAGATAACATTTGATTGAGTCAAAACACAATACTCCTCATGCTAAAATCTATGGTGATTTTAGGTCTAAGGACTAAAACATCACTGCAAATGAAAATACTTATCACATGATCCATATAGTATTCTTATATTTGGTTAATCTAATACAATGTACTCTTACATGTATTCAGGTGCTGAATTGATATCTCATATCCATGATCAGTAAAACATGATCATCATCCAGCCAACATACTAGTCTTAATTCATTATTATTCCATATAATGAACGACTAGGGATAATTTAGAATAAAGTTATTTCTCATCTTATAGTTTTACTATTAAAGTCACATACTTTAATGACATAAGGAATAATCAATTTATTCCAGGAATAATACTTTATCAAAGTAAAAGGCCAATAACAACTTTGATAAAGAAAATGGCATATATATTATAATGATAATTAATATTCAAATGACATAGAATTCATATGCCTAGGGTACATCACTAGCAGTAATCTCATAATTTCCTTCAAGTATATTCATGCTAACTTTTCTAATGGATATGTTATGTCGATTGGCAAGAAATGAGCTGATTTAGTGAGTCTATCTACAATGACCCATATAGCATCATGTCCTGCATTTGTCTTAGGCAATGAACATACAAAATCCATAGAAGTTTGATCCCATTTCCATTCTGGAATTGACAACGGTTTTAATAATCCACTGGGTCTTTGGTGTTCAGCTTTTGCCCGTTGACACACATCACACTTAGCAACGAAGTCTGCAACATCCTTTTTCATTCCATTCTACCAATATGCACTTTTCAACTCTTGGTATGTCTTTGTTTCTCTTAGATGTATAGAATATCCAGAATAATGTACTTCCTGCATTAATTCCTTCCTCACGCTTTCATCATGTGGTACACATAATCTCTTGCTCATTCTCAATACTCCATTTTCATCCATATGAAAATCCTTATGTTTTCCTTATGATATTCCTTGTGTAATCTCTTGGAATTCCATATCCTCTTTCTGAGCTTCCTTAATCTACTGAAGTAAAGTAGGTTCTAGGATCAAGTTTCCAAGTTTTGCTTCTAAGCCTTACATTGAAAACTCCAAATTTAATCTCTCAACTGTTGGGTTTCCACAGGGTTTTAAAATTATAAAGATCAAATCTTTTGCAGCGGAATTCAAAAAGAAAACCCTAACCCGGTATCCATGTGTATTGATTAGATTAAAACAAAACAAATAGTTTGATTTCGTACCTCTAAAAAAGCTTGAAACTTGAAATCATTTGCAGATCGGATCTGTAGGTACCGCAAAATCAAAATACCCTCTATGGTATCCACACGAACGAGACATTAAATTTTGTCCATGATCCTTTTGACTCGTTCTTTTGTGTGTGACCCTATAGGTTCACTTAATGATGGCAATTGACCTAAAACAATTTTAGTCAACAAAACAAAAGTGGCCTCTAGCAAGACATTGTGTTTACCCAAATTAAGTGAAGATCGGTGATCCGATTTTTACCTAATCCATAACTTATGTCATTATCCTTTTGTCACATGATACTTATATTGAACATAAGGCATGGATAGTGTCATCTTTATATCGTTCAATCTTATCATTTCTCGATTTCTAAGTAAACTGATAAAAACAAATGAAATTGATCACGCTATCAATTTATTTGAGCACGGCCATGCATTTCTCAGTCTCAGGGGCCCAGAGATATCTCTCTCACAACGAAAGGGAAAAATCCCATCTTAATCACTCAACTTCCTCTACATGATTTACATTATGCCCAATCTCAACCTTTATAATTATCTGGTTAAAGACACGTTTGATTGAGTTGAAACATATATTCGTCATGTTGGAATCTATGGTGATTTCAAGTCTGAGGATACGATGACATTTTATTTTGAGAATCACTTATGACACTAATCCATTTAGTGATCTCAAAGCGGGTCAGTCCAGTACATTAGTTCTCTAACATGTACCTATTAGTTTGATTTATATCTTCATATAAATAAACATCCCATGATTATCAGTCAAACCTCATACTAGATTTAATTCATTATTGTTCCCACAATAATGAGCATCTAGGACATTTAGAATAATTAAATTATTCACGGATCCTATTATAAAGTAAACATGCAAATAATATAATAGAAATGTTTATGAATGACAATATCCAGTAATTGGCCTCTAACACTCTGACTTAGGCCAATAGCTTTTTAGATCTATCCTATTAGATCTTGATGCCTACGATATAGGCAGTCTTACCTATAGTCTTTCATTGAAAGCATTTTCCTAACCAAGACTTGACATCTGCAAGGTAGGAAATGTCGTTCCCAATGAGTAATATGTCATCTACATATAGCACTAGAAAAAATACTACACTCCCACTAATTTTTCTTGTAAATATAAGGTTCATCTTCATTTTTGATGAAATCAAACTATTTGATTGCTTCAACAAAACGAAGGTTCCAACTGCGAGATGCATGCTTCAGTCCATAAAGGGATCTTTGAAGCTTGCAAACCTTCACAAAATCCTTAGGACAAACAAACCCTTCAGGTTGTGTCATGTACACATCCTTAAGTAGGTTTCCATTAAGAAACGCTGTTCTGACATGCATTTGCCAAATCTCATAATTTGGACCCAACATGGCCTCTTGATAGGTAGTGAGCTCATTTTGATCCATAAGCAGCACATCGTGACTATATGTAATGAGAAATCCATATCTCTCAAGTTGATGTCGCACTTTATCAAACCTATATAGGCCTTGTGTTACCTGTGGAGCATCAACAACTAACTATATATCTAGTTGACTTTCAACTGGCGATGCAAGACTATTTTATGGATCTCGAACCACTTTGAGATATATTTTACTCCCACTGGTTCTTTTAGAGATAAACTCCTTTTCTTTAAAAGATACCATTCCAAGCAACAAAAACACTTTGTTCTCAAAGGGATTACAAAACAATAACTTTTGGTTTCTTTTAGATGCCCTATAAAAAGTATTTACTTGACTTAGGTCCTAATGTGTCTAAGGCTTGACGTCTCACATAAGCCTCACAACCCCAAATCTTGAGGAAAGACAGACTAGGCCTTTTTTAATCCATATCCATATGGTGTCTTTTCAACCGCCTTAGAAGGAACATGATTTAACATGAATGCAGTTGTCTCTAGGGCATAGCCCCAAAAGGATGGTGGAAGACCTATTTGACTCATCATAGATTGAACCATATCTAATAAGGTTCTACTCCTCCTTTCAGATACACCATTCCATTGTGGTGTTTCAAGTGGAGTTAATTGTGAAATTATTCCATAATTTCTAAAATAGTCCTTAAATTCTTGGCTTACATATTCACCACATCGATCTGATCGAAGTACTTTGATTGTTTTGCCAAGCTAGTTTTGTACTTCATTATAAAAAAATTTGAACATTTCAAATGATTCATATTTATGTCTCATTAAAAAGCCATATCCATATCTACTGAAATCATTAGTAAATATGATGAAGTACTGATAACCTCCTCTAGTAGCAACGGTTAATGGACCTCATACATCAATATGTGTTAGGCTCAATAAATCAATTGCCCTTTCACTGTGCCTAGTAAAAGGATCTTTGGTCATCTTGCTTAATAAACAAGACTTGCATATTTCAAATTATTCAAAATCAAATGAATCTAAAAATCCATCTTTATAGAGTTTTGATATGCGTTTCTTGTTTATATGACCAAGATGATAATGCCATAGGTAGGTCATATTTCATGTAAGTCAGTATTTGCATAATAAATGTCTTTATTTATAAATGGAACATTCATTATTCTTAATAATAAATGTGAAACCTTCATTTTCTAAACATGAAATAGAAATAATATTCCTACTGAAAGTAGGAACATAAAAGCAATTTTAGTCAACAAAACAAAAGTGGCCTCTAGCAAGACATTATGTTTACCCAAATTAAGTGAAGATCGGTGATCCAATTTTTACTTAATCCATAACTTATGTCATTATCCTTTTGTCACATGATATATAGATTGAACATAAGGCATGGATAGTGTCATCTTTATATCGTTCAATCTTATCATTTCTCGATTTCTAAGTAAACTAATAAAAACAAATGAAATTGATCATGCTATCAATTCATTGAGCACGGCCATGCATTTCTCAGTCTCACTCATCGAGGGGCCCAGAGATATCTCTCTCACAACGAGAGGACAAATCCCATCTTAATCACTCAACTTCTCTTACATGATTTAAATTATGCCCAATCTCAACCTTTATAATTATCTGGTTAAAGACAACGTTTGATTGAGTTGAAACATAATATTCCTCATGTTAGAATCCATGGTGATTCAAGTCTGAGGATACGATGACATTTTATTTTGAGAATCACTTATGACAGTAATCCATTTAGTGATCTCAAAGTGGGTCAGTCCAGTACATAGTTCTCCAACATGTACCTATGAGTTTGATTTATATCTCCAATAAATAAACATCCATGATTATCAGTCAAACCTCATACTAGATTTAATTCATT
Source organism: Combretum micranthum (assembly GCA_024138025.1). Classification (NCBI taxonomy): domain Eukaryota; kingdom Viridiplantae; phylum Streptophyta; class Magnoliopsida; order Myrtales; family Combretaceae; genus Combretum; species Combretum micranthum. Next base: position 40,465 of record JAMXBD010001414.1, on the reverse strand, counting down.
ATTGTTTCCACACTAATGAGCATCTAGGGACATTTAGAATAATTAAATTATTCAGGATCCTATTATAAAGTAAACATGCAAACATTATAATAGAAATGTTTATGAATGACAATATCCAGTAATTGGCTTAGGGCACAATCACCAACAATCTCCCACTTGCATTAGGCCAAATCATACATGTATCTAATACCCATTAACCTAGTATGATGATCATGCTTTTGCCTGTGCAAGAAGCTTGATAAGTGGATTAGTAATATTGTCATTTAGCTGATACTTTGCATATCTTCACAGCATTTGATGCTGCTATACACTCGGTTTTTCTTATAGAATCTGCTACGGTATTCTGCTTTGAACTTTTCAAGCTTACTTACCTCCATTGAAAAGAAAAATATGTCCAGATTGTGATATAAAATCATCATTGTCATATTGGAAACTAGCATCCGTGTAACTATGTACAACTAGCTTGTCTTCCAATCCTCCATCTATCAAGAATGCATCTTTAGTTCTTCTTAAGTACCTAAGAATATTCTTGACTGTTGTTCAATGAGGTTCACTATGATCTAACTGGCATTTACTGGCTATGCTTAATGCATATGACACATCTGGTCGAGTGCATAACATGGCATACATGATTGATCCAATAGTCGAATCATAAAGAGTCTTACTCATGTGATCTTGCTCATTATTTGTCGTTGGACATTGAGTCTTGCTCAGATTTATATCATGTGACATTGGCAAGCATCCCCTTTTGGAAACTTGCATACTGAACCTATTCGGTACTTTGTCTATATATGCACTCTGACTTAGGCCAATTACTAAGTATTGTTATTTCATGTACTAGAGGCCAATCATCAGTTAGTGATTTATTTTTAAAAAATCTAATGGGAAGAATAAATAAATTATTATTATGAATAATAATTTACTATCACTACCAACCCTAGTAAGATTAGGGGCATTATTATCAGTGCAAAAATACTGACATAATATAAATAGATGTGATAATGTCTCATTAGGGTTAATACTTTTACTGTCACATTAGACGGCAGAGAAATTTTCTAACCCTAAAAGAGAGAGAAAAACTCAGATCTTCCTCATCAATCTAGAAAGGTTCTAGATTGCGCTAGCATGCAAGAAGTGATTCCTTTTGGGTGGCTTGTTCGTGTGGACTACGTAGAGGGCACAACAAAATCGTGGTGTCTTGTAGATCCGGATCGCAAGAGTTTGATTTCAAATCTTTGGATACGAAATTACAAGGTAAATCAACAATTTATTCCTCTTGTTATCGAATTTAATCAAAGCACATGGATTCCGGTTTTGGGGTTTTTTGATTTTCCGCTATAAATTTTTATGAAAATTCGCATAAAAACCCTACATCAACTTCCTTAAGGAGTTCTTTCTACTCTGTCATCGTTGAAGCTACTTCTCCATAATTCTTACAACTTAATGCATTAGCTACAACATTTACCTTGCTAAGATGATAATTAATGGTTAAGTCATAATCTTTAATCAATTCCAAGCATCTATATTGCCTCATATTTGATTCTTTCTATGTAAATATATATTTCAGGCTCTTGTGATCTATATATATTTCAAATTTCTGTCCGTACAGATAATGATGCCAAATCTTAAGTGCGTAAATAATAGTAGCTAATTCAAGATCATGAATGGGATAATTCATCTCATATGGCTTCAACTGTCTAGAAGCATATGCTATTACTTTCTCGTTTTGCATTAGCACACGTCTTAAACCATTCTTGGATGCATCACTATAGATAACATATGGATTCTTATCATTCGGTAGAACCAATATTGGTGTCGATACTAACCTCTTTTTCAAATCTTGGAAACTTTGTTCACGTTGATCATTCCATTCGAATTTCTCATTCTTATTAGTTAAACTACGTCAGTGGTCATGCAATCTTTGAGAAATCCCATACAAATTTATGGTAATATCCTACTAATCCCAAGAAACTCCTAACTTCTGTAATAGTTTTAGGTCTTTTCCATTCCACAATAGCTTTAACTTTCATAGGATCAACAGATATTCCTTCACCAAAAACAATATATCTAAGGAATGATATACTCTTAACCCAAAATTCACATTTAAACAATTTGGCATACAACTTGTTATCTCTTAGGATTTGCAACACACTCCTCAAATGTTCATCATGTTGCTTTTTAGTAGATGAATACACCAATATATCATTTATGAAAACAATCACACAGATATTCAACAAAAGTCTAAAGATATGGTTCATAAAACCCATGAAAACTGCAAGTGTATTTGTCAGTCCAAATGGCATGACAAAAAATTCATAATGACCATACCTAGTTCGGAATGCAGTCTTTGGTAGATCTTCCACCTTAATTTGGATTTGATGATAGCTTGACTTTGAATCATTTCGAGAAAATACTTTTGCTCCTCTCAATTGATAAAAGAGATCATCAATCCTTGGTAAAGGATATTTGTTCTTAATAGTTACTTTGTTTAATTCTCTATAATAAATACAGAGTCTCATTGAATCATCTTTCTTCTTAACAAACAATACCTTTACTCCCCATGGTGAAACACTAGGTCTGATAAATCCTTTATCCAACAATTATTGCAGTTGCACCTTTAATTCTTTCAATTCCATAGGTGCCATGCGATATGGAGCTTTTGATACTGGTTCAGTTCCGGGTATCAAATCAATAGAAAACTCCACTTCTTTGTGCGGGTGTAATCTAGATAATTTATCTGGAAATACACCCAGTTATTCACATACCGTTCTAATAGTATGAATATCTAATTCTTTATATTCACCATTAGTTGGTCCAAGAATACATCTGTTTAACTCTATATCTTCTTCATTTTCAACTTCAATTGCTGTTGTCCTACTCTCGACTTTTTTGAGTATTTCACCCCTATACTCCTTCTTTTTCCTTGGTTGTTAACAAAAGATATATTTTGAGATGACAATCAACCTTTACTTTACAGTAGTTGACCATGTCATACCCAGAATAATATCATATTTCTGCATATCTGCCAAGATTAAATCAGCAGACGATTCATGACCTCCAATCTTTAGTGGATACCTCTCATCATCTCACGAGTTATCACCAAATCTCCCGTTGGTTTAGCAACTCGTAATTTCTCATTCATGGTCTCAATTAGAAATCCTACATGTCTTGCTAATCCAGCATTTATGAAAGAATGCGTTGCTCCCGTGTCAAATAAAGCATATGCAGTCTGATCTCTCACTTGAATTGTTCCTATTTATCATTTATTAATTATATGTTTTTTTTATTCATAAAGATATTTATTGTGCCTCTTATCGTGTCTGTGTTTAATACTATAACTTTAGAGAGGCAAAAATGTAACAACATACCTGCAGTGAGACCATAGTCATCAAGGTTGGCTTCTTCCCATATATTTCCTTCATCTTCCTCTTCTAATTCCACATCTTCAATTGGAGTTCCATACATAGCATAAACTTAAGCTGCTGTGGTGGCTTTGCTAGCATTGGTATTCCCATTTTTGGATCCAGTCACACCGACTACTCCTTTAGATTGTGAAGGACTTGCAGTTGTATGTATCCTTTGTAGGCAATGAGTTGATATGTGCCCAACCTTTCTACTAATGAAACAAGTCGCACCATTGTTCTTTGGGAAAGTGGAAACCATGTGTCCACTTTCACCACAATAATAACATTTTTACTGAAGGTGTGGGCAGTTTCTTGGGTAATGAGCACCCTTGCACTTCTAGCATGAAATATTACTTCTTTCAACATTTCCACCTTTCATGTTTCCCACAGTTTTAAAGAACTTCTTTTTCTTAAGAACAAAACTCGTCCCTCCATCATTATGAGTTCTTTTACCAAATGTCTGCGCACGTTTTCCATATCTTTCAACCTCATACTTCTTTGCACGCTTAATGATTCGAGCTTTCTCTAACATAGCTACAAAATATGCAATCTCAAACTCAGCCAGTCTCCTTTGAAAATTTGGCTCTAACCCGGCCATAGATGTTTGTCTCTTTAGCTCATCACTATCTTGATAAGCATCTGGAGCAAATTGCAACAACTAATTGAACTCATGTTCATACTCATCAATTGTCTTACTACCTTGTGTCAAATTCATCAAATCAGTACTGTACTTTGCCTTTAGGCTACTTGGCAAATACTGCTTTAGATACTCTCTTCTAAATACTTCCTAGATAATGGGTTATGGAAATGTCCTTTGCTTGGAATTCCACCATATTCTTGCTCTTAACCTTAGCAAATATGTTCCATACGGTAATTTCAAAGCTTCCAGTACTTAGAAAACATCAAGAGATCATTTTATCTAAGCTAACCAGTCCTCAACTTCTTCTGGCTTTCCTAATAGTCCTTCAAAGTACCTGTTGTATTTAATGAATTTCGGCAACCAGTTCCTTTGAGGATGCAATGGTGGTGGTGGTGGTAATTCTTGTTCATATCAAGGCGGTCCTTGCACCTCAATAGCAGATTCATCAGGGTTCACTGGTTCATTTTCCTGAATTTGAACTGGTGTAGTATGCCTTTCATTTCCTTTGGGGGGTACTGGAGGCATTGCTGGCGCCTCAACTGGTGGTGTTGCCTCTGTTGCTTGCATATTTTTCAAAGTTTGTAAGATCAATACATTTTGTTGTTGAAGATTTTGCAAAACATCTTCTAATCGGTTTTGGGTTGGTGTAGGGGCATTTGCTGGTGGATTTTCAAATATTCTCACCTTTCTACTTCGATCTCTCCCTCTTAGCATTCTATTAGCATTAAGCATATTATCTAGATTAATTCATAGTTCATGTTTACTAAAAGACATGAAAGACGTTCATATATATATATATATATATATATATATACATTTAGATAACCAAAACATTTATAATATTATATGGTTAGTGCTTTATGTACATTCCAAAAATTGCACTAGCTTTACTCCTAACTTCTTCTAGTGGTAGCATCAAAAGATAGATATCCATCGTCCTACATATCATATACGATGTATACATACATACCAGTAAAAGTCCATCAAAATATCGTATCTCTCATATCATCCATAAAAACAAACATATCATGACTCAAAGCTAAATCTGACTCTATGGGCTATGGTACAAATGTCCCTTGCCCTTCTCCTGATGGCCTAACTGAGGGTAATGGTCCTTCACCTCGGAGCTACTATCACTGATATCGATCCTCCCCTTTCGATCCCCTAGTGGCACTAAGGTCAAATCTGTATCCATCATCCGAATACATCTAGGAGCAGGCTTCTGGTCATCCATGGAACTAGGTGGTGATATCTCTCTCTTAATCCAACCTCCATGTGTAGTCCTGATCGATCGTGCATAATTGTAATTAGAAACATATTTCTTTGCTTCCATCCTTCTTTTCTTTCCTTCTTTCTCATATAGCAAAGTGGTGGTCACACTCTACATATAAACTATAGTTTGAACTGTTGCTTATTTTCTCTTGCCAGGTAGTTTAAGAGAACGTCTGCTCTCGCTTTCCTCCTCTAGAATAATAGGGGGTCTATCTGATAAAACATCTCTAGGAAAGCTGCATCTGACCATATGAGTCAACATCCAATCATCATTGTAGGTACTATCCTTCCGAACCAGAATATGATCATGTCTAATGTCATGTGCATATATCCAATCTCCTCTAATAGGTATCCAAACTCTAACATCTAGTGGATATGGCTGATACTATAAAAGCTATATTATCTATCTCTAAGCCTCTACCTCTAGATAATCAATCTCTCAAATCTGTAACGAGTCTCTATTGCTGTTCCATAGTTGGAAAAGCTTTTTCCATTAGAAATAGCCAATTCTTTAGAAAAGGTTGTAATCCTCTCTTCCATGTACTAAGAATCTCAATCGACGCCTGTAATTTGTAAGTGTCTCTTCCTCTATCATACTAAAAATTTGTCATTTAATATGACAAACAGTTGGATTAGTCTACACATAATAAAATATGCATGATTAGTAATCACACAGATTCTATCCCAAGTTGTGCATCTAACACTACCCATAACTACCCAACTAAGCTAAAGGGTTCTAATTAGATCTAAACTCGTGCCATTATCACTACATTACCAATTTATTTTCTTACACACATTTGTCTTTCTCATACTAGCAACCACGCTCTGATACCAACTTAAAACTGTCACGTTCTGAGGATACCCTAGTAGTAGTAAACAAGCTACACTTGATTACTGTCACTAGTTTACGTTCAGAGAATGACATATTTTCAAACAATATGATCTTTTAGTTACTTTCATAAGAAATGATAAAATACATGTAAGTCATAAATTAGTAAATAACTATCATTTCAGTGCTTGAATATTACAAACCATACTGTTTTTTTTTTTCTAAAAGTTTCTAGACACATAACCGGTAATCTAAATACTAACTAGTTTAGAATAAAAATAAAAAACAAGAATTTATCCCATAATCTTTCATGAACTTTTAGTCTTGAAGTTCTTACCGGAGCTAAACTCTTGAAAGTGACCAGCCATGGCCTAAGTGTAAACTTGAAAGGACTGTTGGAGTGTGAGCAAAACCACGGGTTTAGTGAATAACCAGAACTTACCACATATTAAACAAGTTATTACCAATCATATGAAATGCATCATTCGAGCATATGTACAAATACAAGCTTGGATAAGCCGAAATCCAAAGCAGGATGAAAATTTATGCCCTCTCATTGGGATTGAAGGAACACAATACTATGGCCTACCTACCTAGGAGAGACTAAGCATATAAGAAAGCAACAATACTCACTTTAATTATCACTTTGAATTTATCATGTCTTTAACACTCATTTCCTATTTTAACTTTAGAAACTCTACTAAGTGTTAGTCATTACAAGTAATACCATAAGCGGTGTCCTTCATTTACCATTTAGTTCCTATAATATCAACAGAACAAAGGTAATCTTGCGAATAACTAATAGCTTCCTTGCCTAGATAAACTAAACATTATCAGAGATCCGAAACACTAACACGTAGTAGGCTACCACTTACTCAAATGCTGCTTATGCAAATCATGTAATGCATGTTTATTTCATTTATGGTATTATTAAGGTGATCAATCATTACATAGACAAGCAACATGTTATTCAAGCAATGTGATCATACAAAATGTTGTTATTATTATCATTAGAATAGCTTAGCAATCAATAATTTATACAGTAAACAATTCCCGTAACCCATATAGCAAATTCAGGTTATTACCTTTCATTAATGAACAAGCACACATAATGTAATAAGACTGAGTTACTTACCTACTCATACTGGCTAGTCGTAATAGTCAGCTGGGAAATCCTCTATAGTTTCAATTTCACTTATTGAGATGAATAAAATATCCATCAATAAAACATAAATTATAGAACTAAACTCCTATGAGTGTCTAAGTGTCCTATATAGGTATTGGGTTTTCTTTCTATTACTATATTGGTACTTTAATGATCCTATGATAATAATATTTATTATTATTGCTATTTTTATATTGTTCTTTATCTAGCCCATTATAGTAACTTGTATTTATTTACTATTGTTTAGTGTCATCGTGTTTCTCTTAATCTACTTCATATAATTTTCTTATTATGTATAGGTATCACATTATTAAAAAATTTAGCTTATTTAAATTTCCATTCTTATGTATAAAATATGTATTTTACAATTATTATACTTTATTTTCATTTATAAATTATACTAATATTAACAATAATGATAATAATATTAGTAGTAATAATAATAATGATAATTATAAAGTAATATGCTACTAATACTAATATTATTTTGCATAATAAATATATTAAATAGCAGTAATCTTAATGACAACTATAATAATAATACATCTCATAATAATAGTAATAATAATAATACATCTCATAATAATAATAATAATAATAATAATAATATAATAATAATAATAATAATAATATCTTTAGTGATAATAATAATAGTAGTAGTAGTAATAATAATATTAATGTTGATATCATTAACAATAATAATAATAATTTTTAATTTTAATTTTGGAACTAAATCATATTTTTAGAATTTAATTTAATTTAATTTTAATTTTTTTATTTGGGGTCGAGAGGTACATGACTTGATACACGGCCGTGTACTAGCCATGTTTCTTTAAAAACACAGCATGGATTTGATGCCGAGAGGAACACGGGTAGTTTATTTCCCTATGTTCTAGCTGTGCTCTTCTACGGATTTGTCTTCTTTGTCTTCCTTGTTGGTTTTGATCTGATTTTCATATTTTTTCCACATCCAAGTTGTATTTAAAGTGTTCCTAAGTATTTACACATGATATATATACACACATATCATCTTATAACACATCGACATGTCCATGATCCTTGTTTTGTGATAAAAAAGGGTGTAACTAGGGTTTTTCACACTTATCTTATTTTGGATGATTTGAACTTTGTTTTTGAGTTATTCTTGAACCTAGGATCAACAAATCTTTGTTCAAGTTAGTGTTCTAACATAATACTAACTAGAAAAACGAAATTACTTACCTTGTTCTTCCCTTTTAAGCATGAAGTTGTATTTTAATGGAGTTTGTGTTGTGTTGGAGTTGTTGATTGTTTGATGATTTGCTTAGAACAAAATTTTAGAGTTTTTGTTGCTGTTGTTGTTGTGGGGTTTTAAGTTGTTGTTTGATCTACATAAAGAGCTTTGTTTTTAGTTCATTAAATATATATATGTGTGTGTGTGTGTGTGTGTGTGTGCGTGTGTAAGGAGTGGTAGAAGTGGCTGACAAAGAAGAAGAAGTTTTCTTCTCCAAATGCAACTTGATTTTTGCATTATTTGCAGCAATTATTGAGCTTGCTTTGTTGGACAAAAAGGATTGGTTGTTGAGTGTTGACTTGTTGACTTACGTGTGCAATTTGGAACAATTTTCGACTATGAGAAGTTCAATGTAATTTCAGCCACATACTTGTTGCAATTTGCATTGAATTGTGTAGAATATGGCATCGTATATGTGTAGTATATGTGTATACATATTAATATAATATTAGTTAGTTAATAATTATCTAGATTTTAGGGTAGTTTATTAAGTTAAATAGGTACAAACATGATAGCCAACTTTTTTTTTAGTTGTATCTAATTCTTTATAAATAATTTGCTAGAAAAAAAGTTTTAAAAAAGCGTCTGTATCTATAATCTACCAACAAACAAACAAATTCATAATTTTTTTAAGTTACCGTGAACCTTCCGTTTTTGTAATCTACTGCCTAATCTACTTTAATAAAGAAAAATAAATTAAACTTCAAGATGTTTTATTATGAAGGCTAAAACCTCATCTTAATAAGGTAATAATGCAAATAAGAAAAAATGTCACTTTACTGTAATTGTAATTTCATTATAACTTTATTCCTTATGAATGGCTATGACGACGTTCACTTAACCATAATAGCAATGCCATAAAGAATCCCTATTATTAAAAATATTAAATAGTCATTCATTTCTCAAACCTATGAATGAAAATTTAATACTGAAATTTTTTTCTCAAAATATCTCAATTTAAATAAAAAATCAACAAAGGAAAATCACATTACAACTCTATTCTATTCATTAGTAATAGAAATTATATTACAGCCTTATTTATTTAGCGAAGTGAATGAGCCATAATTGTATCTTTTCTAATAAGAAATGTGTCCAAAAAGTGAAGTCACTATTAATTAGTCATTAGGGAGATGGAGACTTATAATTTAGAGGCAATATATGCTTTTGACAACAAATTATTCGCTCAATAATGGCTATTTTTTTTTTTTTTTGTCAAGAGTCTTGTAGCTTAGTGATATCTCCTCTGATTTCTCATGTAAGAGGTACCAAGTTCGATTCCCCCCTCTCCAATTATTGAGATGACCTAACCCTTAGGGTTCTTAAGGGTATGGTGTTTCACCGTACACATCGCTTCCAAGCAACATGTGTAAGGCTGTTGATAACTAGATGAGTTTACCAATCAAATTTTAGTTATGAAATTATGATTAGAATCTTTAATAAAACCATAAGGTATTGAAGGACGATTTACCAATTATTTAGAAACCAATAAACCAACATGTAGAAAAGTGCTTTAAGAAAGAGTAAAATGAAAATCTAAAATCTAAGATAGTTTAAGATAGTAGCCATAAAAGGGGAGTTAGGCTTAACCCTATTACAAAGTCTAGCACTCAGTTCAAAGTACTAAAATAGTTAAAGTTTACGTTCATCCATTAAAATAAAACATGATCATTCACATAGTTTTTCTCGAATTTATATGGCCTCCTACTCGTCTATATTACTCTCCAAACTCGTCGGTCCCATAGCCCATGAAATCATAATGAAGGTCTACGAAGTGATCATTATCGATACCTAAAATAGGAAAAAGTGGGGGTGAAGCCCAATACATGGTAATCAAACACATATACGAATGTCATGCATGCCTAGGCTAATAAAACATATACTAATTAAGTTTAATTAAGTATAAGTTAGCAAACAAGTATCCTCAACATCTTAGAAATATAAACACTCACAAGAGTACTCAAGATTTCGCCAAACAAAAGGGGTAGGGTTCCCTTAGCAGATCAAGCACTGAAGAAGGGGGTTTGATAAGTTCTTAGAACTTACTAGAAAAGAAAATAAGGAAATAGTCTCGTCTTGGTCATCTCCTTACAGGCTGCCACCGATGAGCACGTTCCGTTATGATGCTTTATACAGGGTCCCATTACGTCGCATAACTCATCACAACTTCGTACTTGCTTCTAGTTACTTGCTTGTTCCCGAAAATTTCCTTATCGACTACCCTTCGAACCTAACTATGCATCGATGGGGGCCTAAGCACCTAAACTATTGCATCATCCCGAAGTTATGATTAGACTCGCAACCTAGTCTGGAGGTACCACTCCTTGAGTAAATGGCTAAACAACAACCAATACTCAATTAAGCCAAATATAATTTCTTAGTTTGGTTATTAATACTATCTTACCAAGAAATACAAAATTATTATGTATCTGTTTTTCGGTTCAAGCTGGTTATCCGTTTCCAAGCTCGATGTCCAGTAACTGTTCATAATTAAAATTGAAATCAGCTTATGGTTATTTATCTTTAATCCTTTTGTTTGTAATATCTAGGTCACTTTGACTTAATCATTATACTTAAAGGTCATGTTTAGAGGGTTATTTAAGTCTAAGGAAGAAGTTAGATTAAGTTTTGTTTTATTTAAACAAGGATCAAAGAAGGAGAAAGGGGCTGTTAAAGAACACGACTTATACATGGGGGGACGTATCACCCCTTGTTCTTGTACATGATGGAATAGGTCAGCCATGTATTGAGCGTGTGGTACACGGGGTGAAACATGATGTCATGTTCCCCTTGTGCTGTTTTGAGATCAAAGGCGTTGGTTTAGAGAGAAGCACACTTGGATAGGCCACCTCATGTTCTAACTGTGTTTTTTAGGGAACTTAAACTCAGGAAGAAGCATGAGTGAAATACGGGTGGATGTATGTCCCCATGTTCTTCTGGGCTTCACTATGTTTTGAGACGAGAGAGAATCACAGTTGGGTACATGACCTCATGTACCTATCGTGCTCTTCTGGGATTCAAAGTATTTCAAGAACAAAGAGAAGCATGGGTAGATACACAACTCGTGTACATGTCATTTTTCTAGGTTTATCTTGTTTCATACTTTTATTTTTTTTTTTTTGTTGAAAACGTGTTTTAGAACAACTTTTGGTGATCTTAGAGGTATTAAAAGGTCGTGTTTAAACCTAGTCTCATCCATTTTCATTTTCAGTTCGTTAAAACATTGTTGCTTGAGCTAAATCTAGGCTAGTAGAGACTACTCCTGCAAATATTAAAAGATAAATTAGGGATAACGGGGTTTATGCGGTACAACCACTTTGACGCTCAAGTTAATCTATGGGTGAGAGTAAAGTGGATGCAAACACAATGTCAGATAAGTTGTTTTTCTATCTACACTATATGTTTTCTTTCCTGTCCTTTTTCCTTTTCCTTTACTGTTCCTTGTCCCTTTGCTAGGAGAGAGAAGGAGAGAGAGAGAGAGAGGGAGGGAGGGAGGGAGGAAGGAGGAGGTGTACTTATAGGGTTGTAGGGTCATATTAAGATACCTAGTACAAGGACATTACCATGTATGTAGGTGGCAATCGGATTGAAGGGCTTGATGTCATGGAGCATGGTCGAGTTGTTGATGTTCCTCTGATCACGAGATGCGACTAGGACGTATGGTGCAATAGAGGAAGATGGGGAAATGAGGTCAGGTTGGATCGAGGATGAGCTGGTTGACCCAGCGACTTAATGAGCTCAGAGAGGTGTCCTAAGTTGTGGACCTGAGGTCAAGTCTTGTATCTCCTCGTACAGTTGAGGTGTTATGTTCTTCGATAGCTCCGCAATTAAGATGGACCGAGTTGCTGCTTTCATGGGCTATTGAGGGCAGGGGTTCCTAAGCCACAAAAGATAAAGTGGGCTTAAGGATATATTTTATCATCAACATTTGTCTTCCCTCTTGTTGTGAGAGCAAGAAGAGTGTACACCTACAAGGTCGTTGGCTTTAAGAAGTTCGTCTCAGAGAGAACCATTGGATTTTCTAGTGGAGTATTGTACCTAACATGCTTCGCAGTATCTGAGGGAGTATGGTATTTCCAAGGGAACCTATGAATTTTAAAGTTCCTGATAATAATTGTGTCTAGGTCTAATAGTTGTGGCAATTGGCCATGACGTCAGAACCTAAGGCCTGCTCACAAGTTTCGAAGGGGCTGGGCTTCTCTACTTCCCCCATTCTTTTATAAATACCCATTTTTTGTGAAAAGTTCTAGCAGCATTTTCCGCATTTCATTGAGAGATTTTTTAGACATCTTTCTCATCTTTAGTTCATAGGTGTTCTCCAAGTTTCTTTAGGATGTTGAGCTCAGGTACTTCTGTCACCCAATCCTTTTCACACGACTCCATTGATAAGGTTCAGTGGTTCGCCTACGAGGTGGGGAGAGAAGAGGGTGATACTGCATAGAGGTTAGGTGGTGTGGAGTCAAGCAGCACATGTATGTCGAAGAATGGAGGCTCGGTTTCCATCAGTGGCCATGAGGAGAGGCTAGGTAGGTCTCCAAAATCGATGCTAAGGCACCGAGGTGCTTCAGGTGTGATTTCCTACACTAAGTTGGCCAGGAGGGTATATCGGGGTCCGAGAGATGTGTATCCATCTGAAAGCCTTGGGAAAATGAAGGTCGTTCCTTTGTACTCAAACGTAGCATGGGAGACGACCCCAAGGGCGATCGACCAAACGGGATTTGTAGTAAGCTATCAACGGAGGAGATCGCAGCTATATTTGAGTAGGAGATGTGTGATGCTCCTCAGGAATGGGTAATCAAGAGACCTAAGAAGTTGAATCGTGTGTGCCTTCTCGGTGGTCGTTAATTTTCTTTGTACAAGAAAGCATTCGAGTTTAGGTTAAGGATACCCTTTAATCCTTTTTAGAAGGAGTTTTTTAATTATCACCGTCTGTGCCTGGTGCAATTGCTACCCAATGCTTGGTGAATACTGGTGGCCTTTGAGGCCATCATTCTCAACATCTCGGTGTTACTTACTACAACCTTATTTTGGCAATTTTTTCTTTACAACAGGTTGTCGAAGGGTGGTGGTACTTCGCCAAGTAGCCTAAGTGTCCTCAGGTTCTTACCAGACTTACTAGTTTGAACGAGTTTGATTGTAAGCATGAGTTATGGATAGTCAAGCTGGAGGATGGCATGGAACAAGGTTTTGATTTCTGGGTCAAATGGTGTAAGCCTATTCGTGAGAAGTCCCAATTCTTGATGGCGCATGATGCTAGCGGGTTGACGATATTAGAGGATGCTCTATGAGTGCAAGATGGAAGGCTATATGATGTTGCAATCATTGTGAGGAACTTCATGAATGGGAGGCTGATTACCGATGGAGGTGTGGCGTAGTTATTCACGCAATCGAGTTGTTTTTCTCTTTCTCTCCCCCCTCCCCTGTCGAATCGAGCTCTGGGGAAAAGGCTTTCTTTGCAGTCGAGGGTACGAGCTATTGAGCTCGGCTAGGCTGGTGTTTCTACTATGATGCTTACTTGTTTATTTGTTTGTTTTTTTTTTGGCTCTGTTTTTCGCTTATTTGAATATCATTGTAACTTGATGTGATGTACTTGTCCCTTATGAATGGATTTTGTTTCTCTCTGACCTATTCTTTGTTCAATAATTTGAATCTCCCTATGCTGTCTTGTTGTGCTTGATTGATCATTTCGACCTTGTTTTTTATTGGATTGCTTCGCCTAGGTTTTGTCACGTTTTCCCAAGACTAGCCATAGGTTTGTAGGTACGACTTTCTCGAGCGGATGATGGTGTCTTGCTAAGGGGTTACGTGCGTCAAAAAAACTTTCTTTTCTGATGCTCATGGATTCCGTAGGCATGATTGAACGGTTGAGGAGAGTCGTGCTTGAGATCTTCAATATTTGGTGGCATTGAATGTTACATCCACAAGAGCGTTTTGGCTCTATAAATACCATTGTTATGTGAATTTCTTCCCCAAAGCAACATCCTTGATTTTATACATCGTTATCATCAAGGTCATATTAATTATACACTCAGTGAAGTTGTGAGTAGTCATGGGAGCCATCTTCATTATGCTTCAGTGGCTTAAGAGGTCGAGCTCATGGGGGGTTTCCTTAGTTGAGGTGTCAAGAAGTCTTGCTGTCTCTGTTTAGATGAGTCAAAAGTCCCGTGGTCCCTGTTTATGCAGACCGGTCATCTAGGTCGCGTAATGTGTTGGGCGTGTTGCCTAGCACCTACTTCCCGTTTTTTACCTTGGTAGTTTGGTCTAGGGTTGTGCTTCTCCTCTGTGGCTCTTGAGACCGAATTGTCGCTGACAGTCACTCTTAGGGTTGGCTGTGATGACTATAATAACACCTTATGCATGAACAAAGGTCTGTCCTCGTCCAACAACTTAGGGCGAGTTCGTCGTGGAGAGACTATCCGATTCCTTTTCCTCATTTCCAATCAAAATCATGTGTCGTCCTTGATGGAAGATGGGGGGTGTTGGAGATGAGGGGTGATGATCTCCTCTTTAACCCTAGCTTTGTGTTGTCATATTTGTTAAGGGCTTAATGGGAGAGTGGACTTCAATCCTTGTTATCTTAACAGTGCCAAGCTTTGGTCCAGCTAAGATTTACTGTCGTTATTTGATAGACAAGCTCAGGTTGATGGACAGGGAAGTGAAGTCATGATCGACCTAAACCCATAGGAGGACTTTTCTTATGGATAAGCCCAGTTGGATTGTGGTCGGGTGGTTATAGGAGAACTTTTCTGATTTGAGGTTAAGATCCATTTGGGATTCTTGAAGTCACAGTTGAGTTTAGCTTGAAGAAGCTTGTGTTCATTTGAACACTTGATTGTATTAGTCGGAATGCCAAAAATTACCTTAGCCGTGATGCAGGTCAAAACTACTATAATAGTTTGATTTAATGAAATCAATGAGTAATTATTTGCGATCTTAACTTCTCATGTTTTGGTTGTATTTTTCATCTTTCTCATTTTCTTCATTAGCTTGTTTGCATGGATGTTTGCTTGACCACAGGGGGAGGGGGGTGCTTCTTGAGAAGTGGCTACCCGAGGTACTGAGGGGCCTTACCCTTAAAAGGGAGTTACCAAAGCTCTTGAGTGGGGTTAACCTTAAGAGGGAGTTGCCTGAGCTCACGAGGGAAGTTACCCGTAAGAGGGAGTTACATGAGCTCACGAGGGAAGTTACTTCGAGCTCATGAAGGGAGTTACCCTAAGAGGGAGTTACCCTAGCTCACAAAGGGAGTTACTCGTAAGAGGGAGTTACTCGAGCTCCTTAGGTCGTTTAAGTTGCAAGAACTTATTTCGAACATCATCATGGCAAGATCTTTATAGAGAATCCTGATTTCATTTGCAAATGCTTTTCTTTTTACATTTTACTCATATGCAGGTTACTTGCTACTTAAAGAACCTTCTTAGATTGTTGGCATTCCAGGTCCTAGGGACGAGTTCGCCGTCTAATGTTTCAAGCTTGTAGGCTCCATTCTCCAAGACTTCTTTCACCCTTACTAGATCTTCTCAGTTCAGGGCAAGTTTTCCATGGGCTTCTTCTGAACCCATTACTTCTAATTTTCTACAAACGAGGTCTCTTGAGAGAAAAACTTTATGCCAAACCTTCTTGTTGTAATATTGCACTACTCTTTATTGATATGCGGTGATTCTCTTGCTCATTATGTCGCGAGTTTCCTCAATAGTGTCGAGTTTGGCTTGGAAGCTGACCTCATTGACCGATTCATCCTATGAGGCTACTCAGATATTGTGTAGTTCTAGCTCCATCAGCAAAACAGCCTTAAAATTGAAGGTGAAACAAAAGGGAGTCTCGTCGATGGATGTACATTGGGTGGTACGGTATCTCCACAAAATACTAGGCAGCTCATCTGCCTATTGTCCACTTTATTGGTCTACTCTAGCCTTAAGACTTTGCATGATGATTTTATTGATCGCCTCGACCTGGCTATTGGCATGCGGGTGTGCGACGGAGGTGTAGTGGGGCATAATGTCGTACTTAGTGCAGAAATCCTTGATTTTCCTGAAGCTGAATTATCTTTCGTTATCCATGACTATGGAGTGCAAGACTCCAAATTTGATAATGATGTTGGTGTAGATGAAGCGTCGGACATTTGTGTCTGTGACCTTTGCTACTGCTTCGGCTTCTACCCATTTGGTCCGAGTATGTTAACCCCCACATGGCGAATGGCTACGAGCTGGTGAGGCAGAGTAGGTCGGAACTTGGGGTGTGAGTAATGGGAGTGATCTTTTGGCATCGTTTATAATGTTGGAAAAATTCTTTTGCATCACTCTTCATAATTGGCCAAAAGTAACTAGCTCATATAACTCGGTGTGCAATAACCAAGCTTTGACATGATTGCTGCATTCATTGACATGGAGTTCTTCGAGAACCCATTGTCCTTCCTGTGGTTGTAAGCATCGGAGAAGGGGGAAGCAGAAAGCCTTTTTATACATAACTCCATTGATGGGAGTATAGTTAGTTGCTCGACACATCAATTTTTTGGCTTCAACTTTGTTCGAGGGTAAGGTGCTGTCCTTGAGGTAGTTTGCTATTGGTACCATCCAATTTAGGGGCGAATCTTCGCGGTGTAGGTCAAGCACCTCATGGGGTCGTATCGCTGTAGACTTTTTGGGTAGATATTCAATGATACTCTCTTTTCGACCTTCCTAGGTTGGGGATATCATTGACCCCAATTTTGAAAGTCTATCAACGTCGGCATTGTCGATCTATGGGATCTTGACTATGTCCCATGAAGGTAAGTTCCTCGTGAGAGATCGAATTGCTTCCAAGACTTGGGCTTTGATGGCGTCTCGAGGCTGATACTAAACGTCATAGGTGCTTAAATCAATGGCATACTTCATTATTCTCCCTGATACATTTGGTTTTTGGAGGACTGTTCTTATTGGTACATCAGTGAGTACGACAACCTGGTGTGCTTTAAAGTAGGGGCGCAAGCATCATGCAAATATCACAACCGTTAGGGTAAACTTCTCCAACTTAGTATATGTTAGTTCTAGGCCCTGGAGGATGTGGCTAATGTAGTATATCGGTTGGTGTTGCTTTCCTTCAGCTCATGTTATCGCTCACTGCAAGGTAGAAGATACAAGGTTTCGCCCACCATCAGGGTTTTCAAGATTAACAGCGAAGAGAGATATTATTTCAACTCATCGAAGGCCTGTTAAGATTTTTTCTATCCATTCGAACTTGTCTAGCTTCTTAACGATTTTAAAGAATTCGGAGCATCGGTCTGCAGTTTTAGGGAGAAACCTACTCAGTTATTCTACCTGCGAGCTACTGCAACTCTTTTTATCGACTTAGGAGGGCTCATTGCTAGCATGGCTTTAATTTTTCTGGGATTTGCTTCGATGCCACTTTGAGATACCACGTATCCCAAAAACTTTCCTGCTGAGGCTCCAAACGTTCTCTTTTGAGGATTTAGCTTCAAGTTATAGAAGCAAAGTCGGTCGAAGGTTTTCTAGAGCTCATGTAGATGATCCTTGGCTTGTTTACTCTTTACAATCATGTCATCGACATAGACTTCCATGTTGTCACCAACCTATCTGAGGTTTGAACATCTTGGTGACTAACCTCTGAAAGGTGGCACCGACGTTCTTCAATTTGAAGGCCATCATCTTATAACAGTATGTGCCAAATGACATAATAAATGAGATGTGGACCTCATTCGAATCCTTCATTTTAATTTGGTTATAACCAGAGAAGGCATCCATGAAGTTCAACAGCTTGTGTCTGGAGGTATTATCAACAAGTTAATCAATCTGCGGTAAAGGGAAGCAATCCTTTGGACATGTTTTGTTGAGGTTAGTGTAATCTACACACATTCGCCATGTGCCACTGGATTTCTTGACTAGTATTATGTTGGCTAGCCAAGTGGGGTATTTCTCCTCCTTGATGACTCTAGCTCAGAGCAACTTCTAGACTTCTTCTTCGATGGTGGCTTGCCTCTCAAGGGCGAAGTGTTGGATTTTCTAACAAACCAACCTTAGGGCGTTGTTGATGTTAAGTTGATGTGCGATTATGCTAGGGCTTACGCTTGTCATGTCGACTGTTGACAGGGCAAATACATCCAGCTTGCCTTTTAAAAGGCGATCAAATCTTTTTTTGACATTAGGGAGGAGAGTTGCTTTGACATTGACCTTGTGGTCGGGAGTATCGTTGAGGGCGACCTCTTCCCCAAGCTTGGCTGGTTTGTTAAGTTATTCGAGGTTATGCCTAGATTTTGCTTTGATTGTGCATATATGATCTCCTTTTTAAAGCTCTGATGTACAGTTATCGGGATTGTTCCTAGTCTTCATACGCCTATTCCCACTGGGTAGGGAATTTAGCTTTAAGGGGAGGTTGGGAGATGATCATGGCGAATATGGATTGACTGGCCATACCTAATATGGCATTATAGGGAGAACAATAGTCAACCATGAGGAAATCTATTAGATGCTTGATCCTGTATGGCTCCTCTTCGAGCTGGAGAGGCAAGGTAATGATGCTTCGAAGCTTAACAGGTCGGTTGTCGAAGTCGTACAACTCGTGATCATATGGCCTTAATTTCGACTTCAACTCATGTTTTGTCTATTCGTAGGCCTGATTGAAGAGTATGTCTGTACTGCTTCTAGTGTCGATCAATATCCTTTTGACTTTCTACCCTGATATATGGGCAGCAATAACCAGAGAATCCTGGTGAGGGGTTTTGGATTCCTTTGTAATCCTCATCGGAAAATGAAATGGTGGAGTTAATCCTTAACTTCTTTAGTTCCATGTTCATTACCAGTCGAGATGTTGTCATGCCCTATAGGGGTATCCTAAATGCAAACATACCATATAAGACTCTCGAATTACTATCCAAGTTTTTCGGGAGTCTCGTGTAGATGTAAGGTGTCCCTTTACGACAATAGAATACTCTATTCAATGGAGTTAAATAGTTTAATTCGACATTCAATAGCATTAGATAATAAACCAAAACACATAAGTAATAAGTTACAAAGTCTAAGGGGCATTCCCCCGCAAAAGAATATTTAAAGGTCCATTACAGTCATCTAGAGTCTCTTGGTTTCATGTGGAAGTCTAAACAATTTGAATACAACTTCTATAGGAAACGTCTAGCTCCTGTACCTGAGCTATAGCTTGTCTTGGTCAAAGCCAAATAAACTCGTGCTGCAACAAATAGAAACTATAGGAGCGTAAGCTATACTAGCTTAGTGAGCGAAAACTTCCATGATCACAATTGTAACACATTAATCAAACAAGTGATTAATCAAACAAATGATATGCATCAAACACGTGAATTCAATAAACATATGACCAGCCGGAAATCACATGTGGATGGACTTGCGCCCTTTATCCCAGGTTAGCAGATTAACGAATCCTGCGGTGCGATGCCGTTTAGGCTCACGGTCAACCAACTTATAAATTCGTTTTTATGGATCACGATTAACCAACTCAATAATTCGTTTTATGGATCACGATTAACCAACCTTTACACCGTTTAGGCTCACGGAAAACCAACAAATGCTAATGCTCCATCCCCATCGTGTTATGAATGAGTTCAATTTCATCTTCAATTTTGAATAATCAATTACCGATTCTTTTAGCTAACCAATCAGTATTTACAGACAGTCAATCCTAGCTCATCTATACAAGCAATGATTAATCACCCGGCTTCGATATTCTTTAATTTCAACTTCACATAACAACATCAGACATATATAATTCCTATTCAACCCCATCATGCATATTTATTTTATCTTTGCTAAGTAACTAGTGCAACTATCATTACAATCACAAACAATAATTGAAATCGGAAGTGATACACACTCGGCTATGGTTCGCCGGTCTTTTAGTAGTAATAGTCCGGTGGTAGAGAATCGTCGGGTTCGGAATCACCAAAAAAGGAAGAAATACCCTAATAAGTATTTCATCACTTAACTAACCCAAACTATATATCAAAACTTAATAATTTCGCAATTCTTGCTATTTGCGGAAGTCCCGACTTAAAACGGCCATAACTTGGTCATTTTAACTTTGAATTTCGCAAATTTTATATCGATTTTTATCTACTTCGAAAGATCTATCCATTTATAAAATTATTTTCAAGTTTTTAAAATATTTAGGTTACGAAATAGAGGGATCAGTTCTGATCAGTAACGGTTTCCATTTCTGAAAAATAGTTTTGTAATTGTTTGAAATGTTCCCACTTGATAAATCATTTATACATGCACTATGAATGATTTCCTAACATGAATGACATGTGATGAATTTAATGTATGCATGATCTTGATGATTCTTGCTAAAAGAAAATTTTAGAACTCTTTATTTTGCAAGACTTCAACAATAACTACTTTTTGAAAATATAGTTTTCTAACTTTTGACAACACTCTTGTGTTTTAGGATTAATTCTTAGGAATTTCTAGTTATCTTAGTTAAATTTGAGTCTTCATAACACATTCTACCTAAGACCTTAATTTTTACATGAAAATTTGCATTTCTCACTTTGCAAATATGTTTTCAAATAGGGTTTACTCAAAAATCCGAATTTTTAGGAATCTAATTTTTGAATGGTTCCTTTGGGAAAAAATTGTTTAATGCATCAAAATTTAAGACTTTATTATACCTATTCCTTAAGGACTTCATTTATTACATAAAAATTTTATTTTGAGCTTGGAAAATAGGTGTTTTCATGGTCTTCTTCCAAAATTACGAATTTCACAAGTTGATTAATAACTCAAAATTTTCTATCTTGTTTCTACTCTTCGTTTTACACATTAATCTCATCAAAACTCATTTCAACTTATAAAAATCATTACCTAATGATACCTATTACCTATACCCTTCATTTTTTACATAAAACATGAGTTTTAAAGTTCATACAAGGGTTTTTAAAATAGAGCTTTGAAGTCATACGAATTTTCCATTGAACATTTCTAACAAAAACTTTTCCTTTTTAAGTTCTTTGTCTTATCTACATAAAGATCTCCTAACTACAACATTTATATATATAAGATAAAGTCTTTATGAGCATTAATTTATGAAGATACAAAATATTCATGAGAACATAAATGTCAAGTATAATATGAGTGTCTAAGTGCTAAATCTACTACTTATAATGCATGAAAAGGAGTTTAAAAGCATGAACATATATTTTTATGTAAGATCTCTACTTTTATATGCATGAACATGATAATATCTCAACAAAAACTCATCAAACACAAGATCTACTCTTGTGATGGCTTGATATTCATGTATTAGCATTTTCTTATCCCTAGCAAATGCTCATGGGTATTTAAAGTGAAAATACTCATGAATAATCTTGCCATTACAAGATTAAATGGTAGAAAAGCCTAAGATTCATCACCTAAAGTTGGATTTGGTGAAGAAATGAAGCTTGTGTGTGTGTGTGATGGGGTAGTGGAGCTCACAGCAATGAGAGGAAAATAGAGAGAGTTTTGTGATTTTTTTGAACAAATGAAATAAAGTGAAGGAGGGAGAAAGTTAATGATTATTTTATATTAAGTGAAATTAGGGTTTGTTTGATATAAAAATGAGATAAATAAAAAAATTTGGAGGCCTTTGGGAGGGGGCATGCGCCAGCCATCTTGAGAGTAAGAGAGAAGGAGAGTTGAATTTGTTTTAAATTGGAATTTATGTAATAAAAAGTGTTAAATGTAATAATTTATTAAGAAACAAAAATTTCTTGGAAAAAAAATATAATGAGTGTTTGCAAGGATGTAAGACTAGGGTATGGGTTATGTGTGTAGTAGGTTATACTTGTGAATAGTAATAAATAGTAAACAAGACATTTACTTTATCGGTAATAAAGAAAATATGAGAAAAATGCTATAACTGTAATTTTTATAACCCGAAAAATTATAAAACTTATATTTTTGAAATCCTTATAAAATTTCGGTTCTAAAGAGTATTACAGAATATTTTTTTGAATTTCTAGTTCCGGGGCTCTCTTTTCCTTAATGGAGCTCGGGAAGGTCTGGAATAGAAAATTTTTCGAAATAAAAACTTTCTATGTTTGAAATATACTTTGAAATAATATTCCACATTAAATTATTTTATAAAATTTCTTTTAATATGAACCCAAAGGAAAGCTGGATCTAGGGTTTATAGGTTTCTCTTACAAAGCTTGAACTAATCCGGTTTAAGGTTTCGTTTTTCGGTTTCCAAAGTTTACTTGATTACTAGAAAAACCGGGGTTCACAGATGTACTGGGTGGTAATCTGGCTTTTGTCGAGGTGATGGGCTCACCTATGATGATCTTAATTTTACCATGACATAACCGGTGGGGACAAGGGTGATTTGAGTGGTCTTGGGTGACTAGCATCTTCTCGAGTTCATCAATTTTTCTCTTATGAGCCAGGGTTTCTGGCTTTCGGTCATGATCCACATACTATTTTAGCCAACCTCGACGTATGGCACCCTTTATGGCGCTTTTGAGCTACCAAAAATTGCTCACATCATGCTCGTGCTTTCGGTGATACTTGCAATATTCCTTAGAGCCTTTTTGTCATGGACTTAGTCTCATTGGAGGTGGTCGGGGTAGGAGGCCTCGGTTCCTTATTTGAAGAAACACATCATGTACAAGCAGTTTGAGACGGGTGAACTCGTCATACATTGAAAAGAGCCTTCGCTTATCTCCATATTTGATCCTTCGGTTTTTGTTAATCTGGTTGGAGTTTCTATGATCCCTTAGTCGATTCCTTTCCCGAGAGATATTATTAATCGCTCGGGCCTGAGCTGAGTGATTTTCGGTCTCTCTTTGGGCATTCCTTGTGTCTTCTTGTCAGATATACTTTTGGGCTTTCTTCCTTACCTTCTCAAGCATGGTAAGTTGACATTTAGAGAAGGAGTTGAAGAACGGGCTTTCAACAAGAAGCCCTTGTTTGATGGCTTCTAAAGCCATGCCTTGGTTAAAATTTCGGATCTCCAGATATGCCTTGTTAAACCTTGCTAAATAGTTACGTGGGGGTTTGCTAGGCCTTTATCATACTATGTAAAGGTAAGTGGCGTTCCTTTCCGATGGTTTGCTCGCCATAAAGTGCACAACAAAGAGATTGGTGAGTTAAGAAAATGAGCTTGCTATGTTTAGTTCGAGCTTGTTGAACCAAATCCTAGCTGCTCCTCGAAAGGTGGTAGGAAAAGTCTTACACCATATGGCATCTAAAAAGTTGTGTATCACTATAGTGGATTGGAATTGGGCAATGTAATCTTCTGGGTCCGTCGTCCCATCATACGATTTTGGAGTAGGGAACCTTGCTCCTGTAGGAAGCACTTTGGACTGGATTTCGAGCATAAAGGGCGTCTTACCCGATGGTGCTTTTATGACAGGCTCACCCTAGAAGCCTTCTTTGATAGTGGACAATCTTCCCATCATGTTGCATATTTCCTTCAGTACGTATTCCCTGTTAGAGTCGAGCTGTGTCTCTTTCGGGACAGGAGTGAGGGTGTCCTTGTCATCGTCCTGAACTAGGTAAGGATTCTTCATCCTTTCTCTATTAGGTTGATAATTGTCGACTTGGTGTCGAGCAGCGGCACAACTTGACTGCTGCAAGGCAATGCACACTTCTGATGCATTGTTTGCTGCTCTCGTAGGGCTACGCGAAGTGCGGGCCCCCCGATGATTGTCTTGAGATGGTCTAGGATTGTGAGACCATTCTTTAGCAAAGATTCTCGCCCTGGGGGAGCCTGTAATATCCTTCGTGGTTGCTTTCGGTCGGCTTCCCTCTACGTCTGAGTGATGATTGAATTGGGGAAATGCTTCTTTGCGTGCTGGAGGTGCATTCTACTAGGTATAAATCCTTCAACCCTTCTAGCTGTGTTATCCTTTCTTGTAGGAGGGCATTTGATCGTTCATTTTCTATGTTTTGATGTACTAAATGCTTGCATAAGTGTTCTAGCTCCAAAATCTGGCCTTTGTCTATAGGGCCAGCTTTAGTGACAGCGGTTGGACTATGACGCGGCATCTGAAATGTCTTAACATCAACAATGTGAGAAGTGGGTGGTAAGAGAGTGGAATCACCTTGATTCCTACTCTGTTGTGGCCTAGGCATTGTGAGAGGGCAATTTTATCGGGTAAGGTTATAAAAAGGTTTTTTGGAAAGATGTAACAAGAGAGTGTTTATCGATATTTAGTGGTCGACTTCCCATAGACGGTGCCAAAATGTTGTACCAGCTAAATCTGGGCTTGTAGAGACTGCTTCTGTAAACATTAAAAGACAAATCAAAGGGATGCTGAGGGTTACATGGCACGACCACTCTAACGCTCAACTCAATCTATGGGTGAGAGTAAGGTGGGTGTAAACAGAATGTCAGACAAGTTGTTTTTCCATCTGTACTATATGTATTTTTTCCTGTCTTCTTTCTTTTTCCTTTACTGCTCCTTGTCCCCTTGCTAGGAGGTAAAGGGGGTATTTATAGGTTTTTGGGGTCATACCAGAATACCTAGTATAAGGCCTTGTATTAGGTACGAAGGTGGCACACGGATTGGAGGGCTTGATGTTGTGAAGCACAGCGAGTTGTTGATGTCCCCTCGGTCACAAAATGTGACTAGGATATGTGGTGTAGTGGAGGAAGATGGGGAAACAAGGTCGGGCTGGATTGAGGATGAGATGGTCGACCCAGCAACATGATGAGCTTAAAGAGGTGTCCCGAGGTGTGGACCTAAGGTCGAGTCCCGTATTTCTTCGTGTAGTTGAGGTGTTACATTCTTTGATAGCTCTAGGATTGAGATGGACCGAGCTGCTGCTTTCGTAGGCTGTTGAGGGTAGGGGTTTCTCGGCTTTAAAAGACCGAGTGGGCTAGGGCTATATTTTACCATCAACAAACATTATTAGATCAAATTGAAAGCCTAAAACATCTAATTTTGACAGCAACCATCAAAATATCATGTTTTTCTCAAGAATTTTTAAAAGATTTCATATACAATCCATCATTTAACTTCTTGTAATATCGATAACTTCAACTTTCCATCCATTATATGATCTTATCCATAGTTTTAAACATAAAGCAATATTCATTTCCTCTCAAGGTTAATCTCTAACAAGATTTCAACTTGAAACATGTTCGTTTTACATTCTCACATCATCAGTTACCTTATCTCCTTATTATCACATCTTTATATCACTAAGAGTTGAGTTTAGGTCTTACCTAGTTGTTGTTGCAGCTATAAAAAGGGATTCTAAGCTCAAAACACTTCAAAGAACAACTTCCTTGCTACCTTCATTTCATACAAGCATCCCCATGTTAGAAATTATATCTAAAACACTATATACCTTGCATTTTAATGCTTGAAATTCTCACACTCGCCTTATTACGAATTTCTCTGAGTTTCTTGATCTTCTCCTTTTCCTAGTTTGGCTCCATTGTCTACATTTCCTAACATGAAATGGATAATCGTAGCTTATTAGTGTTAATCATCTTTTAATCTTACTTGGTTAGCATTAAGTGGAGGCTAGGGTCTAGGGTCTAGGGTTTCTTTCCTTAGGGTTGTAGTAGGTTTCCTAAAGAAATAATAGGGGAAAAATAAGGAGTATTTATATGGGGATAGTATCTAGGGCTTGTAAGGCTCCTTTTTAGAATGCCATATGGCGAAATCTCAACCCTTCATCTCCATTAGGTTTTTATGTGGTAAATTTTTCTAACTTAGAACCATCAAACAAACTAGCTTTAAACTTTTGTTTTAATTTGCCCACTAATTAATTTTATCTATTCTCTTGTTTAAAATCCTAAGTATTTTCTAGCCATTATATTCAGATTTTAAGTTTTTATGGGTGGTGCATGCATCATTTTAGTTGTAGTGGCAAAATAAATAAATAACAAATGAAAATAATGGCTAAAATTTTTATTTTTAAAGAAAGCCCTTCTCCTTCATACTACTGTTCGTATTTAATTACGTTAGTTTTGGCAATAATTGGTACTCTAGTGGACACATATTTTCTCTTTTCATTTTCCATTTTAATTAGTAGAGAAAATTTAATGTAGCTAAAATTTGACTTTTTTTTTTGACATAAAAGAGAGATTTTATAAGATTAGCCATTGTCATATACAAAAGAGGAAGTTGACTCAAACGAATCATTAATCATACTGTCTATTTTGAGTAGCTTCTGGAGATGGGAAGGGGGGTTACACCACCAATCCATTGGACACATCCCTCTCCTTGTCATAGAAGCTACCCAGTCAACTACTCTATTAGCTTTCCTAGGAACAAAAGAAATGATAAAAATATCTAGTATAGCAATTAGATAGCTCTTGATTTTGGCTAGATAGAGTTTTGTTGCCCAATGCACATTTGATTTGTTTCCCAAGCAAGCATTAACCACAGATAGACAATCTGATTCCAAATACACCTTTTCCAGCCCATATCTAAAGCAAAATCAAGGCCTATCAGCAAAGCTTTACCTTCAATTTCCTTTGCTGTGACCCCCGAACATATCAACGACCGGCCAATAATTAAATTCCCCATGTGATCTTTTGCTGCCAACACTGCTACCTTTTCTTTGCCAGATGTCCACGAGGCATCAACATTAACTTTCACTGTGTTGACTAAGGGTTTTGACACCTTTCCCTTTCCTCTTCCAAACCTTCATCCTCTCTCTCGATTCCTTCTCCATGTGTTTTAGGTCTTTAACCATCGATCGTGCATGGCTTAGGACACTTAGGGGCTTGATCTTTTTCCTCTCTATCACTATTTGCATCTTTCCACCAAATTTGACTTGAATTTATATAAATAAGAGGCAAAATCCAAGCAAGAGACACGCATGGGGCCGGGGGCTACTAATTGGCAATGGTTGTTTGATAATAGCCAGTGCTCGACAGCAGAATCGCTACTTATCTTGGCAACTTTCAATTTTGTGTTTAATGCATTGTTTTGGGATCTGACTCGAATGGTTGATCCAGACACGATAATGGATGAAGGGTGAAGAGGTCCAATTGGGTTCGATTGGGTTGGACGGGGTTAATAAGAATATAAAGATAATTTATGTATTAATTTAAAAAATTAAAAACGTGTAATTGCATTCAATTATAAGTTGACATAAATTAAAAATGAAGTGTTTCCTTCAATAAAACAGTACATATATATATAATTATATATATCATTTCCTTTGTAGTTTATAATAGTTCTATAATTCGGAGGACATCATAATAATTAAGGACCTATTATGTTTCCAATTGAATTTCAATCAAGTTTTTAACATTTTATTTTTAATTTTATTTATTATCTTAATTTTGCATTATAGCATAAAAATATTTTTAATTGTTAATAGTTGCTTTCTATGTAAATTCTTCTATACTGTATAAAAGAAGTACTTTACTTGTCATGTACATCATCGAATTTTTAGTTTTTTTACTTTTGATTAAACTTTTAGGAATTTTTACCTTTAGATTTTGGTGGGGTTTTTTTTTTTGGCTTCCTTGATCACATCTAGTCTTTTATAGCTACTGCATAAATGTAAATACTTGTACTGCATTGTTCTCGTACCGCATGTTAGTCTTAAAAGAGTTCATCAATGTTAATGGCCCACGAATCCCTCAAAGCTTTGTTCCTGAGTTGTACGGCCTGGATAATATATTAAAGGGCTTATCTCACCACCACTACCTAAATTTTTACCTAAGTATTCAATTAGATACCTAAATTTTAATTTAGTCAATTTACGAATATACTTTTCGTGTCTAAATTACTACTTATGCTAACTCTATCCGCAAAGCTAATATTAACAACCTATCACACTTTGATACATGTTTATGGCCCACCTTAATCATATGCTATACAAATTATTCATTTGTAAATGTGAAAAAAACTTCTCTCTCCCTCTCCTTGTATAAAGAAACTCCATTCGTAGTCCTAACACGCAAGATGTGGTTTGTGATATAACCACGTTAAGTCTAAAGTAAATATCAGCCTTAACTTTCTACTGGTATAGAATGTTTTAGTGGTGATGGTTTGGTATGATAAAGCAACTCCACAATTTTAAGTTATTCTTTATAAAACCACTACACTCTAGGATGCCACTTGAAACTACTTCATACCTGTTTCACATCTATTGTCACTAGCAACCATTAAGCATTACAATCTCAATAAAAATCTCCCACAAAGTTAGCCTCTTGGATTGTCCCAAGCACTTGATAGATATTGTAAGTGTAAAAAACAGTCCAACCCATTTATTTAAGCTGCTATCATTTGTTCCTCCAACATCTATAGTTCCAACCACCAACATTGCAATCTAGGATTTGAGCACAACCTAGATGATCCATTACAACTTCTAAATAGCATGTAAATTCATGATTTTACCTATTGTCATTTGTTCAATTTATGTATGTAGTTTGGCCCATTAAACTTAGATGAGCTGTTGGGTCATGATTGAATTGACTCATGCCGTCCATTTGGCTAAATAAAGTTGCAATAGAATTTTCACTATTTTTAATTTTTTAGGAGAAAATGTAAAAACACCACGTAAACTTTAGGGATAGTGCGGATTAACCTCATAAACTTTGAAAGTGTGGTTTTTGATCCCTTGAACTATAAATAATTGGCAATTAAGGACTTTGTCTTTTTTCTATTTTTCAGTATAATTTCTGTACAAAAGTACATATGGAATAGTACAATTTTGATAGAAAAGTACAAAATATCCTTAATTGCAAATTGTTTATAGTTTAGGGGATTAAAAACTACACTTTCAAAGTTCAGGGATCAATCCATGCCACCCTTAAAGTTCAGGGTGTTTTTGCATTTAACCGTTTTTTTTTTTTTTTTGAACAAGAGTATTATGAGAATGATCAACTTCAACATTAAATTATTATTTAATTTTGAGTAATAAATGACTATTCAATATTTATTCTTTGATAGAAATTCCTTATGGAATCGCTATTATGACAATGCTAACTAAATCTTAATATATAAATTATCTTAGAGCTTTACTTCTTGCAATGGATATAGTAATGCTATTTCAACCACTTAGCTCAAAGGGAATCGCATCAAATTAGTAATGTTATGATCATGGCCTCGATTATGATAGCTAATGTTTTTTTATTTATTTTGAATTTTGGCTGTTTCATATTGACTTTAAAATCTTTCTAAATGTCACTATATATATATATATATATATATATTATGACTTAATTCAATTCAAAATAAAAAGGTCATCACTTACATCGATTTCTTAATCAGTGATTAAATTAAATGAAATTTATGGTCCCATCACTAATTTTGATGGGACAGATCTTGTTACTATCCAACGGCTCATACCATACCCAATTAAATCACTAAAATAATTAATATTCTAATTACTATATTTATTTTAGCAGTTAGATGATTGACTGATGGGATCGTTGAAGCTGCCTTAGATTAGAGTACAATGTAGTCCCTAAACCTTTTTCTTGATTGAATTCTTAATTTTCAACACTTGATTTTATTTGATTTATTTTTTGCTTTTTTTTCTTTAAAAGATTCAAATTAATTAAATGAATATGTATTAATGCAAGAAGCTATGAGAACTTCAAATTATATTACACACTTGTTAGCTTTCTTTGACTCTAAGCAGTCAGTACAACCCAAAAACCAATTACGTTATAAAATAAAAAGCCATAAAACCTCATTATTGTAGGTTACTCTCCATAATATCTCTCTTTCTTTCTTTTTTCATTTTCTACTGTTTAAAGGTTTCTGAAATTGATGTTTTGATCTTGATTTTATGATATTTGATTAAAAACATCAAAGAGATTGCTTCGAGTGAAACTCAAACTGCAAAAGGCACAAGCTATTTTTATGAAAGAGGGTGATCCCTTTCTTTATTCATTCCTTTTTGTTTTTTATACTTGTACAATTGCAACTATTAGTAGTTATTGATAACTACTTATAATAGGTTTTCCTTCTAATTTTTTTAATTTCTATTTTACAAGTACCAACTATTTGTACAAAATACAAATATGATATGCACATGTATATAGTGCTTAAGTTGATTCCTATCCTTCAAAAATATAGGTTTGCCTCTTAAGTCATGTCTTGTAGCAATTCCCCTCTTATCTTGAAGCAAAACCTTATCTTCAAAGTTGTAATCGAGATAACTATGAAAAAATACGTTTAAATTCATCTAAGAAGTATCTTCAATAGGTAGACCCTCCCATTGAACTAGAATAAAAGAAATCTTTGTCACATGCTAAGCACATAGGACGTACCTATTTTACGACATATATTACCTCAAGTGATATATGTAAAATATTTGTTAGTAAGGTGAGTTTCTATTCAAATTTTAATTGAGAAATTGTTATTAGATTTTATAAAATTTTCGGTGGAGTGCTTTCTATTTTTTCATGATTTAAGTTATATTAAAACCTATAAAATTAAACTATTTAAGATCCAGATTTCATGATATGCTTATATATAGATATAACCAATTATGGTCCATCATATGAGCATAGCTAACCTAGAGAACATTTTGGATCTAAAGTCCAACTCAAAATTAAAATAGTCAATATTTAATTAGATATAGTAATCCATTAGAAAAATAAAAATTCAACAAAAGCCTTTAAGGAAATTCATAAATGTCCACATCCTGTGTAACGCCATCCACTCAAACATCACCTAATGTCCTTATCCCCAAAAACCCATCGACTCTTATTGCAAGTCCATGTGTGAATCATTAATAGTACCCGAAATGTTAAAAGAATGAGCAATAAAGGCTAGTATGTATACACACACAAACGCATCACCACATGTCACACACACCCATTCTAATGCAATAACCATAAGTGTAGTATATTAATTAAGAGTCCAACAAGCAAACATTTCTATCATACAGTTGATCCTTTCATGATCAATCATTAATGAGCACGATCCATTGTAACACTTTATGCAAAATCCTATACCACCACATAACTTCATTGTAACTTCACTTTAGCTCCATTGATCATCCAAACTTGGAAATTTCCTTATCGACTACCTATCGAGCCTTACCATGCATTCCATGGAGATCTAAGTGTCTAAAATACTGAATCCTCCTGAAGTTTGATTAAGCCTGCAATCTAATCTGAAAATGCCACTTTCGAGAGTAAGTGGCAAAGTAGCAACCAACACTCATTTAGACCAAGTTTAAATATTAGTCTTATTATAAATTCTATTTTAGTAAGTAACACACACTTACTACATATGTATGAACCATTTTGAAACCTTTTCCTCCTTTTTCCAGGTTTTTGATGTTCATAAATTCAAATACATGCATTATCATAAAGTCCATGTAACTTAGTCAAATGATCTTTGGTTCTCATTAGTTGAATTATTTGGGCTAGGGTTCATTCGGGTATGAATTCAAGTTTGGACTCAACTCATTTGCGTATATTAAGTCCGAGTCATGTATAGGTGATATTTCTTATGTTTGTGTCTTTGGTTTTATTTAGTCGAGTTATCACATAACTATATTGGTTAGGATTGGTTGTTGGGTTTAGGTTCACCAATCCATACTAGACTATATTTTTATGGGTTCGATTCTTAGTTTTCTAAGAATAGATTCCCATAGTCAACTTTTTAATCAGTCTTTAATATCCAATTCCAATTATTAAACCACAAATTGTGAAAGACTTTTATTTAGGTGAGACATTTTGGGATTGATGTCGTTACTTGATGTATAGATTTTGAAGCAGGTTCTCATCTGGTTAAAATTTCAATTTAGAGTGTCATTGGGGTTTGTAAGTTGATGAAGTTTATGAAGAATTAAAAGGATTCTAATGAAGTTCGATTCAACATGGGCATCAATATGCCCACGGTAAAAGGGTGTGTTGAAGTTTAAATAGAGAAATTGTGGAAGGAAACCACCTTGCCCCTTGACCATGACCATGCTAAAGGGTGGTGGTGAAGTATAAGTGGAGGAATTGTGATCAAAATCCACCATGCTCCTTGATCATGATCATAGTGAGGGTAGTGGTGACTTAGGGAAATAAGAAGGTTATGATTAAACCAAATTAATTAATCTCATTAATCTTGTATCTAATTATGTGTGATGATTGACTTGATTTCTTATATGCTAATAAGAAATTATTATGTATATTGGATTGTATTTCATATGCGTAATTAGATGAATTGTATATGATTTTGAGTATGGAAACTATATGATTTTACTAGATTAATGTGAAACTTAATAGAGGGAATTCATAGAGCGAATAAAATAATTGATTATCAACTATGTTAACTGATTAATGGCAATACGATTTGAGTTGATTAATTAGGAAAATTTCAATTAATTAATAAGGATTAGTGGCTATGGATCCCAATGATCTCTACCACAATCTAGACTATAAATTTTCACGGTGCAGATTAATCAAGAAGAAATAGATTGAATTTGTTTTATTGTTCATATACGTTACTTTATGGTCTAGGTATGATTAAGAATTGATATTAATTATGAAAACTTTGAGAATTGATAATATTATTGAATTGGTTATCTAATGAGATAATTGATTTATATAGTAATTACTATTAAATATTAAAGATCTCCCTAGGGAAGACACTTACGACTCATTCACTTCGCTGAATGAATAAAATTGTAATGGAATTCCTATTACGATGGAATGGAATAGAGCTGTAATATGATTTTTCTTTTTTTATTTTTTATTTAAATGATGATATTTTGAAAAAAAGACAGTTCTAGTATTGAATTGCTATTCATAGGTTTGAATGAAGAATGATTATTTAATGTTTTGCTTAATAGGGATCTTCATGGAATCGTTATTCAGTGAGCTAAGCTAAATGTTGTAATAGCTATTCGTAAGGAATAAGACTGTAATAGAATTATAATTAACGAATGTGAACGAGCAGTTAGTCGCATTGGCTATATTATACCTTTTGATAGGTGTGCTTGCCTACTTACTAGTGATCATTAGTTCTCATTCTCTCTTTTATTTTCATTGTCATATATTTTGACTCTAGGTTTGTAGAAGTATTTCTCTTAAATGTTATTTTCTTTTATATTTTGATCATTGACATTCAAGGTATAATAACATAGTAAAAATATTCTAGACTTGAACATACATTCATTTATGCATAACTTATTGAGTCTCAATATTTGTTTAAGCTAGTCATGTAATAATTGTGATTAATACATTGATCAATTTGGACATAAATTTTTGCTAGTTGCATGTTATTTAAAGTTTGAATCAATGCTTAAGCTGTTGAGCTAATATGTTTTTTTTTGTTAGACTTAATCCATAAATTTAACCTGGAACTGAAAGGTTATATTTATAATTACTAGTATAGTTTTCAATTTAATTTTCATTATAAGTATTTAGCAAATTAAAGATATTACCATAATATATTTTTTCAACTAAATAGTTATAACATAATTATTTCAAAAAAATTTCATTAATAAATAGGTTTAACCCATACATAAAACAACTTATTATGCATGTTGAATTATGGATTTAGATTTTTAAACACGATTAATAAATGAGTTATAGTAGAGGTTAATCATTTGTAGGCATAAACTTGTATAACCCAGACGTAGGACATGATCTGTTAACACGAATTGCAAGCCTTAGCTCGGATTTTGTATTAGGCGTCCCTAAAGGATTTTATCTGCTGATATTTCCACCAGGTTGTCTAAAACTCCTAACATTACTCCTTATAGCTAGTAGGATCTCCTTTTTCTTTTTCCTTTGTTTTTCTTTTTTTCTTTTTCAAATTGGCATACCCACAAGTCTCTGCAAAAGCATTTATATCTCCAATATATTGGACTAATGGAACCTATCTTCTACCTTAACTAATCTTGAAAGGACTCTTTAGCGTCCTTTTTCCCTCGGATTATGGAATAGCTCCAAAATCTTCCTTTAAAGATCTTAATGGTTTGGAACATGTACCTTTGGATCTCCTTTTATAAAGTCTTCTAATGTTTCTTGGTGTAGTCTTTTTGCTTACCAATTTGGGTTAAGCTTACTTTGGATTACACAAGTTCTTAGCCCATTGCTTCTGTACTTAAAATACTTACTTCAAGTTTATACTCCTCTTTCTTTCATATCACATCTTCTCTAGTTGACTTAGATTTTGGAAGCACCTTGTATTGTCACCAAAGATCAATTTTAGGAGGAGATATCCAAATGATTGCAATATGTTGTTTGAATGAGTTGGCCTTGTGTTGAATATTCAGGTTCATTCTTGCATACACAACCCTTTCTTTTCTTTCATTTTCCACGCTCCCAACTTTTCTACGTATAAGAGTATAGGACAAATTGAGACTTAATAATAGTTGTAACTTAGTAGATTTAATGTAGTTATAGACCTTTAAGTGCTCACGAACATGCATATCATATGGATTTACTTACTATTTACCGAGGTGAAAATAGAATAGTTATTCACAAAATATTCTATATTATCTTGTTTAGTATTAGCAATCTTATTCCTTTATAGAAGTAATAATTGTTACCACTTATAATTTTTTTTAGTTCCCTCTCTATACATATGGTACACATAACAAATAAATAGATTATATGTTTATTTATATGCATATATATAATTCATTCAGTTTATAATATCTTTACGTTATACATTTTGGGTACCTAAACATTTAAATTGATCAGTTATGTACTTGAACTTTAAAATTGATCAATTTAATACCTTAAAAAACTTTTTGTGCATGCCAACAATACATTTTAATATTGGTTAGCGTACACAAAAATTAATTTTAGATACTAAATTGATCAATTTTAAAATTTATATATTAAATTAATAAATTTCAACGTTCAAATACTTAATTGCATATTTTGCTAAAATTTAGGTATCATTTACAATATTTATCTTGCATTATATATATGTGTGTCATACCTCATATTATATATATATATATACCACACACACACATATATGTATAACATCATGAATTACACATAAAATGTGCATACAAGACTAGACCAAAAAAAAAAAAAAAAACTATGCATTCAAGACATATGACAAACAAATAATATATGTACATATATATATGACATAATCTATGTGTTATGTATAGGCTAAAACATAACAAATAAATAGTATATATGTTTATGTACACATATATTATTTATTATATATATATCAATAATGGGTTATATGATATATATATATTATAATATATAAATATCAATAAACATGTATTAACATATAGATTATAACATACAACATTTATAGGTTGAATAAATTATATATCATACATAGATAACATATATAGTGTATATAAAATATGAATTATATAACACATTCTATTTATTACAACATGTATATTGTATGAAAAGTATAGCAAACATCTATAACATATATTATATAGGCTTTGAATACATAATTTATATGTTAAATATATGTTACACATATGTGATATACAATATAGATTATATAAAAAATATCATATAAATATATAGATCATTATAACATCTATAGATTGTATAAATAGGGATGTAATCAGGTTGGCCATTATAGGGTTTTCGACCCGTTGAAAACCTTGTAGGGTTGAACCCTATATGGTTTTAGGATTAGGTTTGGATATATAGTAAAAACCATATAGACTTATAAGATCGAGTTTGGATCATATAACAAACCCTAATGGATACCTAACAATTCGATATTATAATTTAAAAATAAATAAATAAAAAAATTACTAAAAGCATAAGGAGAGGAATGAAGACATGAAGGAATTACCATCTTTTTTACCTTCCAAGGATGTTTTTTTCTTTTATATCTATTGGATTACTTACGGATTTTAAAACTTTTTACTAAATTTTATTTAAGTCATGTTTACTATGGAGACTAATATTATTTATTGTCTATTATATTTTAGTCCCAACAAGATATTTAATTTAATCATGTTTTTAAGATATTACACGATAACAAAAATAATATATTTTTGTGTTTAAATTTTGTATAATGAACCCGACCTATAACATTTTCTATCAATTTCATATGCGTTATTTCATTTTTCAATGTATAGGAAACTTGTGTTATAAGCACCAAGTTTTCTTAAATTTATTATTAAAATTTGAAAATAAGTTGAAAAAAAAAAAGAGTTATAAGATCGAGCTCTAGGCTCTAAATCAAACCTTGTAGGGTGTTGGATATAGCATCAAAACCATATAGGATTATAGTGTTGGGTTTGGTAGATTCTATAGAATAGCGAGTCAGGTTTCAACTTCATACGATTCGTCTGAAACCCGATCCAATTATATCCCTATGTATAAATCACATATAGTATATATAGATAATCTATAAATCATATACAAAGTATGTTGTATGTAATCTATTTATATGTTACATGTAGAGCTAAGCATATGAGCTGTGTCCCATGGGTTTGCCCATTTACCCACTTTAGAAAACAAGCGATGGCCAATTTTTTCAATCCATTTAAAGTGGGCCAAATTAGATCTATCTATTTAATAGTGGGCTAAAGCGGGATAGCCAGTATGGATCAAGCTAGCCGTGGGTCAAACCATAAAGAAAAGCCTTAATATTAACGTGTGCATAATGAAATTTTACCACATGTTGTATTATCCCCAAATCTTACCTTCGTGATTTCAAATGATTATGTAACATTCAAAAAGACTTTGAATCGAAAAAAATCTTTTTCACAATAGAACAATGTCATTTTCCGCAAAAGTAATACTTGAAAACCCCATGCTAGACCATGCTTTCCTTAGTATATTTAGGACTACATTTCTATTTGGACTTTTCACCGAGTGGATTTTTCCTAGCAAGTGAATTTAGTATATTAATGTGTGCTAAATAATCATCTATATCAATTTAGCTTCCAGCTCAATTCACAAATTAAATGAGCAACATTCTGAACATTGTTTGAATTAATTAATTCAATGAACTTACTATCTAAATTAAAAATTGAATAAACATAATACACCTTTTGTATATATTTGCACTACACTTATCAAATTCTAGATATTTACTTGTATGTCATGTCACGTATGGTATAGAATATTAACCTTCACCAACTCATATTATTTTACACGTACTATGGAATGAAATAACCTACACCAACTTATATTTCATTTAATCATCGACACATAAAATCTTAAAATATATAAATAATTCAATTTTTACATAAGTTAGCATAAAAAATGAAAATGAAAAAATAAAAAATAAATTCATGTTGGTCTATAGGCTGGCCCATTTAGTTCGTGGGCCATAGTGGGTCGGGTTGAGCCCGAGCCAAGAAATTATGTCTGTTTGAAAGTGGGCTAGATTAACCCGACTCGTTTAAATTGATCAATTTGTGACATTAACCCAATTTTTAAATGAAGTAAATATTGGAATATAATTTTTAGCCTACTCATAATAATAACTATTCTCTAAGTATAACTTTTCCATTATTTATCGATTCAAATATCCATTAATTGTCATTTTTCTTGTCACCCGATTACTTATTTTAATGGATTCATAGTTCTTGTGTTTTTCTTTATTGAAATCATGTGCTAGTATTGTTTAATGGGATTTTGATCATTTTGGTGGATTTGTGATGTAGGATAATTTGTTC
Source organism: Combretum micranthum (assembly GCA_024138025.1). NCBI lineage: Eukaryota > Viridiplantae > Streptophyta > Magnoliopsida > Myrtales > Combretaceae > Combretum > Combretum micranthum. The sequence goes on along the minus strand of JAMXBD010001414.1, from coordinate 2,375 downwards.
ACATAGAGATAAGTATATGGACATTTGGTTAGTCATGTGGATTATTTTTGCAACTTGTGCTAGAAATGTGAATTGATTAATTATGTCTCCTATTCCTTACTTGGAATGCTAATTGATTGATTATCTGTTGATCTCCTTATTGCATGAATGGGATCTTGACACTCAAAAGGGATTATAGCATCCTAAATAAAAATTCGTGTTCTACTTTTGACAAGAATGCATATGGATTTAGGTAGTGTGTGGGTATGAATCCGGATGCAACGATCACGTGATGCGCGTGATTTTCGCGCTCTACATGACCTAGGAAACAACACGTGCAAGGACGATCAATGAGAGAATCATGTAGGGAGGAGGAGTAGGCAGCTCAATAGGCTCTAACACACGTGTAACAGGTGAGGGAGCTAGAAAGCATCAACCTCACTAGATACTATGAATGTCGTGTGCGTTCTTGAGTAAGTCGAGTAATTAATTCATTAAGATGGAAATCTGATAGTACGGCAATGTTTATCCAAGATTTCACATGTCCAAATGAGGTAAGGACTAAAAGTATTTATAGAGAATCTGGTTGTCGATGTCGTCGTTAGATGAGACAGACGACCAAGGCTAGGATGAGTTCTTTCATTATGGATATAGATGTGGTCCTTTATGGAACAGTCCATTGAGGCTTCATTGTAATGTGTGTGAGCCAAATTGAGAAAAGGTTTAGAATTGGGTAGGCAATTCAACGGGCCCTACTCCAAGCCTTCTATGCCAAAACTCCATGATCATCCCAATTTAATTGGGTCTAACTCTCTAAGCCCTATCACTTTAACCCATAGAGTTAAATACAAATAAAATTAGGCTAAAGCTTTATAATAAGATTAGTACATCTACATTTGCCCTCTAACCAAAGTCCTTTGGGTCTCATCGAAGGGGTTTGGGCATTAATCAACCCTTTTCGAATGATAAAAGTCTCATTCAGGCATGTGCGCTATAACTTAGCTGCACTGCTGCTTAATGGAATCAACTCTTGTGATACCATCTTGACCACATCAACCTCTTGAGTTAAAATTATACTATCTCTCCGATAAAGTTTTATTGGATGCCTATCATCAACCTTGGTGTTTGGTTGCAATTGTAATATATTCTCTTCATTTTATGACTACTCTACGAATCCATATTTTCACATGATTTTAGTGCTTCACATCCTTGTCATTTGCTCCTTGTAACTGTAAGTTTCATGTTTGTCAGATAGACAATACACATCTTCCTTTCATAAGACTTTTGTGTTAGATTGACTCAAATAAAAGGAACCAAGCCTAGCCCATCACAATCTTAATAATTTCAAGACTATTTCAGCTATATATTTTCAAATCATATTTCTTATGCTATTCTTGTTAGCATATTTATAGTACGTTTTTGTACTATTAAAGAGGTGTCTTGTTTGATTGGTTTAAGGCACAAATGAAAACATTCCTGTCATACTCATTGGCACCTATTTTCTCTCTCTTTCTCCATTCTCAACCTTCCTTCTTCCAACTTTTGTAATACACAACCCGTGAATTAATGAACCATAAAGTAAATAGGACAAATACCACTGCCTTTTCATTTCCGCAAAAATCTCTTGAGCCTTATCTATGAACATTCTTACATAGCCATCAATGATCACAGCATAAATAAAAAAATTCGGTTAACATCACCATGTTTTCCATCGCCACTCACATTTGTTCATGCAACTTAACAGTATTCCTGCCTTACTAGCACGACAAAACCGGTAATCACGTTCCATATGTAACAATACTTAGCCAACAATTCAAGGTAAACATGTTATCAAACAAAGCTACTGCCTATCGATCTTATTTTCCAAAACAACCTTTAATCAAAACCATATAGTTATAGTATCCGGCCTATAATTCCTCCTAAATCATGGAACCCAACCCAGTAAGCCTCTGAGGTCCAATACTATAAAAGCAAACCATTAAAGCTTTATGCATAAAAATCAAGAACAATCCCAAAGAAACCAACTTTTGGTAAAGGGAAATCACAAATCGAGTAGTGCTTTTCTTAGCAAGGATGAATAACAAAGAATTGAAGAAGGGCAGTGAGTTTGATGATAATAATGGGTGGTAAGAGGTGTGTTGAAATCGTTCGTCGAACAGTTGGAGTGCACGATGGAGGGTTAAGTTTTGTCCTAAATAGGTGTTGGGTTTTAGAGGGCGGGTGGTTTTTTTTTTTTTAGTTGGGATTTGGAAGCGAAGTGAGAGTTTGGTTGAATCATTGATGGGATTTATATGGTTACTGGTATTGGTAGTTAGTTTTAGTTGCAGTATTATTGATGGTGTGATAACAAGAGAAGAAGAAGAAGAAGAAAAAGAAAGTTATTTTTTGATGAAATT